>OX422207.1:127253048-127853048 GCA_949130495.1 Sambucus nigra | reverse complement strand
TAAGTCCATTTTTTAGGGTCTAATAAACTGTACCTATTAGATCACACAGGGGTGGAATATCCATTGTACTCTTTCTGTATTCAACGGTGAAAGTGCAGATGTTAGGGTCTAAATATAGTTAAGAAAAATTGTGTTGGGATTATCGGTAATTTAGCTTAAGTATAGAAGAACATTACTTTTATTGTCTGTTTAACTCTTAATAGGTAAATTCATGATATTTTCCTTTAATTGGGTCCCACATCTTTAAAGATTCTGAAGTTGGGTAAATACTATGTCTTTAGTTAGTGTCAATTAGGATGAATCTGATATTTCTAAAATAACCACATTTTCCTCTTCCGAGGTCTCTTTACCATCTGAGTGAATTTATTCCTCTAACGGGAAATGAACATGCCTAAGTTCTTGTTGATCTCTCTATTCTTCACTTTCAGATCCCAATGAGAAATTTACAATTCGTTAATGTACTTGTACTGATTTACAATGTTCCTATAAATGTAACTTCATTTATTCATTCATCCATCATCTATAGATAAGAACCACTTCAGTGATCCTCCGAATAGGGTGTTCCCAGACATATGTGTCGTAACCTCCTTAAAAGCCCATAAGACTTGCATGGCTAAAATATATAGCTTGAGTTGGACCATTGGTGGGACCATTCCCATGAAATTATTGATATGCGATATCTTAATTTATGGACAAACCTAACATTGGGGTAAAATGACAGGTATTGGATGTCTACAAGATCATCGACAGGTCGGAGATGCCAAAAAATCTTCTCGAGGTTTTGTAACTCCATTCTAAGGAGTTTAAAATCCATTGTACCCTTGGATGCATTGGCCAAAACTGTGCTTGAGGTAATCACAATAGGGATTTATCGATATCTTGGACAGTTTTTTATGGGGGTACAATATTGGCAGGGTAAGGGTTTGGTCCCTACCCCTCAATATTCTCTATTCGATTTCTTAGATAGATCTAATCGTGACCTATAATTGACATCTCCCTCCTCAGAATGGTTAGGAAATCTAGAATGTCATCTAGTGACGTTCCTATAAAATGTTATCGAGACTATGAGATGTCGGTGTTTGAGAGATATGACTTTCGTCTCTTATCCAATATGGTTATTGTAGTTTTTTTGGAAATCGTGATATTAGTATTTTTTTCCTAGATGTTATCCTAAGAAAAACAATCACTACTTTAAGCAAACATGGTTATTTGTTTCAATTAAACTAGATTGATGATCTGTTTCCTATGCTATCCCTTACTTATCATGATGCCCGTAGTTCGGAGCTGTGAAAAGTTAATGGAATTTTTAATCCTGGAGTCCCATCCTATTTTAAGAAACATTCCTAGGGGATATAAAAACCTTTTTGGATATGGCCCTATTTAGTGAATCCCTTGGATTATTTATTTGAGTGTGTCCTAGAATTCTACTGGATGAGTTTATACAAGGATTTTAGTGAGGATAAAGGATCCCTTGGTTGTCTATAACTCCTCATGAGCCTCTCGATATATCTAATGGCGATATTACGTGGGAGAGGAGACTCAATATACTCAAGGTACGTGAGTGATGTATATACTGATAACATATCACTCTATATACACTAATGGTGTGAGACCAAGAAGAGTGGAAGTTATTCCTAGGGACTCGAGTTGGCTAGACCTAAGTCTCGTAGTTAGGCTTTCGAGGGTAATGGAATATGTACTGAAATGCAAATGTTATGCAGTTAAGTAGTGTGCGTCTTTTAGAAAGTATGTTTTTTGGAAGATCAATTTTCACATGTGATTATTGCGTAACTTGGCATAAATATCACAAAAAAGGTTCAAGGGGCGCTTAGGGTGCAACCTTATCCCTACAGGAGCATGTAATTAGGGCATTACAGGTTGTGGGCACCGAGGAGAAGAGGACTTGTCTAATGCTGGGCATGAAGTGCTCGTCTTCTGGTTTGTCACCTTCCTCCAAGGTCAAGTTATTGGTCTGAAGTTGTACTTGGTTACTTTCCCCTGGAATATCTTTGACCTCATGTCCAAGTTAAGTCACACGTCCTTGTTTCTGGATACTGGGCCTGAGTGGGTTTCCAAAGATATGGGGTTGAGCTAGTTTGTTCAGAGTCACCTGTTTATTTGATAAACAAACAAACAAAATATTTGGGCTAGCCCATTCGGTATAATCCTATGTCGGGTTTTAAGTCTTTGGCTGGTCCAAAACCTCTTGTAGTGTTAGTTCGGGAATCGTATTAGGAGTGGGGAAGGTCTTAAGAACCCACTTGTTCTATATAATTCTTTAATTATATGCTTAATATTACTTTCTACAATAATTGACTACTTTTTTATTAAGTTTGGAATTTGTTTAGAGACCGTAGGTTGAGAATAACTTAAACATAGATGGGTGCTTAAGTTGGAACATGGTTTCAATGAGAGGTATAGGAATGCCACTTCAGCCGATGCAGGAACATAAGAGTGCTTGTGTATAACTCTCTGCTTTTATAATGGGTGACTATTATAATGTTTATAAGTGTGCAAAAGAGATGGACTTTTATATAGTCTTATATCTCTTTCCTGATTAAGGAGAGATAGAAAGGTAAGGTAAGAGATGGGTGAATCTCAATTATGATTAGTGTATACATGCTTGTAAGTTTTTATGCATTTGATCATTTCTATGAAGATACATTTTTTGTATGTCTAGTCTATACATAGTTCAATATTTCGTTTTGGATTGTTCAAAGATGATATGGAGGTGGTGAGACGAGTGCATCTCTCCTAGGTAATTGATAAGTGTTCATTTGAGATATTGAGTATATTATATATTATTACTCCATGAGATAGTTTGATATCTCAATTTAGTTATGTATATGTAAGGTATTGGAGTTAACAGGTGCGTGAATCTTTATGGAGAAAACATATCAAGATAAATATTGTCGAGGCTCGGGATCATGAGAATGTATCAGTGTTGCGCCTACGTACTCGAGTGGATACGAGATGAAATCCTACGTAGCTCTATTTTTCACCTACTCTAATGTGATTTGCATGCAAGTGTAGGACTTGGATTAGGAGCGAGAGGGATGGGGTACAGACTATATAATTGGGTTTTGACCCACAGATGTATAGTATAGTCACATGAGCTTATAATGGTCAATTGGTTACTAGATAGAAGGTGTTTACTTATGAACAAGTTTCAAGGTGTATGACTATGAGGACTTGCGATAAGAAGCGTGGAGGTTGTATTATGGAAGTGATGTTCTAATGTTGATAAATAAAACATTAAACTACATCTTGATATTGGGGTGCAGTATAAGAAGTTGGGCGAGTTCACTGGGTATGTATGCATCCTTAATTAATAATACGTCACATGACATATTAAAAGGCTTGGGCTTCAAGAATTTATTTCAGTAGAGTGATTACATACTGAAGGAGACACGAGATCAAAGCCAACATGGTTCCAACAAATGGGGCAGACAATTTAGGTGATGGAATAGTGGGTACGAAATATAAATCATTATGGTATTTAGGGAGCCTAGTCATTAATACAACATTTCCATTATGTTGGATTGATACATTTATATGTTAAAATAATGTATCATCAGAGGACAATGCTTAATGAGTATTTTTTATGACAACACATTTTTGGGTGTCACTCCATGGATGGTATATATTTGTTTATACAAGTAGTGTGAGAATCATCTCGATCCCCCACGTGACAACCTTATAAAAAAAATAATGGCTATCATCGCTCTTCCAAAAGACATAAGTCTCTAAAGGCCCTTTCACTAAATGTAATAAGCCATGTCAGAGTTAATCATTTCGGTCGCTCATGTGGAGGTCTTATCCTAAAGAAACAACTATCATCCTTCAACTGAATGGTAGAAGGAATCACCCAGTTCCCTATAAATAGAGGACAACGCCTCTTATTTTATGCACATAATTACATCAAAGATCACATAGATCCCGAAAACTTGACGAAAATTCAATATTCTAACTTTCTTCCACCTCGAGAATTCGATATTCTCGAGCTCATTTTAAAACTCTTAGGGAATCTCGTGCTTTAGAAAAGTCTCTTTCCCCTAAATAGGAAAGCTTGTACTTCCTTAAAGTCACTTTCGATCCCCCAAAAGAGTCAAAGCTCTACAAAAATTCCAAAAACCAAACACCTCTAGTTAAAGCTCTGCTGAACTAAAAGCATGGAAAAATAAAAATGTCAAGAATTCTAGATGAAGCTCTGCCAGACTGAAGAACACCGGAAAAAGAGACACCCCTTACAAAATGTTGACTTTTTGCCGCTAGGTAAATAACTTTTAGCTAACATACAATGAAATATACCACATATATATTTTAATAAATTGTACATATTTGTTTACATCTTTTCCCCAACCCTGTTCTAGGAGTTCGGGTATGCAATTTACAACATTTATATATTAAAAGCATGATTTCTAATCTTGCACCACAGCTAATTGACTTAGTATGCTCATATGTTAAAACAATGATAATCAAATTCCATAAACAAAAATTACTTAACATGAAAATATACTTTTCAAAATCATTCTAAGGAAAGTGTTCGTTAGCCGAGTTGGCCCCAAAATTTTCGTCGAGCCAAAGTTTAAAATTTGACTCATGGACTCTACCATTTTGTTAACGGGTCTTTAGAGCCTTTTATCGTTCATCCGACAGTGCCTAGTAAAAGGTTTTGAACATTTTTCGAATTACTTTTATTTTTTAATTTTCACCCCAATAATTTATATATTGTAGGTTTCTTACTCCTTTCGGTATCCATTTGTGTAATTTTTCTCCGAGACTTAAGGGGGGATGGGTTGAGGGTCCGGGACTTAGTTGAGGGTGGGTTTTAAAGTACTTTGTCAGGTGGAATAGAATGATTCACATCCTAATTTCATATTGGGATGTGCACAAAGGCACTCGACTAGGAGTGCGCACATGTTGAAACTCTTCATTAAAATTTGAAAGGTCTGATTGATCTTTAATGGTGAAAGAAGTTAGGTTATTCATCAAAGGGGATGAATGTATGATCAAAACCCCAAAAGTCTCTGTTGAGGTGACATGGGGACTCATGGGAAGAGATAACATTGAGGTGTGGTGCAGTACTAATGGGTGTTTGACATTTTATAAGGGGTAAGAACGTTTCTTTATGATTACCTTATCACTGATTAACCCTTATGGTTGGCGGGGACTCTATATAGGTTTTTTAAATGAGAAATTATGGTAATTAAAACAAGGAGAGGGAGAAATCTCATTATGTATTTTTGGTTACCTCATAGCTTATTTTCTTTCCTTTTTAAGGGGAACAAAGGGAAAGGAAATTAAGTTTGATAGTACGGTGATTGAAGACATCGAGAGGGAGAAGGTTACAGTGGGTTGCAGGTTATCTTGATTTTTGACTTTGGTTTTATAAAATATTCAAAACATTCCCATCCCTTAAATTTTAGGTCGCTGGGGGGACCAAATGTAGAAACGTAGGGTTTTGACGGCATCTATTGGGGTGTAAGATCGCTTATAACTGGTTAACCTTCTTAATTAGTGGGAAATGAAGAGAGGTAGATTAAGTGCGAGTGTGGGGTTATTAAAAACACTGAGATAAATAAAGTTACAGTGGGGTGTATGTTATCTTGATTTTAAAGTTTGCTTTTAGCAAAGAATCTGAACATTTCAACCCCTTCTATTTTAGGTCACTAGTCGGACGAGATATTGAAATGTAGGGTTTTCGTGGCTTTTAATTGGGTGGAGGATCTATTCATAAGTGGTTAGCCTTATTAGGTAGTGGTAAATGAAGAGAGGAATCTTGTGAGTGAATGTGGGGGTAATTGAAAACATTAAGAGGGATAAAGCTCGGGTGGGTGCAGTGTATCTTGATTTTTGACTTTGGTTTTAGAAAAGATTCAAAATATTCCAACACCTTCTATTTTAGGTCTTTATAGGGACCAGACATAGAAACATAGGGTTGCGGCAATGTCTATTAGAGTAGGGACATATGTATTGTGTATATTTAACATTTCAGATTAATGACATGTGCCTACAAACAAGAGATAGTAGATTTATGGTCATGACGATACCAGCCGAATATGATTGGGGTTGTAGATACTATGATTCAATATGAGTCGGAGATTGAAACTAACTATTTAATTTAATAGGTGATAGTTTAAGTAAATGTGGTTTCTCAATGAGTAATTATTGTTGCATAATATAAGATCTATAAAGTGAATTGTCCCATATATGGTATGGTATGGTGTGAGATGGTTAGTTTCCTTAGGACACTACCATATGGGAAACCTGGGAATGTTTAAAAGATTGGCAATGATATTGAGTGAAATAATGATGTCCACGCCTCTAAACCTAGATACTATAAAATACCACAAACCCAAGACTAAAACTCAAACTCACGGATCTTGTCTATAAGTGATGACCCACTCAACTGTAGGGTAGAGTCCCATCGCCTACAATACAACCAAGAAGGCAATAAGTTCCCCTCCAAGGTGGTAAGGTATGTGGGAATATTAACTGCCACATGCATCTACTAATACTAAGTGGAGCTGAACCACTCAAAATATGCACACGTATCCCATCCAAGTGTGTTATTGAGTGTGTGAGTTTAAGGGGAACATCTTTGTGTTTATTCCTATAGTGGAACATAAGGAAAAGGGTTTTGCTGGTAATTTAGTACCTTAATTTAGATGACAAAACCAAAATCAAACCACAACACCTTCCATAACTACCACCAACAAACCCAACCACCAATATTAAACATGCATAAAGCTAATAACCAAACAAGCGTAACAAGTAAGGAAAGTTACTCATCACTAGCAAAGGCCAAAAAAATCGTGCTCTTTTTTACTTTAAAAATCACACACACACACACACAATATATATATATATATATATATATATATATATATATATATATATATATATATATATATATATATATAGGAGAATGGGAGGAAGATATATGTAATACCCCGTAGTTTTAATGACTTTTAAAATGGGTTATATTTTAAATTAATGGATTAATTGGATCTTATTATAAATTAATTCATTTGGGTTTTATCCGAATTGTGGATATTAAAATGGATGATTCTGAATATTACTTAAAGATATTTAGGTAATATATGAATGTGATATCATTGATATGACGGTATGATATAAATTCGGTAATTTGAATTTTTAGTGAAACGCGGTATGGGACGTGTCAGGACTAATTTATTAAATTAAAAATGAATTTTATTTTCTATTGACCTTATAGTCAGTTCGACTGCGTCGTTGCGCCCGGAAGGTTCGAAATAGTCAGAAAAGTCTATTGGGATGTTAATTTTGAGTCTCGGGACATTTGGAAATGAAAGGACAACCCAAAAGGGCATTTTGGTCATTTTTCAAGGGGGTGAATAGTGATTTCGGGTTTTGTCTTATTATAAGTATTTAGAGATTAGTGTATGTAGGTTCATTTCATCTCTTCTACACAAAATTGAAAAGTCATCTTCTTAGAGAGAGTGGAAGGTTGCTTGGAAAGAAAAAGAAGTTTGCTTGGGAAGGAGGAGAACCAAAGGTCAAAGGTCACCACCACCATCACCACATGTGTTATTCAACTCCAAAGGATCAGATCTTCATTAGAGGCAAGTGTTTGATATTTGGAATTTAAGTTTGTATATTTTCCATGTTAGGATAGTTATAAAAATAGATGATTTTCATGCTTGGAAGTTGAAAGGATATAGTTGTTAATGGATTTTTGGAATCTAAAAATATATAGGAATTAAACTCATGTTGTAGGTAGTTAGTAATCCAATAAATATTCATAAATTTGTGGAAGAAATTCTGAAAATAATTTAGTGTTCTTGAAGATAATATGTTGATAATTTTCTGGAAAAAGAGGCAAAAACGAGTGGAATGAGAAGAGCCAATTTGGAAGGTTTAGATCACCTTTTTGAGTGCATTTGGATGAGATTGAAGGAAAAGATCAAAACACATACCTGACTCAATTTTTCGTGTAGAATCCAAATCTAAAGTTGGATTGATGATTTGAATAATTTTTGGATCTGATTTTTCTTAGTATTTAAAATATGAGAATTCATGATGTTTTTTTTAATGTTGGTTCTTATCCCAAAACTTTTGTGGATCTTTGGTGATTATTAATTGGATATTATGGGATTTAGAAAGTATCAGTAGACCCTTGATAAGATTTGAATTAATTTAATTGGGATTTAAGTTGATTAGAATGATGATAATTAAATTAATGAAGTTTCGGTTGCTAGATTCATTTGTTGGATTATAATTGGTTTGCTTGAGGATTAAGGATAGGTCCGTAGTGGTGATTGAATATAACACCTGGGTAGCCTTAGGATTACAATATGAACATCAAGGACTGAGTTTAAGCTCATTAATTATTGTGCAAGGACTAAGTGTAATACGAGCGCTTAGCAGTATGCCTCCTGGATAGAGATGGGAGTTTAGAACACATTTGGTTGAAAGAGGGTATGAGGTTATCCCGATCGCATATTTGAAGTTGATAGATCTCCACGTTCGACAAAGTTAAGTAGTAGTGTATTGGAGGGGTTCCTTGTTTGGATTTCGCTTTGCGAGATACTCCGCGCATGAACCTTAACGACGCCGGGAGTGGAGAGATGTTATAGGATGCGAGGACAATTAAATTATGAAGTAAACATATGATATTTTAAATACGTGGGATTTAAAGAGATATAATGATACGTATAATCTAAGGGTAATAGGTGTACCTTGTTGATAGTATACTATAGGTATGATAATACCTATTTGATTGATTAACGATTATGTGTATGACATACCTAGCTTACTTGCTACCGGTGGGAGGTTTGCACGTGAGGGCAGTCATATCCTGATGAATCCATGGGATCTTTGATTTGTCGCTCGAGAACATAGGTCTATGAAAGACTTATCGGGGAATTGATAAGTCCGCTGACTGTGGGTACGTAGGTATGTGCGTGACCCGTGGATACGAGAACTATATTCGCCTCCAATATTTGTGTTGTTGTTTATGGTTCGAGGAATCCTTACCGAACCTTTCGTCCACTATTCGGCGACTAGCGATGATGGGACATGATAGCAGAGTAATGCATTTCACCGCAGCTGTGACTCGGGGTGCCGTATTATATATGAATATATATATATATATATATATATATATATATATATATATATATATATATATATAATGAATTAAGTGATTGAATGGTTATATTGTGGTTAAGTCATCTACTGTGTGATAATTGTAGATAAAGGCGAATTGAGAAAAGAATGGAATTAAGTTAATGAATGTTTATTCTTATAGAATTGAAAAGCTTAATTCATATTAATGAGAAATGATTCATGTTAATGAGCAACGATTCATATAAATGAAAAATGTATAAGAATGATGAGATAACGTATGGCATGGGACATACGTGGATTATGATATGGGAATGGAATTATAATATGGAGACTAGAAAATAGGAACCATTAACTAGGAGGTTAATAGGAAAAGTTAAGTGTGCACTCTAGTTGAGAGGTGAGAATGGAAAGTGAGAGTTGGGTCTACCATGTACATAATAAAAGATTTATTGCACTAGTTAAATACTTTCTGTTTTAAAAATCATTTACACATTCGGGCTCTGACCCGTTTCCTTGCATATTTTCTTTTCTATTGTATCTTCTAAATCAGGTATCCAGCCACAGGGACGCCAAACTTAGCGGATTATGACAGGCTATGGAAATATGGATTTTTTCTTAGACGCCTATCATCATTTGATTCACAGTATTCTCTTAGTAGGTCATGTCGCCCAAAGGATTTAGTTATCTTTTTCTATCGGGGTCAATTACTATGGTATTCGTGTCATTTTAATCCATTTGATATTGTTGGGATTACTGTAATGGATTAATATTATTTGGGAATGTTTATTCCAATTGCATTCAAATTATTTTGTGTTATCTAATTGGTTATCAGTGTTGTAGAATAAAATGTGTTGTGTTATTCTTAAACTGGAAATGGATTTTGTTAAATTAAAATTTGAAAAGTTTTTAACACCAGCTTAATTGAGTATTGGGTGAGTTGTATATGTTTTCGACAGTGATGCTAAGAATTAGCCAACTGTGTATTCTGTTTTAATTTGGTATGGGACTGGCC
The DNA here is from genome assembly GCA_949130495.1 of Sambucus nigra. NCBI lineage: Eukaryota > Viridiplantae > Streptophyta > Magnoliopsida > Dipsacales > Adoxaceae > Sambucus > Sambucus nigra. The sequence continues at coordinate 127,842,922 of OX422207.1, read as the reverse complement.
ACCCGGTATTTAATTAGGCGGGGTGTTACAGGTGGTATCAGAGCATCAGGTTCTAGTGTCCTTTAGGGACTGTACGGCTTACTGTGTTTTCATCTTATCGTTCTTTGATGTAGAGCCCTATGTTTAGGATTGTTGATTTCTTTGGTAAGATTCCATATATTTTAGTGAATCTTATTTACGTTCGAACGGGTTCGTACGAGAAGTATGGCAGATGAGGGCCATTGGATGGATAGCGGAGATCGTACTTAGGAGGTTATGAAGTATGTTCGAGTATGATGACCATAGTCGAGGTCACCCCTATTAGGGGAAAAAATGAGGAGAGTCATCGGTAGAAGTTCTTGAAATGCGGTAATTTTGTGTGTTACCTAGCGAAGGCAATATATTCAAAGGCTCGGGCATATAGTGGAGTGTGGTTAACTAGAACTGAAAATTTGGGGTAAAATTTTTCTTACATCATCGGAGCAAAGTTATAATATTGGGATTTAACAACCACCACCCACAAATGAGGGTATGTTTCCTATATAAGGAATTATGAGGCGTATTGATTTTTGTAGCAATTAATATTGTGTAGGCAAAAAGGGTTGTTAAACTTAGCCTATAGCATCGTTATTTACGTACACTCACTGAGGGGAGTGGTGCACCTATATATTACATGTTATCACGTGGGTTTGATTTTTATCATGGGATTACTTACCTTGGGCATGTCCGAGAGAGATGTGACTATCGACATGCATTGACATGTGGTATACGAGAGCGTATGTACTACTATTAACCAGCATCATGTCTTCTAGAGAATAGTGGATGAATAGACTCTATTTGAAATCAATAAAATCTAAATTTTGTTGTTTAAATGGATAAACCTGATATTTTTTTTTGATAAACCAAATTTGTATATACTATTGACTAAGGACCTTAGGAGTTTCGATGACCGACTACTTTAGGAAGTAGTGTATCGGGGTGGTTCCTTGTTTGGATTTCGCTTGCGAGACACCCCACGCATGAAAATAATAACCGTTGGGAGTCGAAATAAGTTAGGTCTTTGGGATGTGAAGTTATAACCTTTGCAATAAATATTATAATGAAAGTGGTACGATAGGGTGTATGGGCGCCCTGGATGGTTGAATGGTAGTAGTTTTCATAATTGTGAAACAGTAAGTAGTTGTGACTTCAGGATTTATTTGTTTAATAAGTGAGGATCATTTTTCCCAAAGTTTGTCATGAGGACGGTATAGGGAAGATTGGGTAAAGTATAAATTCGATTCGGTTGAAACTATATGGTGAGGCTTGGCGTATCACATCGATAGGGATTTTCGTTAATGTACTGTATGGGCGGTACGTCTTAGATTTCTTCTGATGTGACATTTATACTCGGAGATGAACTTACCGACATGACTTATATTCCTGAATTTCGGGACGAAATTCTGTTATAAGGACGGAAGTATGTAATACCCCGTAATTTTAATGACTTTTAAAATGGGTTATATTTTAAATTAATGGATTAATTGGATCTTATTATAAATTAATTCATTTGGGTTTTATCCGAATTGTGGTTATTAAAATGGATGATTCTCAATATTACTTAAAGATATTTAGGTAATATATGAATGTGATGTCATTGATATGACGGTATGATATAAATTCGGTAATTTCAATTTTTAGTGAAACGCGGTATGGGACGTATCGGGACTAATTTATTAAATTAAAAACGAATTTTATTTTCTATCGACCCTATAGTCATTTCGACAGCGTCGTTGCGCCCGGAAGGTTCAAAATAGTCAGAAAAGTCTATTTGGATGCTAATTTTGAGTCTCAGGTCATTTGGAAATGAAAGGACAACCCAAAAGGGCATTTTGGTCATTTTTCTAGGGGGAATGAATAGTGATTTCGGTTTTGTCTTATTATAAGTATTTGGAGATTAGTGTATGTAGGTTCATTTCATCTCTTCTACACAAAATTGAAAAGTCATCTTCTTAGAGAGAGTGGAAGGTTGCTCGAAAAGAAAAAGAAGTTTGCTTGGGAAGGAGGAGAACCAAAGGTCAAAGGTCACCACCACCATCATCACATGTGTTATTCAACTCCAAAGGATCAGATCTTCATTAGAGGCAAGTGTTTGATATTTTCAATTTAAGTTCGTATATTGTCCATGTTAGGATAGTTATAAAAATAGATGATTTGCATGCTTGGAAGATGAAAGGATATAGTTGTTAATGGATTTTTGTAATCTAAAAATATATAGGAATTAAACTCATGTTGTAGGTAGTTAGTAATCCAATAAATATTCATAAATTTGTGGAAGAAATTCTGAAAATAATTTTAGAAAAAGAGGCAAAAACGAGTGGAATAAGAAGAGCCAATTTGGAAGGTTTAGATCTCCTTTTTGAGTGCATTTGGATGAGATTTAAGGAAAAACTCAAAACACATATCTGTCTCAATTTTTTGTGTAGAATCCAAATCTGAAGTCGGATTGATGATTTAAATAATTTTTGGATCTGATTTTTCTGAGTATTTAAAATATGAGAATTCATGATGTTTTTTTTTTAATGTTGGTTCTTATCCCAAAACTTTTGTGGATCTTTGGTGATTATTAATTGGATATTATGGGACTTAGAAAATATCAGTAGACCCTTGATAAGATTTGAATTAATTTAATTGGGATTTAAATTGATTAGAATGATGATAATTAAATTAAAGAAATTTCGGTTGCTAGATTCATTTTTTGGATTATAATTGGTTTGCTTGAGGATTAAGGATAGGTCCAGTGGTGGTGATTGAATATAAAACCTGGGTAGCCTTAGGATTACAATATGAACATCAAGGATTGAGTTTAAGCTCATTATTGATTGTGCAAGGACTAAGTGTAATACGAGCGCTTAGCAGTATGACTCCTGGATAGAGATGGGAGTTTAGAACACATTTGGTTGAAAGAGGGTACGAGGTTATCCCGATCGCGTATTTGAAGTTGACAGACCTCCACGTTCGACAAAGTTAAGTAGTAGTGTATTGGAGGGGTTCCTTGTTTTGATTTCGCTTTGCGAGATGCTCCGCGCATGAACCTTAACGACGCCGGGAGTGGAGAGATGTTATAGGATGCGAGGATAATTAAATTATGAAGTAAACATATGATATTTTAAATACGTGGGATTTAAAGAGATATAATGATACGTATAATCTAAGGGTAATAGGTGTACCTTGTTAATAGTATACTTTAGGTATGATAATACCTATTTGATTGATTAATGATTATGTTTATGACATACCTAGCTTACTTGCTATCGGTGGGAGGTTTGCGCGTGAGGGCAGTCATATCCTGATGAATCCATGGGATCTTTGATTTGTCGCTCGAGAACATAGGTCTATGAAAGACTTATCGGGGAGTTGATAAGTCTGCTGACTGTGGGTATGTAGGTATGTGCGTGACCCATGGATATGAGAACTATGTTCGCCTCCAATATTTGTGTTGTTGTTTATGGTTCGAGTAATCCTTACCGAACCTTTCGTCCACTATTCGGCGACTAGCGATGATGGGACATGATAGCAAAGTAATGCATTGCACCGCAGCTGTGACTCGGGGTGCCGTATTATATATGAATATATATATAATGAATTAAATGATTGAATGGTTATATTGTGGTTAAGTCATCTATTGTGTGATAATTGTAGATAAAGGCGAATTGAGAAAAGAATGGAATTAAGTTAATGAATGTTTATTCTTATAGAATTGAAAAGATTAATTCATATTAATGAGAAATGATTCATGTTAATGAGCAACGATTCATATAAATGAAAAATGTATAAGAATGATTATATAGCGTATGGTATGGGACATAATGGGATAATGATATGGGAATGGAATTATAATATGGAGACTAGAAAAGACGAACCATTAACTAGGAGGTTAATAGGAAAAGTAAAGTGTGCACTCTAGTTGAGAGATGAGAATGGAAAGTGAGAGTTGGGTCTAACATGTACATAATAAAATATTTATTGCACTTGTTAAATACTTGTTGTTTTAAAAATCATTTACACATTCGGGCTCTGACCCATTTCCTTGCATATTTTCTTTTCTATTGTATCTTCTAAATCAGGTGTCCAGCAACAGGGAGGCCAACCTTAGCGGATTATGACACGCTATGGAAATATGGAGTTTTTCTTAGACGCCTATCATCATTTGATTCACAGTATTCTCTTAGTAGGGCATGTCACCCAAAGGATTCAGTTATCTTCTTCTATCGGGGTCAATTACTATGGTATTCGTGTCATTTTAATGCATTTGATATTGTTGGGATTACTGTAATGGATTAATATTATTGGGGAATGTTTATTCCAATTGCATTCAAATTATTTTGTGTTATCTAAATAGTTATCAGTGTTGTAGAATAAAATGTGTTGTGTTATTCTTAAACTGGAAATGGATTTTGTTAAATTAAAATTTGAAAAGTTTTTAATACCAGCTTAATTGAGTATTGGGTGAGTTGTATATGTTTTTGACAGTGATGCTAAGAATAAGCCAAATGTATATTCTGTTTCAATTTGGTATGGGACTGGTCATCCGGTATTTAATTAGGCGGGGTGTTACAATATAAAACATACCTAGAGGCCACGAATCCTAAATTATACATTAGAAATGCAATTTATAATATTAAAAAAATAAGATCACACCTTTTAGATGTGAAATAGGTGAAGAATAAGAAGTTTTGAGGTCTGGGATGTTCGCAAACGGTCGCTTAGTTTTCATAATGTGAAGAAATTAAAAATTATATTCTGTGAAGATGAAAGTCTATTAAGTACTTAAAGATCATTCGAACCATGGGGGGATCATCTGAACGAGGTCATGATAAAACCATGACCATACTCGTTTGAACAAAAGTCAAAAATGATATCCTCAACTAATAACAATTTGGTAACAACTTAGTAAACCCAAGAAAAAAATAAAAATACAAGTGGAACAATACACAAAATGATTTTAAACTCTTAAACAGTACACAACTAATTAAAAGGGAATGCGATGGTTGTAAAAAACCCTTATAAATAATGAGTGCCATAAAAACTCCACAAAATCCATATAGCCAACCTACTTGAGCAATCCATGGGACGAGTTAATGACTAAACTCTATTACGTGATTTCATATTGATGTTGATAGCAACCAGAAGAAAACCACGTACATTAAATAGTTCAATAAGGCCAAAAAAAACCCATACTAGAAAAAATCGTGATAACCTATTGATCTCCGTCATATACCACCATAAATTTATGTTTTTTTATATTTCCATTTGTTTAATTTTGAAAGTTTTCCCTTGTATCAATATTTGAATTTTATATCTCTCAATTGCACGAATATTTTATTTTAAGTCTTTTTTCAATGGTAGCTTTCACCCTATTTAGGTAGATCCTTCGAATGCTTCACTTATCATTTTTAGATCAACTCGCAAGTACTTTTTCTTACAAGAACAACTTAAAAATCTAGTAAATACAATGTGACATAAATGAGTGAAAACATGTGGCATGAAACCTTTTTTCGGATCCAGATCGATAAAACATTGTTGTACAACTTGTGTAAATATGTGTGAGAAATGATAAATACTATGGCACGATTGAAATACTTTGTTTGATGAATAACTCCAAAGAGAATGACTAAGTGAAGTATATAATAAGCTCACACAATTCCCTAAATTTCTAAAGACTAATGAAAAGGGAAATAAGTTACATGACATTGTTCCTACATCCTCCATAATCGTATACATGAAATCTATAAATTTCTTTTTAGGGTTTTATGATTATCAAAATAAATAAATAAAATTTGTTGTTTCTCCAAAATTTTAAAAAAATTGTATTAAAAAATATATAAATAAAAAAAATATGATACACTTTAGGAAGGATAGCGCAAAATAAATTTGAAGAACGAAATCCTAACCTAGGGGTGGTAGGACGACTCGTCAAAAGGGTGAGATGTACAAGAGTCGACAACCTCATCCACTAACCTAATGACTTTTTTCTTATTATTATTCCTTCTCTTGTTTTTACATTGAGCACTAGGAAGGGCACCTATCAGCCTTTGATACTCTCCCACAAGATATTGATATGTTCTAACCGCATACTTAACACATCTTGGAGCTCATAGAAATATTTGTTTAAATTGTGTTGGAACATATCAATATCTTGTGGGAGAGTATCAAAGGCTGATAGGTGCCCTAGTGTCAATAGTCTCTACGGCGACCCTTACTTTTGCAATGAGTGAAAAAGTACGGTTATGGAGAATCCACCTTCTTCAGCTTATGAGAAATTCCTCATGGATGATGACGAGGTGTTTTGACACCCCACTTAATTAAATACCGAGTCATCAGACCTTTATTAAATGAAAATAGGATATCCAATTAGTCCATTCATAGTATCACTGTCGAAAACTTTTTAACATTTACTAACCACCTTGTATTTGAAAAGCTGGTGTCAAATTTTATCTTTTCAATTAACATAAACCGAATAAATAATAATAATGACACATTCCACTATTTAATTATCAAACCCACAATGAGTAATGACAGAACAATAAATATGTCTGAATCACATAATCCAGTCTAAAAAATCCATATAGTAATTTAAAATCAAACCAACTCCACAAACTAATACATCACAACATAATCCAAAATCTCTGAATGACAAGAGAATAGAAATGGACAACATGTCCGACTCAAATAATGCTCAAAATGAAGAAAACTGAATAAATGTTGAAGCGTCCATATCAAGGACCGTCAACTTCCACAACCGCTGCAGCACCCCAAAAGAACCTTCTCATCAAGGTGTCCCTGTGCCTGCCCACCTAAAATGTTTTACAAAAAAATAGAGATTTAGAGGAAATGGGTCAGAGCCCGAGTAAAACAATTTAAAAGATTAACACATGTTTAAATGGAAAATTAGCAAATATTCTATACATGTTAGGATTACGTGCTCTCACTTGAGATACCCACCTCTCATCTAATGTGCACACCTAATGTGAAAATTTAACCCGTCCTAGTCATGCTACCCCATCTAACTAGTCCAAACCAAATTTACTACTACACAACTGACTCGTAATATTTCCCTACATTGCCCATACAATACATTATTGCATTCTTCCTATCCATGCGACACTTATAAATATCTCATTTTATTGCTAATTACTCACAACCCAGGGTTATCTTAAATATAATTATCTTTGTCATATACTAGGCACACACAATAGGGTAATTCATCTATATATATATATATATATATATATATATATATATATATATATATATATATATATATATATATATATATATATGTATAGCAATACTGCACCCTTAGGCTGCGACCTCCTAGTGCATGCATACTCTGTTATCGCATCCTGGTACATTACACATTGTATAAAGGACTATTGGTTCTTAATTTCTCTCGAACTATATATACAAATCACATATATTGGAGGCGAACATAGTTCCTAGCCAAATAGGTCACCCACATACCTATGCTCCCATTAAACCGTCGAAACTATCATACTCTCACATAGCACGTGTCCAAGATTCTATGTTCTGGATACAAGTCTAAAATCCCCCTTATGGGATCGTCGGGAAAAGACAGTCCATGACGCAAAACCTCCCCCCGATACCAAGCAGTGTATGTATGCCATACACATAATAAATCATACAATAGGTTTTTCACACCATTTACTAGGGGTGTAAGCGGTACGGTTTGGTCAGTAAATAGTAGATACCAATACCAAAACCAAACTCTAGATGGTAAAACCAAACCGTACCAGTTTACCACCCGGTACACCAAAATCAATACCAAAACCAAACCGGTTGGTATTTCGGTTTTTTCGGTAATTTCGATTTTTTTCTGGTTTCGGTAAATTCTGGTTTTTTCTGGTTTCTTCTGGTTTCGGTAAATTCTATTTTTTTTTTTGGTTTCTCGTTTCGGTTTTTTATGTTTCGGTAAACAACACTAAAAGTTCCCAAAAACCAAAAACAAAACCAACCAACTTTTTTAAATATTAAAACCAAAACCAAAACCAACTTTTTTCTGGTTTTGGTAAATTCGGTACGGTAATTTTGGTAAATTCGGTACGGCACGGTAATTTTGGTACGATTTTTTCAGGTTTCGGTAAATTCGGTACGGTATGGTAATTTCGGTACGATTTTTTCTGGTTTCATAAAATTCGGTACGGTAATTTCGGTAAATCGGTTTTTTAAATATTAAAACCAAAACCAACCAACTTTTTTGCGGTAATTTCGGTTTCAGTAAGACTGGTTTCTGGTATTTTAATATATGAAACCAAAACCATTTTTTTTCGGACCAAAATGGTACGGTACGGTAAAAACCCTTACCGCTTCCACCCCTAACATTTACCGATTTATGTCCTTAGTATAGGTATACACGCAACCTATTATACATGTCCTATGCGTTGTATATTTATATTCCCCAAATATTCTACCTATTAATTAATTTCAATTATACTTCTCACCGTACACCCCGAGTATCCCCCACTACTATAAATATTTTAATTAATCATCGAACTATTTTAGTAGGTAAATTGTCCCTCTACCGTTGGTCCAGTCTTAGGATCCCTTGTAACCTTCGCGTTCATTTAAATATCCATAATATTATTTAATATTAGATAATTCCCGTAGTAAGCTCACATATTACGTAACCCACTTAAAATCTCGGGAGGTCAAATTACATCCAATTCTACACCAAGGTTCCAAAACTCGATTATCTCTAAATGGGAATATATTATCAACACAAAACCCTAAGAGAACTTAAGCAAAATGACACATTCTAAACCGGTCCAATGGGTACAACGAACCGATCTTCCAAACTGTAAGTAACAGCATTCCGAACCTATCCGGTGGGTGTAGCGAACAAGCCCGTCGGAACTGAGATCGTTTCCTTTCTTATGCAGTTATAAATTTCACCCATTTTCTTAACCAATTCCTCATGGATCTATACCAAATTAAAAATCATGGTTTCTAAACATCATGTATACATATAGGGTTGATTTCCATCATAAAAATATTATCAAAACATCAAGAATACTACCAAAGAACCGGTTAATTAATGATGATCATCAAGAACCCTAGTTTTATGTTCTTCCATGTTCATACCCCCACAAGTCCAGATTTTTTTCCATCCACTAAGGTCTGATTTTATCCTCTAATTATTTCATAATTCAATCTACATGTAATTCCTAACCAAGACTTAATTTAATTCTCCAATTTTAACATCAATTCATAGATACGTGGTTATTTCTTCAAATATACTCTAACATTGATAACATATGCACATAATTTAGAAAGATAAACACTTGACTCTTTCAGTAGGTCTGATCCGTTGAAGAAGAAGGGTATTTTCGTGGTCCCCTCTCCGCGATCTATGTGACTATACTAATTTTGGTGCAAAAACTTGTGAATTGGCCTTGGAATTATACTCTCCTCTTCCTCCTTTGGTCTCCCTTTAGTTGTGAAGGTTATAATCCTAGCTTCCCCAAAACATAATATGATTCACACCAATAAAATTCGTAGGTATTTACCCCACCAAATTTCAAAAGACTAAAATACCCCTTTAGGTGCTGGTTTGCCATAAAAATGCCCTAGGACCCAAACTAAACCAACCTGTAGAGTTTTCTGACTATTTCAACCCTTCCGGACAGATTGTTGCACTCGAAATGACCATATGAAATAACAACAATGAAATTACATTTTATTTCTCAAATTTAGTACCAACATGCTCGTCCCAACTCCATTTATTGTAACAGTAGTATTTCTCACTCACGACAAATATTAATATTTTCTGACCATTATTATTACTCATTCACTAAGTAATATTCAGTTTAAATAAATATTAACCTTTATCTCCCTAATTAATATATATTATCCCGGATTAATTATTCCAATCTAAAAAAATTAATCCAAATTAATTCCCAATATAAAAATCAATAAAATTATGGGGTATTACATACCTCCAACCTAATAACAGAATTTCATCCCCAAATTCAGAAAAGGAAATACCTTGGATGAATGACTCTTGATATTTGTCACGCATATCATCTTCACGCTCTCAATTAGACACCTCGGCATTATGATGGACCATAATATCAACTCAGATTTGAGCACACAAGTGCATTCGAACATATTCAAAATTCACTCGCAATAATCTCTTGTTATTTCCACTATAGATTAATGAATGGTACCGTTTCAACCGAAGGTTTGCTCACTAAAACCCACGATTAGAAACAAGTTCATTTAAGCCATTACATACCGATATATTCCTTTATTCTTAAGGTCTCACGTACATAATGACACACAAATCTATCATGAATTTGATAACAATGTCTCAAAAGGTGAGCTTATACTCCATTGGCTCTATCATCTTTATGTTAGAAACTATCTCACTTTTATAGGTACCAATTTACCTTATTGGCATACCAAGCCATCTCTCCTCATGGGGTACACCCTCAGCAATCCCTGACTACTCATGTCATGCCTCAAAACTTTGGTTCACATCAATGCACTCTCACTACGTTTCTGAACTATACAAAAATGATGTGGATTGAGTCAATCATTGTTGGATGACCATGAATCACTCCATGTCAGAGAAAATTTTTATTTCCCCTTTTTCAACTATCAAAAGGGTGGGCGTAAATTTTTCACCCTATTAAGACTCATAAGTCACTTAGCAGTTAATATCCTATGGGTAATCATATGCATCCCTACCAGTTGTAGTTAATATTTCTAATTACTCTAAAAGTCCAAGACATGCATCCTCCCATTTTGTCACATTCGATGTCATCCTTCTCGATTATCCATCAGCATATGGTTGACATGCCTATATCAAGACTCGACTCCATCCCATTGCCTCTTGATACTCCCTATTCAAGGTGGGACTCAAAGGTCTCGTCCTGATCAACAACAATTTTGGGCAACACGTTATGCCTATTCATTTCTTCTCTTTAATAACATGCTGGGCACACTGCCTGGGTAATATAACACACCACAAACTAATAACAATTATTTTTTTCTTCGAAAATTCGCTTCACAGCTCAAAGAAAATCTCGACTACTCCATGAATTTGATAATCCAATAATTATCAATATGTGTATCCATTATGTCCTTGTAATTATCAATCTATCACAGCATTAGGGTTGGTAGTATCAAACCAACCATTTCCTTTTACGAGTGGCACACTTGGAGACAACTTCACTATGTCTCACTAAAACAAAAACTAACACACTCAACATCTCACATCACATGAACATCTTAGTCCCCTTATTCTAAGATATATAAAAAATTATGGTCTGTGCATTTGCTCCAAAATTTTGCACTGCATGGGCCCTTTTTCGTGTTTTAGAATTTTAGCAACCTATCTATGTGTGAACCACTCTACACATTCAAATAGGTGAGAATCCATTTGTTCTAAATGTATTTTGAATCACCTCTCAGTTGTGGGATTTTTATTGTGAGACACACACAATCAGACTATCTCCTTTCCTAGAATGAAGTGCAGCCTCTCCTATATTTCCACTTATTTTTCTAATTGCCCCACAGACACATTTACAACATCTTGTTAAGCCTTCTTATCACATAATATGGTAAAAGTCAAATGAAACAGGGCACCCATACACCCTATATCCCATGCATAACTAGACAATCATCCTTGACATTCCTCACATCACATACTTATCTCAAGTTTGGCCCTACATTCTGAGTGTGGCCACACCGTATGGCTAAACTTCTTCACCCTACTAAAATGATTTAATTTCCCTCAATACTATCCCACCCATCAACTATTAGTGTAAAAATCTATCCCCAGTGCTCCCTACACAACAGTAATCAACTCTATAGTTCTCATATCATAGAATAACTCTCAACTCATGCTTTCATCCACATACACATGTAATAACTAAATTGATAAACTCATTCCCTAGTGACCAATATATCTCTCCACTCTCGACATTCGTTAGGATTCATGCTTGGGATGTTTCGTAAGCAAAATCCAAACAAGGAAACCCCCCGATACACAATTACCTAGCATTGTCGATCATCGGGATCCATAGGTACTACACAAATGATCAGAACATCCAAAATCCTATCCCCGGATGTACAAGTCCAAATGTCCACTCCTACATCAATAAAGAAGTTATATAGCATGACGCTCTCACTATCACTGGTTTTTTCGTGCCAGGTCAATAACGAGCTAAATTTCTCCGCTCAATAGTTAACTTAATATCCCCGAATCATATCAGTAGAGTCCATACATACTGGGATAAAATATAGCGAGACAACTATAACCTTTGAAGTCCCCACAGTGATATAATATAAACCTGAGCTCACCCTTCTTCCATGTGACACATCACTAACAACATATCCTTCCCCAGAATAGCGAACTTGATAGCCTTATAGTAACATCCCACCATCGCTTAAATGTCGGTAACCAAATTATACACATGATAACATTATATTCGAATATCATATCTCGAAATTATTTAATCCACTAAAATAAATTCTCTTAGTGCACCAAACTTCGCCCCTCAAGATGGAACCAAAAATCCCTATAAAGCAATGATAAATAGACAATAGACAATAGTAATTCTAACGATACACCCACTAAACCCGTTTCATGTGAGAATTCATTGCTAACGAAATATTGTAACTCACTCGTGTCACACAAAACATACCCCATTTACCCTAGGATAAGACTCATTTTAATTGCCAATTGCATTGGCAGTCCAAATGCTTCCTGGACAAAACACTCTCGTCCAAATAATCTGAAACTGTTACAACTATTTCCCCTGTTGGGCATCCCTCTTATGTGCCCTAACTTATTGTGGACAATGTAGATACATGTGGCCCTCCTCTTTGCACATAGGATACCCCTTGGTGTCATTCCCCTCTCTCTGGCCCCATTGGCCATATCAAAATTGTTGTTCTCTCGAAGTTGGTAGTCTTGGCCCCGATTAGTACGCCCGTTATTCCTTTGACTTTGTTGGTTATGTATAACACCTGGTTTTCCCTAGCATCCCTAATTGAATCCATCGTCACTTTATAGGAACTTCCTTTGATCTACCTCATTTAGATGGATCCCTTGCTGGGTATCCCTCTGTGGGTCATCACTATCACCAATCTCCTTCAATCTTGCCTTCATTGTCTTTGATCTCCAACTTTCTCTTGGCTTCCTTATTAGGGAAGTATTGATATAAGCATTGTAAAAGTACATCATTGATGCCATGTTCATAAGTCGTCCAAGATTAATTTCCCATAAGAACTGACGATTCCTACTTGTGAGTTCATCATCACACTAAAGAATTTTCCTCTCCACTACCTACCTCCCTGAGTACTATGTTCACTTAAATAAATAAATTCTTCATCACAATCAACCTTTGTTCGTCCCTCATGTGGAAAGTCCATAAACTTCCTTCACATCTCCGTTTGAAAAATATATGAAAGAACTTGTCGTCAAACCGCTCCTAAACTTTCTAGATCAATTCCTTGTCTACTTCCTTATATTTGGTGACTATCTCCCATTATGGAAGAACTTCTCCTATGAGAAAAATTTTAAACAAAAATTTTGATCCTGAGTCGCCACTACGCTCCACCATATTCCATTGCCTTTGCATTTTCTTCTTATGTTGGCCCATCACACTTCCTCTCTTACCCAAATCCTTATAGATGGATCTTCGAAAGAGATCTGGGGATTTCCACCTTTACTGAATATGATGGGTGAGTCTAAGTTTATACCACCGTCCTCTACGACGATGCTTGGGCAAAGTAGTATTCCTTACTCATTATCCCATCGTCATCTTCATAAACAATAATCATAGTGACTCCCATCACAGCCACTGTTCCGAAAATACTTTATGGATTCTAATGAGCCTCTCCTCCTACAGTCCTTCTAACGGCCCTCGTCGATTACCCTATATTATTCGGTGTACAAAACTTAACCGAACTCGCATATGATTCGTATTAATTATACTTGATAGCATGAGAATGTAAACGTGCATACAAAGAGGAATACAATAATATTATAATAGGGCTCTATATCAAAGAACTCTATGCTGAATTGTAATAAATGTGCACAGATCCAAAGGACACTAGGACCGGATGCTCTGATACCATCTATGACACCCCGCTTAATTAAATACCGGGTGATTATACCTTTAATAAATCAAAACAGGATATTGAGTTGGTCCATTCTTAGCATCACTATCGAATTTTTTTTTAACATTTACTAACCACCTAGTATTTGAAAAGCTGGTGTTAAATTTTATCTTTATAATTAACATAAACCAAATAATAATAATAATAATAATAATAATAATAATAATAATAATAATAATAATAATAATAATAATAATAATAATAATAATAATAATAATAATAATAATAAGAAGAAGAAGAAGAAGAAGAAGAAGAAGAAGAAGAAGAAGAAGAAGAAGAAGAAGAAGAAGAATGACACATTCCACCATTTAAGTATCAGACTCACAATATATAATGACAGAACAGTAAATATGTTTGAATCACAAAATCCAGTCTAAAATATCCATATAGTAATCCAAAATAAAACCAATTTCGCAGTCTAATACATCACAATAGAATCTGAAATCTCTGAATAACAAGAGAATAGAAATGGAAAACATGTCCGACTGAAATAATGCGCAAAATGAAGAAAACTGAATAAATGATAATAATAATAATAATAATAATAATAATAATAATAATAATAATAATAATAATAAAAAAAAAAAAAAAAAATAATAATAATAATAATAATAATAATAATAATAATAATAATAATAATAATAATAATAATAATAATAATAATAATAATAATAATAATAATAATAATAATAATAATAATAATAATAATAATAATAATAATAAGAAGAAGAAGAAGAAGAAGAAGAAGAAGAAGAAGAAGAAGAAGAAGAAGAAGAAGAAGAATGACACATTCCACCATTTAAGTATCAAACTCACAATATATAATGACAGAACAGTAAATATGTTTGAATCACAAAATCCAGTCTAAAATACCCTACAGTAATCCAAAATAAAACTAATTCCGCAGTCTAATACATCACAATAGAATCTGAAATCTCTGAATAACAAGAGAATAGAAATGGAAAAAATGTCCGACTGAAATAATGCGCAAAATGAAGAAAACTGAATAAATGATGAAGTGTCTATGTCAAGGGCCTGCAACTTCCGTAGCCACTACAACACGCCAAAAGATAGAACATTTTAAGCATGGCGTCCCTTTGGTAGGGCACCTACAATGTTTTACAAAAAATATAGAGATTTAGAGGAAACGGGTCAGAGCCCGAGTAAAATAGTTTAAAAGATTAGCAAGTGTTTAAAGGCAAAATTAGGAAATATTATATATATGTTACGATTACGTGCTCTTACTTGAGATACTCATGTCTCATCTAATGTGCACACCTAACGTGTAGATTTAACACATCATAGTCATGCTACGCCACCTAACTCGTCCAAACCAAATTTACTACTACACAACTGACTCGTAACATTTTCCCGCAACACCCATACAATATGTTATTGCGTTCTTCCTATCCATGTGACAATTATAAATTTCTCATTTTATAGTTAATTACTCACAACCCATGGTTATCTTAAATATCACCATCTTTCTCTTTTACTGGGCACACATAGTAGGGTAATACATCAATATATATATATAACAGTACTGCATCCTTTACTCTGTTATCGTGTCCTGGTACATCATGCACTGTATAAAGCACTATTGGTTGTATATTTCTCTCGAACCATATATACAAATCACATATAATGTAGGCGAACATAGTTCCTGGCCAAATGGGTCACGCACATACCTACACTCCCATTTAACCCTCGAAATTACCATACTCTCAGATAGCAGGTATCTAAGGTTATATGTTCTTGGTACAAGTCTAAAATTCCCCCAATGGGCTCATCGGGATAAGACTGTCGATGACACGAAACCTCCTCCCATACCAAGCAGCGTAAGTATGTCATACACATAATATATTATACAATAGCTTTTTCACACAATTTGCCTAATTATTTCATTAGTGTTGGTATACATGCAACTTATTATACATGTCCCATACGTAGTATGTTTATATTCCCTAAATATTCTACAAAATTAATTAATTTCAATTATAATTCTCACCGTACACCACGAGGATCCCCCGTTACTTGAAATATACTAACTAATCCTCAAACTATTTCATTAGGTAAACTTTTCGTCTACTTCTGGTCCGATCTTGGGTTCACTCATTACTTTCAAGTTCATTTAAGTATCCATAATATTATTTAACATTAAATAGTTCGTGTAGTTACCTCACATTCTACGTGACACCCTTAAATTCTCGAGAGGTCAAACTACATCCAATGCTTCCCCCAAGGTTCCAAAACTCGATTATCTACAATTATGTATAAATTATAAACAAAAATCCATTAAGAGAATTTATGAAAAAAGACACATTCTAGTATTATGAACCGGTCCAGTGGCTGCAACCATCCGGTCCGCAGGACTTGGGATCATATCCTTTCCTATGCAGTTACAAGTTTTACCCATTTTTGGACCAATTCCCCATGGATCTATACCAAATTAAAAACCAATGTTTCCAAACATCATGTAGGCATAGAGGTGTGGTCTCCATCGTAAATATATTATCAAAATATAAAGAATACAACCCAATAACCGATTAATTTACGATTATCATAAAAAACCCTAGTTTTATGTTCTTCCATGTTCATACCCCTACAAGTACATATTTATTTCCCATCCATTAAGGTTTTATTTTTTCCTTTAATTATTTCAGAATTCCATCTACATTCAATTCCTAGCCAAGAGTTAATTTAATTCTCCAATTTAACCATTAAATTCATATATACATGGTTATTTCTTCAAATCTACTCCAACATGAATAACATATTCACATAATTTATCAAGATAAATACTTGAATATTTTTTTATATCTTATCCATTGAAGAAGAAGGGTATGGTCGTGGCCCTGTCTCCCCAATCTACGCGACTACGGTGATTTTGGTGCAAGAACTTGTGAATTGGCATTGGAATTCTACTCTCCACTTCCTCATATGGTCTCCCTTTGGTTGTGAAAGTTCTAAGAATAAATTCACCAACACATAATTGTATTTACACTAATAAAATTCGTAGGTCTTTATCCCCCCAAATTTCAAAATACTAAAACACCCCTTCGGGGTGCTGGTTTGGCTTAAAAATGTCCGGGGACACAAACTAAACCCTCGAGTACAATTTTTGACTATGTCGATCCTTGGACACACCGGCACACTCTGAATGACCATATGAAATACCAACAGTGAAATTACATTTTATTTCTCGAATTTAGTCCCGACATAACTGACACATGCGTCCCGACTACATTTATTGTAATTGTCGTATTTCTCACTCACGGGAAATCATATTATATTTCTCATAATTATTATTACGCATTCACTAAGTAATATTCAGTATAAATAAATATTAACCTTTATCTCGTTAATTAATATTTATTATCATGAATTAAATAATCCATTTCAATAATTTGTCTTCTTATTTGGCTTAGTCAATCCTACATTGTCATAGCTGAGACTCATTTTGTTTTTTCCAAAATTGAGATGGTGAAGTGATATATTCTATAACTTTTGTAAGGTAATTTCATGTCAACTTCCACCATCTTTAACTCTTGAAAGTCTCTATTCAGCCTCTCTAATTATGCCTCTAGAATGTCACATTCGTGCAATGACTCAACGAGATCCATCTTCATGGTACTAACCTTTTTATGTTAGATCTCAATGCCTTTCGGCCAAGATTTAAAATTTTGAATTAGAGTATCTTCTCAATCCTCAATGCTCATAATTTTAGTTTCAATATCCCTCATGTAACATAATTCACTCTCATACAAGATAAGCTCCTTAATAAACTTTTCATTCACCTTCTGCATTCCTCGACTCAAGTCAAGGAGTTCATTAAAATTCACTTGTATTTTTTCTATAATCTCATTAGAAAAAACAATACTTTTATCTACCATAATTTTTCCATCAGTGTTAAACTCAACACCATCTTCCTCCCTCGTTTATATGTCAAGGACATTTTAAGCATCAATTATATCCTCGGTGGCCATAAATGCGTTGAATTTTCATTTAATGATAGACTTGTTATCTGAGTCACTATAACTATGGATAAAAGTACCCTTCATAGACTTACCTTCATAAATTCTTCTATTTATTTAGTAGGACACTCACGTGAAAAATGCTCAAACGCTTGTCATTCAAAGCAACTCTTAGAGTCATCGTTTGATTTTTCTTCTCCATGATATTTATGCAAATGTTTATTATAATACTTTTTATCTTGTTGACCTTATTGTTCTCTCCTCCTTTATTATCAAATGCAAACTTTTTAGTATTGGATTTGAGAAACTTCCTGAATTTCTTTGTCAACACCTTATTTAAATCATCATTCAAGATTAAGGGAGAACTTTTTTGTGCCTTCAATGTGAAGCCTTTCTCTTTTTTGGGTAGCAGTTAATTTTTTAACTCAAAGGTTTGGATAAACCATATGATCTCACCATCTTCATGTTATAAATACCTTCTACAATGTTAAAGGCTAAGACATGAGGAAGGAACATTGGTGGTAGTTACATAGAATTTTCCTAACGACCCAAGAATTCGGGATTTTCTCACCTAAATAAAAGTGAGAATTCACGATGACAAAGAATTTTTCATAAAACTCATCAAATTTATCATTGTATTGTATCTTAATAACTCAAATTCGGTGTAAGGTTGGGGGATATTGGAGACACGCACGATATCGGTTTTCTTGTGGCTGAGCTCAATAATGTTCCACGCCTCCTCAAACACGGGACATGTAGATATCTGGTAGAACGTTTCTTATGTGACACCATAAAAATGGAATAAATTGACCTAGATTTATAGTTAGCTACCCTATGTTCATACTCAGACCATGAGTCCTCAAGAGAAGGGATAATAGTATATATCCTAGTAAAGTTTGTGGATGTCTCTACCCCTTAACTACAGTCAACTACACCACCACATCTTGGAATTAAAGTAAAAGATTCATATTCCCCTTTCCAATATGTGTACTTACAGCTATAGGAAATAAAGAAAACGTGTGCACAACTGACCGTCAACATATATACCCCCCGATTTATGATAAAGATATCTCTAGTACCAACTTTAAATAAGTATGTCCCTAAGGGTACAATTTTAATTAATTAATTAAATCGTAAAGCAAATTATATCCTTATTAATCTGAACCAAGTTTTAATTTTACGGAATAAAATAAATTAGTCAACATTACGTAGATTTTATAATTAACAGTTGAAACAATATAACAAATCACACAAGGACTTTCGAGTCAAAATTCTCGCATGGTAAACTATTATCGCCCCAACCTAGTTTCAAGTCCACTAGTGTGGAATCTAATGTTTAGATGACTTAATAAGAACGCATTCAAGTCATATATATGCGAAAAAACTTACTCCCGCGTGTTCTCTCTCTTATATTATGCTCCTCTATGCTTTCATCTACATATACTAACAATAACCGCTTCAGTCCCGGAATTAACTGCACGATCTGTAAGGCCTCAGTATACACTTATAATTGTTGGTCACAAGAAACCCCCACATAATCTAACACGATGTCTTCTTAAAACTAGAATATATTAGGATATTTTTATACATTTATGGAGTTGATAGGATCTCACAAAATCAAAGGACTCTTACAAAATCAAATTAGGTTTTCAAAAAATTTAACTTTATACTTTGAAAGATGCATTTAAATGTGTTCAAATAGTTCAGCGATAAAAGAGTTTTGAATAAATATTCTTTCCCAGACAAAGACCTCGTTCAAACCAGGGAGTCATTGTTCAAACAAGAGATTTCTATCTAATGGGAATCATTTTTAAAGACAATGTGCCTTCATTTGAAATGAACTTTGATCACAATAACCTTGCTTGAAGTCAAATTTTTAATCGATGTCCACTGGATTGAAAATCAAGGCTTCGTTTGAAACCGTGTTCGATCAAGGGTGACATTATATGAACAAGATCACTTGATTTTGGAACACGATAAAAAATGCTAAAAATTTTGAAAAATATTTTCAATATTTTTTTTGCATTAAATACATATCTTATCACTTCGTATATATAAAGTAAAAAACTTTTAGCTTTACCATATCTATGATATGCAATGAATATGTCCGATCTTATTCGGTACTCTATGTCATAGGGATTTATCTCTTTGTCTTCACTTGATGTATCATTACAACTCGATAGACTCGATACAAAGACAATACAACACAACACAAAGTTTTGTTTTGAAATTATGCTAAGACAAATAAAATTAAAAGGAGATTAAAATATGTCCTCACATAAGGAACAATTGTTCCTAGGTGTCTAAGTTTACACTACACCAACATAACCAAGTACTCAGTCCTTGATCGTGACAACAATGAATTATGACTGTGAAGTACATGACAATTTTGAATTGATAACTAATCTTATGTGGGTACTTGATCGTGACAAGTCCTTACGGTTACGGTCCTTTTAGGAAATGATAATATGTCAAATAAATAGGTGACCATATTTTTGTCATGGTTAAGGACCGTGATCCTTGACCATGTCAAGACCAAAAATTTTTTTAGGAACTTGTCACGGTCAAGTACCATAACAACACTATAACAAATAAATGTTAGGCAATACTTATTACACAACATAAGACCTTCTTAAAAAAAATTTGGTTCTTCAAAAAAGAAACACTTCTAACACAATACGACATTAATATTATAAACCAAATATGCAATTAATCTAATCAAATCAAATTACATCAAAAGAATAGTTTAATTACAAGATCATAAGTATTAAATACAAAAGCTTAATAATGTTTGAGGAGAAATGGCCCCACAATATTGTCCACATGTCAAACACTCCCTTGCTCATTCAACCACGAGACCTTTTTCTATTTCCTTAACAACATCGACATCAATTTGAACCAACAAATCGAAAGGCTTCATTAGATGATCGTGCACCACGGTACCCGTAGTGGAACTCACATCTTTTCATCCATGGGAAATACGTGATCCTCTGCACGTGTTACAAATATACTCACTCCCCTACTTAATCATATTTCATCAGGATAATATGGTTAGGTGTGGAGTATATATTGTAATGTCATTATGGGTTTCCCTCCATCGATGAGGGGGGTGGAGTATCGGTCCTCTCACCAACCTTCTCTTTACACATTCCTTTATCCTTCGACATCCCCTTACCCCTTTTAATTTCTGCCACGTGTGAGCTCCCATTTGACCCATTCAAACATATGAATCACGTTTTTTAGAGATTATCCAACTACGACTCCATCTCTAACATCTATGTGTCGACCTTAAAAGATATGGTGCTTTTGACCGCAAACAAAGTCTATCATCTTCCACTTTCCTATCCTCAATTTGACACCCTGAGTACGACCTTTTTATTTTTTTGCCCCATCACCTAGCTTAGTGCCTCTATACTTAGAGATGACTTATCAACACCACTCTAGTTGTTGTGCACCCCTTCAGCATCTCTGTAAATTGTATAAAACATGTAATTAACCTTGAAAGGAACATTAGTAAATTACTTAAATTAACATTATAATTTTAACTCTAACATACCATTACCTTAGAAACTTTTGGACTATTAGTCGCCTCATCTTAAGTCGAACCATTACATAGGAGTCGATCATGTAAGATTCCCCCCCCCCCCCCCCTAGCCACTCATAGACTCCTATAAAAATTAAATTAATCACTAAATTTTTATTGGATCATTAAAAATAATGTGACCAACTTAAACCAATTTACATAACATTTATGATCTACCTTCGCGTAAGATGTCCGACTAAAGTAGTGAATGTTCACTTTCATTGCTCTATTAGTCCCCACCAACTCTCGGATGGCCAATTGGCTATTAGTCTCCTCAAAATATCTAAACCTCTACCCGTTGGCCAATATCACATGCTCCTCCTCTAAGACATGGTCCTTCATCCTATTGAAGACTCTCGATCCTTCTTGAAATAGAGGGAACATACATTATTTATCTATGTCTTCCACTAATCTTATATAAGGGCCATGAAATTGTCCTCATGTTCGAGGGGGCAATCAAATTGTTTTTTTCCAAAGAACATATAATATAAGGAAGTTAGTGAATTAAAATTCAACAAACATATAATACAATCTGATATGAATGTCATATATTTAATATAAATATTGGGATTTTAATACCTCTAGGGAAAGTTTGTCCAATTCTCATACCCGGAACCAATTACTCCTTTGATTAATTTCGACGAAATCATTATTGAAATTATCTTTTTTTAAATCACACCTATGATGTTGTTGCATTTCATAGATTTTCTATTTGACATACCCTCATACCTCCTCATTGACCAGGGGAACGATGGTGACCTACACCAGATATAGACATATTTTTTGGAAAATAGGATTCAGTAGAAAAGTATATAACATAAATAAAATTGAAATACTCAATCGTTATATAAGAATTTAAATAACACAAAACTAGTCTTACTCATTCGGGTTATTTCTACAAGTTAGTTTAGTTTTGTGCGACATGATTGTGCCTCTTTTCGGATAGTTTTGTTGTTGTATTACGCTTCACTGCTTTATGCTCTATTTTCAAGCTCAAGCCTTGATTTTTTGAAATTTCCACCCAATTCTCATCTCGTAAATCACAAGACTGCACCATTTATTTCTATAAGTTACTTAAGTGTTGTGTAACATAATAGTTCCTTTCTAGGAAATTTTTCTATTAAATTACATTTACACCCTCTAACACCCGATTTTTAAGCTTAAGCCTTGGATTTTTGAAATTTCTACCCAATTCTCGCTTCATGAGTCACACGACTACACTATTGTTTTTACAAGTTCATTTAGTGTCATGTGATGTGATTGAGCCTCTTTTTGGACAGTTTTGTTATAAAATTGCATTTTATCCCCTAACGCCAGTTTTCAAGTATAATTATTAGATTTTTCAGATTTCTTTCAGATTCTCACCCTCTTGAGTTAAACGTCGACATGAGTTATTTCTACAAGTTACTTTTGTATCATGTTATGGGATCATGCTTCCACTACATGAAAATAGGCAAACGGTCATGGTCTTGGTCCATGACCAGGCCCATGGTTCGTGAACTTGGGCGGTGACCAAATCTAGCATGACCAAAACTATTGGTCGCGGACCAAGTCCCTAACCAATAGTAGTGGTCAAAGATGACTACATTAGGGATAACAAACACTGATAGAGGCCATGACCATTTTATCACATACCAAATCCCTCACCCCAACGTGACTATATGGCAGGCTAGTGAAATCCTATAGTAGTGACCTAAATCTATGATTAATTTTACAACTCACAATACTTTTCATGGACAAGAGTTGTGACTATATTTTCCTCCCACACGATGGTGGTTATGGACCAGAGCCATGATCATATTTTACTAGAAACAAATATGGGTTATTTGTATCCTATGTTCAAACCAAGTGTCATTTGACTATATAGATGGTTGAAATGTGTTACATTAGAAACACACGAGGTGTCTGTGCCGCTCGCAATGATTTTTTGGGCTATTAGTCCCCCCCCCCTGGCACATTTTTAAGCCTAAGTGTTCCTATTTTGAAATTAGTGTCCTATTCTGAAACTGGCACGCTGCGACTATTTAGTCAGTTGTTTCATGTTGTGTTAGATGTGAACGAGCAGTTCGTGTCACCCGCAGTGCCATTTAAGGGGATTGGTTGTGTCCTCCCCCTCACCGCATGTTTTTAAGCCTAAGTGTTCCTACTCTCAAATATAGGTTCTATTCTCAAATTATGAATTTCGCGACTGCGCGATCGATTGCTACATGTTTCCTTGGATAAGAATGAGGTGTTAGTGATGCCCCCAATGCCATTTGGGGTTGTTAGTGGTGTTGTCCCCCTCACGAAACATTTTGAAGCCTAACTATATTTACTCTCAAATATGGGTCATATTCTCAAACTAGACATCCCGTCATTATGCTATCAAATGTTATGTGTTATGTTGGACACGACGAGGTGTTTGTGCCATCCGTGGTGCCATTTAGGGGTTATTAGTGGTTTCTGCACCCTTGCATCATGTTTTCAAACCTAAGTCTGCCTAGTTTGGAATTTTAGTCCTATTTTCAAACCAATTGTCCCACGATACTCTGGCTAATGGCTACGTGTTATGCTGGATGCCCATGAGCTATTCGTGCCACCCGCGGTGCTCTTTAGGGGGATTGATGGCATCCTCTCCCTTATGGTACATTACCAATCCTATCGAAGGGAATACCACGAATGAGCATCGGGTTACTAAGTGTTATGTTGGACATGTACGAGGTGTACGCCTCACTTGTGATGCCATTTAGGGGATTTTATATGCAGAACGGCTAGCTCTATCGAAGGGAAAACCATGATTGGCCTCTGAGATGTATCAGGTTGGAGGAAGCAAGAGAAGTTTTTCTGTAAGCTCATGAACCAAGAAAGATGGGGAGTCAAAGATTTATAATCAGCTTATGATAGTAGGATACGTTTGGCCAACTTTTGGAGAAAGACTCCACAGAGTATGTTCAAAAATGTAAGACGTGCCAACTCCATGGGAATATAATTCACACTCCTCGATGGACATGCACCCTCCACTCCTTTTTTTTCATACTTGGGTGTTCGATTAGGTAAGGGCAATTAATCCCTCCTCCGCGGGAAAAATATGGATCCTTATTTCCATTAAGTGTTTTACTAAATGGGCAGATGCCATACCTTTAAAGAAGGCTACAATAAGGGTAGTTGCTCGCTTCATGAAGGAGTACATAATATGTCGATTTGGTCTTCCAAATGACTTCCTCTTAAGTAATGGCACCTCATTTGTGAACAATTAGGTGAGCTTGCTTGCAGAATAGTACTCCATCATTCACCACAAGTCAAATTTGGCATACCCAAAGTGCAATGGGAGGCAAAGGCTACTAATAATATTTTTTTAAACATTCTAGCAAAGATACTGGAGGATTTTTTTGGGACTTATGATGATTTGATACCAAAGGTTCTATGGGAATACAGAATACAGAATAAGAAAAAGGAAACCTACAGGATATACGCATTTTTCCTTGGTATTTAAAGCCAAAGTAATCCGACCAGTTGAGTTAGAAATACCTTCTCCCCTATATAACTTATGTAATTTAATACCCCATCAAAGCAGACATGTGCAACTCGAGGCAGTGAATGAATATAAAGATAATTAAAGGAGGCATTTCGAAATGTTTAAAAATCAATTGTACAAGTCCTATGACCAAATGGTGAGACTAAGGAAACTCAAGGAATGAGATTTGGTTGGGAAGGCTTACCCAAGGCACATATAAGGACTCATATATCGTGCAAAAGGAACATAACTCGGGCTTATGTAAGTTCCTAAAGATTGAAGATGACGTGACATTCAAGATCAACAAGTGGATAAAAAAATCTATCATGTTTGAAGCATTTCGTTATCTATAATTAGATTTTCTTTCCATTGTACTATGTTGTTTATGTTCACAATTCCCAAAGTTAGTTGACAAGATGTTCTCAGAACATCAAAAAATATAGGAGTTTTTATAATATAAGGATGTTGTGTGACGAATTAGTTAAGTGTAAAAAAAAATTATTAGCACAAATGAAATACACATGCAAGAAAAGGTAGGAAGATCTGTTGCCTCAAATTATAAACAATGGACAAAAGAAAAGAAAATGCAAATGAAAAGCCTAGTATTCACTAGGATTGTCTATGATAAACCACAAGTTGGTTAAATTAATCAACTTGTGGTGGTGACGGGGAAAAATAGACACAAGAGAAGTTTTCTCATTGGTCAAGTTCTCCGTGTCATTCTCATATCGATCCATCTTTTACTGAAGTCTATCCAACTCTACCTTAGCACTGGCTAAGGTTTCCCAATCAACCGCTACCTTCTCTTCAGCCTTGATAATATCTAGGCTCATACTTTCCATATTTTGATCAATGGAAGCTTGGGAGCGATTAGTAGCTTAAAGTTTAGTGTATAAAGCAGGTAGGTTGGCCTTCTTGAATGCTCTATGAAAGTCGATGAACCACGTCAGCAAAAACCCATCATTCATGAGCATATTGATTTTACCCATTATCTACTTGTCAATAATGATAATGGGATACTTAGAACTTCTCTTGAGATGGTGGAAAACCCAAGTTTCCCATAGGGCATCATCATAGGCAAAGGTTGGATACAAATAGAATTGAAGGATGAAAGATGATGATCTAATAGCCGCTCGAGCAACTCACGGTGGATATTTGTCAATATATGGGAAAATCTTGAAGAGCTTACTTGACAAGATCAATAGGGGAAACCTCAAGAGAATGTAAGATAAAGGCACTATTGCTTGAAGAAGGAAGAATAATGCTTGAGGCCTTATCATCTTCTTATAATATGGGCATCATTTCTCGAGCAGTTTCCTCAGTAACTAGGCCAATAATGGGCAAAACACTCTAAACAAAAAATTCCCCATGTGCCACATAATTTATAACAACCTCCTCGCATGTGAAGTCTTGGGGAACTTGCTCAATTTTTTAGAAGGCTCGTCCATAATGATAGATTTCTCGATATCAACCTGAAAGAAAGAAAAAATAATTAAAGTTATAGAAGAGAAAAATATTAGCCTGGTAGTTGTTCAAAATTCCCAGATTACTAGGCACACTTAAAGACCTTTATTTTTAGTTACTCTTAAAGACCCTGATTTCTAGTCACACTTAAAGTCCCAGTTCACTGGGCACGCTCAAAGACCCTGATTTCTGGGCACGCTTAAAGTCCCAGTTGACTGGGCAATCGATGTTCGAATGTACTTAAAGGACCTTTATGGTTGATTGATCACGTAGATTGGGTATGCTTATAGTCCCTAATTTTTGGGCATGCTTAATATCCCAGTGTAGTCAAAGGGACTTAATGGTTGCTCGATTTAGTACATTTGGAACACTTTGAAACTATATGTTGGTTTACAAAAAGCTTCAAGTTGATTAAAATTTATTTGTGAAATTTTCTCGAACAAGTAACCTGGGCCCACTTCGTATTTATGGTTATTAAAATCTTAGCTTTACTTGAAGAATGTTGATACAGTTTCGAGTTAGCATGATAATTTATTTTGGATTCATTTTATGTTGTAGCTATAAAATTCTCAAATTATATACAAAAAAAAGTGGGAAACTAACACTGAGAATAAAAAAGAGTTAGGAAAAATAGAGTTGTACCTCATCTTGAGGGACTCTCACAACACAAGCTTTCTCAGTAATAGGATCAACTGCCTCTTAGATCACTTAAGTATGTCTCTCCATCCCAATATTGGAAGTAACCTTGTCATTCTTCTCAACACACTCCACTGCCTCAGCCTCCTCAGCTCTTCAAGTTTCCAGAATGGAGGGCCCAAATAGGTTGACTAATATTTGTTCATTAATTAATAAATGGGTGTGAAAAACTATAAGGGCACTGCAAGTATTGATACAAGCTTCCTCGAAGGAAACAACCTCCAATAACAAGGAAGAAAAGGTGGAATTAATATATTGAACTCAATAATACAAGGTTCAAGGTTACCCATTTCTAAGGAGACAAAACTCACCAAAGGATTTGGTTTAACAATTGTAAGTTATTGTACTTCCTATTCCATAGCATCCCTCCTAGCCTTAACAAGAGTTGTGTGGTTGCGTAAAAAATAAGGGTCATGTGTATAACCACTACTCATTAAACCTACTAAGATAAAACCCACCAAATACCCTAATAGGGAAATTCATCATTACCTCTGATATGTTTATGGTATTTACTCATGCTATAGGAATATCGGGCGATAAAGAAAGACTTTAGGTTTGAGGGGTTGTACCTACTTCTTTTTTTGTCACTTGATCTCTCTCATCAATAAGAGTGTTACATAACTCGTTAATATTTATACCACAAGCAAACATAAGGAAGAGAATACAAATGCAAATGTTGAAAAAATGAGTTCATGTAATATCTCGTGGTCATCAAAGTCATCGAAGGTAGTATAGTCTTGAGGTAGAGAAGCAGGACTCTCCATAAAGTACATCTTGCGTAACTTGTGTGCTCGTTGAATCAAAGGAATATCTTCAGGATCCTCCTCCTCTTTTTCTTCTTCTTCAACTTCTTCAGCTTCTTCAACTCATTGTACTACCTTAGTTTCCTCAGCTTTTTCAACCTCTTCCATGGTAGAGCGAGGGACATTTAAACCTGATCTTGTCATCTTCCTTCCACCAATATTATCTAGGAAGTGAAGGAAAGCCCCTTAGATTCCATTTTTTATTAAATAATGTCTCTAGAAGTTCATGTACTTTGATCCCACTAACTCCCTAAATCATCGAACAAGTTGATGCACTTATCCACTAACTAGGGATAAATACTTGATTTGTGAAGGGAGGCCTCTGGGGGACCTAGGGAAGAAATTTACTTCTTATTTGGATGTTTTTCTTAGCCCTCACAACTACCATGACTTAAGATCCAAGAGGTGTCTCCTCTTCAGTAGTAGATTGAGAAAGGCTATGGTCATTTTCACCCTCCTCAATAACTTGAGAGGTGGAAGATTATTTCTTTTTCTTCAAAATAACCTCCTCTATAAGAGCCAAAGGAGGAAGCTTAGCTAGCATCGTATTATTCATTATGCTCAAAGGGAATTAGGACTCAATGATGGAACAACTCCATAGACCTAACTCTGTTGGGGGAAACCGTTCGACATGTGTATATAATGGTTTGCGATTAATGGCTTTTTGGAACTTAACTAACTGGTAGGGCCAAAAGATATTAAGATAAGTGGGGGAACCTGCTCCCTCGAATTCCTTTGGGGGTAACTACTAATTGGACTTAGACTTAGGAGGATAACATTTTAACTTTCTTTATGATAAACTTCCAACATATTAGGTAGAAGTTAGTAGGTTTATCTGTTATGTTATGATTGAGAAGAGGCACCACTTAGGCATAGCCAAATTTCATTGCTACCCGATAAGGTGAATACACTGAGCAGTGGGTAGTCCACTCAATGTAATAAGGGAGATAAGAAGGGATAAGAAGCAAAAGAACGTTATAATAAGGGAAATTGAGGGCATAAGCCTCATCGACCGCTATAATTGTTTGAGGGTCTTTCTAAAAGAAATTGTTGGAAAATAATTTTCTAACACTTGCATAGGGGTGAAGTTTGAAAGATGTGACATATTCTATCAAGGTGTGAAGGGATTATTAGATAGCTTGTGGTTCCAAGAAAGGATATGAGGAACCTTGATGTCATGGGAAGTATAAAGTAAAGAGCTAGGGGCATAGTCTAAAAAACTACCATATACAAAAGTTGTGAAAATAAAATGGTCCGCGTAACTTGAAACATCAAACCTTCTAATTGGTCTAGAAGAATTAGTCTGACCCAGTCGAGCCAAGTATTCAAAAAACTAAGAGTAGTGGCAGCAAGAGTAATCATCACCCTAAATGACATGTGAACAACCATGTCTATGATGTCCCTTCTCGAGAAATCAAGAGGCTTACCGTGAAGTAAGATCCTCGATAAAATAACCAATATGTAACAAGCTAATTCAATGTCACTCTCATAACTATCTCCAGTAAGAGGAATCAAGGCTAATTTCTTGCTTTTAGGATTATGTTTTCTTAATTCTTTGGCCTTATCACTGTCCATATCGTCTAAATAGTAAACGTACCAAATGATTTCTGAAAAGATACATTTGATGTCAGTTTTCTTACATTTCCTTATCACTACCTCCAGCTCCTTGCGAGCAGCTGCTTCCTGACCAGAAACGGAATCCTTGAAGAAGATCTCAGTGCCAGTTTCCTTAATTCCTAATAACTCACACATGTCCTCCAAAGTAATAGTGAAATGTCCCACCTCGCTTAAAAGTTTGAGTTCGGTGACTCTATCATGAGACAAATATCCTTAGATTGACACCAAGGATAACTAGGCATCATACTTATTGGGGATATAGTTTGTCCAAGCTCCCAGAATTTTATAGGAGCTTTGAGAAGACTCGAATTCTACATTGGTATATGGGAAATAACCTCTTTGAATCCAAAACATAATGATGTTAGCTCCAGGAATATATGCCTAATTCTCAATCACATCGTCTCCACCCACAAATAAATTGGGGTCATCCTTAGAGGTAATAAAATTAGGAAAATGATCTTCCAGGGTCTAAAAATGGTTGAAATCCATAAAATAGAGGACACAAAGATATTTGACCCACTAGACCTGGTGGGCAAAGGAACACTCCTTGCTAAAGGGTTCTCACTTACATTGGGTGACATTCGTAGTGATGAAGAAGAAACATTTAGAGAATAAGAAATATTCTTTGTAATTTGGGAAATATCTTTCTTTCCCTCTCTCTCCGTATCTCTCTCTCTCCCTCTCTTTTTGAAAAACGATACTTTTAAAACCGCAAGGGCACAAGTTTTGTGGCTTAGTGTAACCCTTTTATAAGGGGCAAGATTTTGGATTAGAAATGCCGTTATTGGCATACACGCACAGTCCCCAGCTTCCACGTGTAAAGATGAGGGGATGTACATCACAATGTGAAGTGATGCCACAATGATTATTAATATTGGGGGGATTTAAACGTCATTTTAACAAACGCTCTACCTTGGGCAAACAAATAGTTTTGGGGGGGAATATTTAAAACCACTATTTTTTCCCAACAAAGTAACAGTTTTTTGCACACAAGTGTAATATGTTATTTTCGAGAAAACTTCTTGACTAAGTTTACAAGTTACTCAAAAATAAGCACATTCGAAGGGAAAATGTTAAATGGTCCCTCTCACACATTTCTACATAAATATTTATTGTTTCCATAATTATTTATTTATTTGTATCTTCAAAAAACCATGTTTAGAAGGGCATGGGAGAGCTTATTTGCTCTATCGAACAAACTCATTATGTGAACCTTACAGGGATTTGTTTTGGAAGATTGGGAAAAAGGAAACTTTGGGTAAGAAGAACCAACCACTTTAGCACACTTGGGAAAAACCTTTGGTCAAATAAGCATGATTAAGTAAATGCTCGAGTTATCATTGTCTGAGGGACCTCCCTTAAGGGACCTCAGTACTATCAGCTGGTTAACAATATCCTTTTAATCTCTTGCAAACAGTTCCAAGTTTCTCGAACAACCATCATCCAAACGACCACACTTAGTTGAATAGATATCTCATCCCATATATGTCACTATTCACTATATTTTATGACGTTGTGACTTCAAACATTTTAGGAATTTGAGAAAAGTATCACTCAAGTGGGTTTTTTCCAAGGACAAGAAGACTATTTAAGGTGATTGCCCTCTTAGCCATTGTAGGATAAACCTTTGTGTTGTCCTATCACATCCTAATCAATGCCAAGAGACTTTTGATATCCTAAACAGTGTTCCCACCCAAATTTCATATCTTGTGCATTTAATGCACTATCTTTGGCTTTAATTGCATAGTATTGTTAGCATTAAATATGGCCATGTGCATTTAATGCAAGAAAGGTCACTCGAATGACCTTGTTCTGATATAAATACCCTAGATGAACAATTCAAAAGCATCGTGATTTTGATATGCAAATTTTTTATTGAATTCTCTAGACAAGAGAGTTTGCTGTGAGTTCATTATTAATGATTATTTATTTGTCTCCACCAATTCCCTTACCTTAGCATGTATTGTGCTTGCTGGGTTACTGACTTTATTTTATTATGCTAGGTTTCCTGTTCTCTCTCCCTCAAACCAAATTTATAGTGGGGTACATTTCATTTAATATATTCCAAGAGATTTATGTTGTAAGAACCTCATTCAATATAAGCTTTTGATATTAAAGGCTATTTATCATTGATTTGTGTTTATTGTTAGTTGCGATTGATCTGTGCACACTAACTGTGACCTTGATAAGGGGTTACGCTTCGTTAAAAACTAATCGTATTTCAACACCCCACCTCTTACAGAGATTTATTGTTGGAATGAGTAACACTACTCTTTATTCACTATCATGCATAGCTTTTAAATTATAGATTCGTTTGAAAGTCAAGATAAATTATATATTCATAAATCGAAAATGCTACAACACCTATCTAAATTTATTTGTGAATAATTTATGTGAAAAGAATCCTTAGCAGTACATCCAAGTGAAAAGGAGTCAAATTTTAAACTAGTTATGTGGATTCTTTGTTTAATCAACTATACAAATTATGAAAACATCATATCTTTTAGGGAAATTAAGAACATATATTTAATTGTTTAGCATTACTAACTATATACATCAATTCATGAAAGAGGTCTTCCAAATTATGAAATTTTTCCTGCATAATTTGACACCCTCGTACAAATTCATATAAATTTAAACTTCGATATAGTGTTTGTATGTGAGATGGTGTAGAGTGTAGAATAAATCCATAAACAGCAAAAGACATATATTTATACTTAGGTACAATATTATCTATTTCACTATTATTTGATTATATTTATGGAGAATGTGTAATTAAGAACATAATTTTGTATTTTAGCATTATTAAAAGCATATCTAAGTACATTTAAAAGTCCCAACACGTTTAATTAAAACGATTTAATGGCATATATGGTAATTAACATGAGTTAATGTATACATCATAACTTTTTTGTCATATTTTATATGAATATTGGAATTGAAGAAGTGGTTGGGTGGAGGTTAACTGCAAGATTTTTTTACAACTAAAGCTAAAATTGTTGATGGAAGTTTTTTTTTCCCGAACTATATAGTTGGTCGTAGGGTCATTAATATTTTTGGAAATGTAATTATGTTGGGATGTTTTAACATATTATGTTTTTACATGGAACTTGGATCATTTTAGATATTATGTGCTACACATGTTGTGTTGTACTATATAGTGGATCGCAAATATCTGGTGGAATTTTTAACAGATTATGTTTTTATATGGAATTGGGATTACTTTAGATAATATATGCTAAGCATATTCGATTATGATATATAATCGTAATATATTTTTAGGACATTTATCTTATGTTTGAAAATAGTTATATTGCAATTGGTACAGGTAATAACGCCACAATTGTGACCAGAATGGTATAACAAAAAAAGCTTGGACCCTTTTAACTTTCCACAAAAAAAGTTATTTTATTTATTAATCTATAACACATGAACAAATAGTTCGTCGCTAAAAATTGTATTTCTTTGTTGTATGAATCACAAAAAATTATTACCAAAATTATTACATTGCTGATAACACCTAAAATAGCAATTCCACAGTACATTTTATGACAAAATGAGGATATTTGTGATGAAAATTTATCTTTAAAATGACAAAAATATTTCATCGCAAATAGATTGGCGAAGAAACATATTTCACCATGAGTAATGTAGAAATATGCGCTAAACTTATATTTCACCGTGTGTGACTTTTCGCAATGGGATTTTAGCGATGTAGAAGTAACGAGAAAAAAAATCCTTTGGGAATATTTTTGACGATGAAACTGATTTTTTTGCGTGACAAAATATTTTGTTGTTAATCTTTTGCCCTATTGTAATGCAATAACGGAATGCTAACGTCAAAGAATGTTGGGGGAAGTTATTCACCAATACAGAAGTTCCTTCAGCTATAGTAGGTTATATAACCACAATGTGATTTTGGTTGAATACTTTGTCACACGATAGTTTGAAGCAAAGTCTAATATACATAATGTCCCTCCATAAATCCTTATCCTTAGAGAAACAATTCTTAAATAACAAAAGGACTAGTTCCATGATCACATGCTAATAGTGAAAATTACACTTTTTTAGATCATTCGTGGAATAAGTCATAATCCTCTCTAAATTTGATGAAAAACTAAAGAGAACATGAAAATTATGCAGTGTGTTTATAAAAGCCTTTCTTTTTTCGCTCGTCAAAGTATATTCTTTATGAGAAATTATATTCCTCCCACTACTTTCAGCTAAAAATTCAATACTTTCAAATCGCATCGTGCCTTTTCTCCATCCTTTTAATGAAGTTCACATAGGGTTGTGCTTACAATATGTTCGATGATGTTCTTCTCCACATGCATGAGATCAAATATATGGATAACGGGGATATTCTTCTAATACCGGAAGTCAAATAATATTGACCTCCTAGACCACGCCTTTCTTTACTCAGCTTCATTATCAGAAAACTCAAATTCTACATTGGAATTGCGAAAATCTCATCTTTCAATCCTAAACTTAGTGATGCTAGTACGAGGAATATACGCCCAGTTCTCAATGACATAGTCTCCACCCACCAGTAAATTGGGATCATTCTTAGAGGTAAGAGAATCAGTAAAATGATCTTCTTCGGTCTAAACATGGTCAAAATCCCCAAAATAGGGGGCACAAAGATATTTGGCCCACTCGCTTTAGTGGGCAAAGTTGCAAGGAGAAACACTCCTTGCAAAAGTGTTCTTCTTTAGATTATGTTCTATTGGTAGTGATGAAGAAGAAAGATTTAGAGAATAAGAAATGTTTTTTGTAAGTTGGGAAAAATATCTCTCTCTCTCTCTCTGTATTTGAAAGACAAGATTTGCAAAATCGTAAAGGAACAAGTTTTTAGGCATAGTGTAACCCTTTTGTAAGGGGCAAATTTTTGGATTGGAAATGACGTTATTGGAATACACGTAGGTTTGGTTGGGCATGTGAAAGAAGTATAATGATTGTGTCTGAACTGGCAATGCATGATAAGGAAAACATGCACAGTCCCCAGCTTGCCACGTGTGAAGATGAGGGGATGTACGCCATAATGTGAAGTGATGCCACAATGATGATTGATATTGAGGTATTGAAAAGACATTTTAGCAAACCCTTTAACTTGGCCAAACAAATAGTTTGGGGGGAATATTGAAAGCCATTATTGTTTCCCAATAAACTAGCAGGTCTTTGCACACAAGTGTAATATGTTATTTGTGAGAAATTTTCTAGACTAAGTTTACAGGTTACTGAAGAATAAGCCCATTCGAAGGGAAAATGTTATCTAGTCCCTATCACACATTTCTACATAAATAGTTATTTTTTCCATAGTTATTTGTTTATTTGTTTAAAATAACACTTGCCTACATGTTGTTTAAAGAATAATGATGGTGTTTTGTACAAATATTTCATTATAGATAAATAAATAAAAATTATGAATAGGAAAAAGTAAGGGAAGGTCCCAGCTCAAGGTTTATTAGAAAACTAGACCTACATAAATGAAGGATTAATGGTAGAATAAAGAGTGAGGTCACTCGAAGGACCTCCCACAAACAAGGTTATTTCGAAAAAGGTAATTATGAAGAAGGTCATTCACTTAAGGATCAAGCTCAGTCAAGAGATGAAGATGGATCATTAGTATTCAGTATTATGGTGTGTTTGTATATATTTTCCTTTATTCAAAATATTTAGATTTGCTTTTTAATGTGTATGAGGTGGATAGGTACCTTCGAAGGACCATATCTGGAAGCGCATGGGAGAGCTTACATGCTCTATCAAACAATCTCATTATGTGAACCTTATAGGGATTTGGCTTGGAAGATTGGGAAAAAGGAAACTTTCAGTAAGCAATACCAATCACTTTAGCACACTTGGGCGAAACGTTTGTTCAAGTGAGCATAATTAAATACATGTTCAATCCATCATCGTCTGAGGGACCTCCCTTTAGGGAACTCAATACTAACTGTTGGTTAACAATATCCCTTTAATCTCTTATAAATAGTTCCAGGTTTCTCGAACAAAGATCAGCCAAAATGCTACACTTAGTTGATTAGATAACTCATCCCATACCAAGCACTATTCACTAGCTTTCATGACCTCATGACATCCGACATTTTAGGAACTCGAGAAAAATAGCACTCGAGTGAGTTTTTTTCCTAGGACAACAATATTATTTATGGTGACTGTCCTTTTATCCGTCATAGGAAAAACCTTTGTGTTTTCCTATCACATCCTAATTAATGCCAAGAGAATTTTGATATCCAAAACAGTAATCCCGCCCAAATATCATATCTTGTGCATGTAATGCACTATCTTTGGAAATAATTGCATAGTATTGTTACCATTAAATACGGCCATATGCATTTAATGTGAGAAAGTTCACTCAACTTAAATTAATCTCATATAAATACCCTAGTTGAATAATTCCAAATCATCGCGATTTTGATATCCAAAATTGTTGTTAATTTTTCTCTAGGCGAGAGAGTTTGCTGTGAGTTCATTACTAATGATTATTTATTTGTCTCCACCAATTCACCTACCTTAACATTTATTGTGCTTTCTGGGACTTGATTTTATTGTGCTAGGGTGCTTGTTCTCTTTCCCTCAAACTTAATTTGTAGTGGGGTCCTTTCCATTTAATATATTCCAAGAGAATTTATGTTGTAAGAACCTCATTCAATAGAAGCTTTTGATATTAAAGGGTATTTATCACCGATTTTTGTTTATTGTTAGTTGCGATTGATAACACAGAAAACTGTCAAAAAAATTATTCCATCGCTGATAACACCTAAAATAGCAATTTTGCATTACATTTTATGAAAAAATGAGGGTGTTTGTGATGAAAATTTATCTTAATAATGACAAAATATTTCATCGCAAATAGATTGGCGAAGAATCATATTTCACCGCGAATAATGCAGAATTGGGCGCCAAACTTATATTTCATCGTGTGCTACTTTTCGGAATGCAATTTTTAGCGACAGAGATGTGATGAGAAAAAAATCCTCTTAGAATATTTTTTGTGATGAAACTGATTTTTTTTGTGATAAAATATTTCATTGTTAATCGTCTGGCCTATTGTAATGCAATAACAGAATGCTAATGTCAAATAATGTCGCGGGAAGTTATTCTCCAATAAACAAATAGGTTCTGCGAGAGTAGCTTATACAGCCACAATGTTATTTTTGTTTAATACTTTTTCACACAATAGTTTGAAGCAAAGGCTAATCTACGTAGTGTCCCTCCGTAAATCCTAATGCTTAGAGAAAAAAATGCTTAAACAATAAAGGGACTAGTTCCATGATCACATGCTAATAGTGAAAATTACACTTTTTAGATCATGCGTGGAATAACTCGTAATCCTATGTAAATTTGATGAAAAAATAATTGGTACATGAAAATTATGCAATGTGTTTATTAAAACCTTTCTTTCTTCCCTCGTCAAAGTTTGTTCCCTATGAGAAATTATATTCCTCCCACTATTATTTTCTTTTAACCATAATTTCAACTTAAAATTCAATACTTTAAGATCACATTGTGCCTTTTCTCCATCCTTTGAATGACTTTCACATAGAGTTGTGCTCATAATATGTTCGATGATGTTTTTTTCAACATTCATGAGATCAAATATATAGATAATGGGGTTACCCTACTAATACGAGAAGTCAAATAATATTGACCTCCTAGACCACATCTTCCTTTTCTCAACTTCATTATTAGCAGGGGTCTTTTTATTCTTGACATTATTGAATTTAGGATTCTTTCCAAGAACATGAGCTCCACATTTGGAAGGCCCCCTTTCAGTTTCTAAAATTGAAATATTTCTCAAAGGTAGCCTATGTTCAACCCCACCTGAATGGTTTTTTTGCAATTT
Source organism: Sambucus nigra (assembly GCA_949130495.1). NCBI lineage: Eukaryota > Viridiplantae > Streptophyta > Magnoliopsida > Dipsacales > Adoxaceae > Sambucus > Sambucus nigra. The sequence goes on along the minus strand of OX422207.1, from coordinate 127,805,262 downwards.
TTATCAAATCTAAACATATGATCAATGGAAAAAATATTCTGTAAAATGATATAAAATTTTGCCAATATTCTTGAGATATTGAGATCAATTTTTCTCTCCACAAATAGGACACTCAAAGAAACTATGAACATTGTAGCCTAATAAAGTCCCATAAGATGGGAAATCATAGATTTTATATATTAACATAGCATTCAATGTGCACTCTTCCCTTTTGCTAGAGTCATATATTTTCACACCCAATACCCACAATTCATTCAATTCTTCTACCAAGGACACTAGGAAAATAACACTTGAAATTTTAACCAAGTTAAAAATATCTAATGTATAATTCGAAAAACTTTCTTCAAAAAACTCCTTTTGAGTATAAAATAAACTAAGTATGAACACAAGATGTGTTTGAAAACTTTTGTAAAAATATAAGTCAACTTTTAGTTTTGAAATTCTTTTATTAAGTTTTATATGAAAACATTATTATGATATACAAGAATTTTATATAAGAAGAAGCTACCAAGATAGTTAAAGAAATTAAAAGGAAGAGACACACCAGTAAAGAGTTAATGTGGTAAAACTCTAAAGTACTAGAGAAACTTCCACAACCCCCTATATGGGACAACCAAAAACAATCACTAAAATAAAACGGTGTTGTTACATATTACATAAAAATAAAGATCGACACAAGAAAGCATAAGTTAGTTAAATGAGAAACCAACTCATGGTAGGAACTTTATGGTCTTCTAGTGTTGTAACAGAAAATTTAGAAAATAGAATAAAGATTATTGTCTCCAAATATCAACCAACCATTTTAAGTGAGTGAATGGGAGTGAAGTTTGGAGTGAAAATGAGACTAACCACATTCACATGCACCACTACACACACACACACACACTCTCTCTCTCTCTCTCTCTCTCTCTCTCTATCTATCTATCTATCTCTCTCTCTCTCTCTTTTGTTTAATTAGTTCCTAACATATTGCTAGAATTCTAACACATTCAAAATGAGTTATAGAGATGTTAAATAAGAATCTTGCCAAAAATATGTTTTAGTTCGTACTTCTAAACAAATATGAACACGAAAAGTCAGATCAAATAAATATTTCAAGTCTAAATAATTTTATTATTTGAAAATGATTTCAATAAGTTTAAATTCATTTTGAAGAAATTATAAACAAGATCTAAAACTTAAATATTATGTTAACAAGTTTTGATTGAACTCAGAGAGAGATGGAACAAAGAAATCGTTACATGTAAACAAGATCCAAAGAAAATAAAGATTCTTAAAACTCTTTAATAAATAAAGTCAGTTTCAAAACTAAAGAGGGTTTTAAATCTTTATTTTAGAACATTTTTTTTTCTAAATGTGAGTGAGTGAAAATTTATAACTCAAACCTTTTTAATCTAGATTTATTGAACAAAACCAGAGTTTAAACTAAGTTGCCAATGGTTTCGACTTGGAGATAATATCCTAGGAGTTCAAGGCTTTTGTAGTCTTTCATAAACTCTTTTTTTCTCCAAAGTCTCACTATTTTCTCTCAATATACATAAACAAGGGTTTTTATTCTCTCTCTTTGTTTTCTTCCCTTTTCTGTCTCTCTCTCTCTATCTCTCTCTCGAATCCTAAGAGGTTCCTTTAGACTGACGATAGGAAGCTTTATAAAGAAAGAGGTTAAAGGTTTAGGAATTCGATAACACTTATTCAAAATCAATGGTTGTGATAAAACAAACCAAATGGAAATGAGATTTAAGGAGGTTAAGTATTAGGGTTCAACTGATTAACTTTCCTGTATTTATCCATTCCATCTCACAGGGATCACTAATCACAATCGTTCCTTAATATGATCAATGGTCAGAAACTACCTCTAGAGTTTATTAGTTTAAAAAAATACATCCACACGTGTAAGATATTAAAACTATAACCATAAAAAGATTATTGCTTAAGGGAACCAATGAAAATTAGACACATTTTCTTTTATTCAAAAAGTAGAATTACATGATTTTGAATAAATAATTTTAATCCAACATGAGATTTAAATTCTTTAAAAAATCAAAACAAATACTGAAAATTTCTAAACAAACATGACAAAATATTTTCTGATTATTTTACACAAAACTTTATTTTTGTGTAAATCTATCACTTAAAAAAACATTTTTAACAATCCCAATTACTTCACAATAAATGCTAAAAGTGCAAAATAAAATAAAAAAAATATGAGAAAAATGTGTGTGTGTGTGTGTGTGTGTGTGTGTGTGTGTGTGTGTGTGTGTGTGTGTGAGATGTGTGAAACCTATTTATTGGTTTAATTTTATCATCTTACCCCTTCTATAGTTGTGATTGATCTTTTTTTGGGAGCCTTTTTAAGATATACCATGTAGTTGTTCTCAACTAAAAAGAAATGTTTTGCCCAAATTTCAAACTAGTTGGAACTCTAAATGATGTAGACTCAATGCAAACCTAGGAGTCAACTATTTAGGGTGTTTCAATCACCCCCTTTGGATATTTGTAACCCTTCAAGTACAACATGGGTATTATTAGGAAAATTAAAATTCATAAGACCTATAAAAGAATTTTTATCAACCCATCCCAATCCTAGGAAAAGAAAATATTACATAACTTAACTATTTACACACTATTAACCTAAAGTATTCTGGGAACATAACTATTTATAAAATTTACAAAATAAAAATATCATAAGATCAATTGAGAAAATATATGTTCAAGAAAATTTCAAGATGTCTATAAGATCTATCGTGTCCCCTATTTTGTCTAAAATAGATAGATGATGAAAAAAAACTGAATATGAGAGAATAAAATAGATAACTACGAAGGAAATCATGTAAACGGATCGTACCAAGTGTCATCTCATATAATGACTAGATTTAGGAGGTTCCTTTTTTGTTTATCAAACACGCATGGCCCAAATCCTTATAACGACATATCATAATTATGATATCATAAATGTGGGATATGAATTTTCCCATTCGTATTGTGACATCTGTCATCAAAAGAAGTTCAACTCACCCACTCAAAATGGTCGGCATATCATCTCTGTGGTCGGCTTAGCATTACTTCTAGTCGACTAAGTAACCGACCACAATAAAGTGATTCTATTAGTCTGAATCATTCAACATATATGTGGGTCACATTTTGGAATATGTACAACTCCCATTAGAAGCACATGGAGTAGTCTCTTCAACTTGTTGAAACTAAACCTTCATTAAATGTCCATAGAATGTACAAGGGTTTAATTGTATGACTTTATAAAGGCACTCAGCCCATCCACCTTCTATCTCCTTCTTCAATAAATAGAATGCACTCCCACTTTGGGGGACGCAAGATCTAGAGATTGGAAAAAAGAACTTTGAGAGTTTTCACGCTCTTTATTATTAATTGAATAACAAGCTCATAATTAACACCTATAGACACAGGCAATATTAGCCAAACCACGTTAATTCCCTATCTCACTCTCAATATCCCATCTCTCTCTTAAATATTGTCTATTAATCTCTTTATCTATTATTAATTATTATTTATGTTTATCCAGCTAAGACTCATAAATCAACATACCAATTTTAATCGATAACTGATTGGCATCGTCAGTGGGAATGACATGACATTTTTTCTTTACTACCATCTCATATCCATAAACCTTTGAATCGTGATTATTTGGACACCATTTTCAATCCCTAGAAATGGGATAAGATCCGGAGAGTAGTCGTTCAAATGAAACAATTCCACCCTCAACCGTTGTTGGAACGAGGATAATGCATATAATTCTAATGAGCTTGGCCAGAGGCCAAGAGGCAATGCAGGACATTATTAAATAGCTAACTTGGACACTTCATGATGGACAAGGTAGAGTTGGTGGATAATCCATCAACCCAACAGGAGGCCAATGACTAGGAAAAATGGTGGAAATGGCACCTCCAACTCCTTTTTAAGGAGGACAGCATACATATTGCACCTGTACGTTAGAGACCCAAGGAGGTTAAGAAGGGTATCACATGAAGAAGGGAGAAGGTTTAGATATTTTGGATCTCAAGACAAAAAGTCATATTAGCCAAGGGTTGCCTTGTCCCTCATAACCACTGGTTTTGATGATGAGAAAACCTTCTTGAAGAGAGGTCAATTGTATTAGAAAGGTTAAGCATAGGTTTTGTGGAGAAATGTCATAAAGATCCCATAAGATTCATACAATATGTGGAGGAACCAAGATGGTCTACTTTTATAGGAATAAAATGTTCAGATATACTTGGAGTTGTTCCTAGTGGGTCAGCACGCTTCGAACAGACTTCCAGGAAAGAGAGATTGACATAAAGTGTTGGTCGACCAGGAAAATCCATGGTCGGGCAAGATGGCCAAATTTAGAAGTAGTTAATCCAACACCTAAAGGATCAACTAGGGAAATCCTTAAACAAAGTCTCCTATGAACAAATGGTTTATTAAAGAATCCCATTTCCCCCATCAATTGTTAAGTATAACATATCGGTTAAGCTCAAAACATCAGGAATTATGCCGAGGTATGAAGGCAACACTGATTCGGTGTTTTATGTAGATCAATACCAAATGGTAGGTGCTATTTATTCTATCCCCGATGAGAATCAATGTTGAGCATTCTCAAGTATAATCATTAAATCAACACAAATATGGTATAAAGGATTACCACGAGGACAGCTGGCTAATCCTTTTATTAGAAAATTTTTTCCTTTGTACTAGGCATACAAAGAGAATAGATCATTTGCTGAATGTACGACAAAAGTACATGGAGATAACTTAGGAGTTCATCAATTGTTTGACCAACGAGAAGTAAATGTAATTGATTGTGATCCGAAAACAACCATCATATCCTTAATAAGTGGCCTACTATTAAATAATTTGTATTGGCGATTGTCTAAAGAGACACCCAAGACAATGACAAACTTAGTAGACAAAGTTGGGAAGATTATGAATGTCGAAGAAGCTATGGCTGCCAAAGAGGTAATCAACTCCAAAGTGAATAACAGTAAGACCGTGGAGAAGAAAAAGATTAAAGATAAGAACCCTAATAAAACAAAGAGGTATGATGAGTACACTCTATTAAAAGTACAAGTCCACCACATTTTGGATGAAATTTATTAGAGAAAAGACCTAAAATGGCCCGATAGATTAAAATCCTGGTGAACGAAAAAGATAGGATCAAATACTGTGATTTCCATAAAGATCACGACCATAACACTGATAATTAAATATCCCTAAAGAACAAAATTGAGTACCTAATTAGGCAGGGAAATCTGTCAAAATTGATGGATAGATGAGGTCAAGTTCATCACAGTGACGATCAGAGGCCTAAAAAGCGATTAGAGGCCCATTAGAAGAAGTTGATGGAAATAAAATGGCAAGGGATGACGATTCATAGTATGATTCGGACCTCCCAAAGATGCCCAAGGATCATGTACATAAGGTAAAAATAATATCTTTTGGATGTAAATTCATTTTAGGAGGAGATGCTAGAGAAGGCGATGAGCCTGCACAGAGGAAAGCATGTCTCAATAAGGCAAAGGCATGTGCTCATATCAAACAGATCAACTTGTTTTGCAATATGGACACTTGTCCTAGAAAGGTAACCAAATATCACATTTTGTTCGGTTTCCCTAAAGATGACTTTACCAGCATGTTATATCCACACGAAGATCCACCAGTCACTTTTATGATGGTATATGAAAGCAAGGTGGCAAGGATTCCAATCGATAATGGTAGTTCGATTAATGTCTTATTTTACAACTGCTTAAAAATTTTAATATTGATGGATATCAAGGTCGAAGCCTATCACCAACCCAAAATTGATTTCTCAGGAGAAAAGGAATGTCCTTTATGCACAATTGAGTTGGATTTTAAGATTGATATGTGGCCCACATACATAATAGAAAATATTTGTTTTTTCATTCTAGCTAAGATTGTCAACTCTATACACAACCTAATGTTCATAAGGGTAGTTTAAAGTGGTTCCCTCTGCTGTTATCAAATGCATGAAGTTCCACACTCATTATGGGGTCAGTTTAGTGAAAGAAAGTTAGGTGAAATCTCAGGAGTGTTATTATACCTCGTCTTACTAGGAGGAAAAAAATAAATTTACCACAACCTATTAAATTGGAATGCTAGATCCCTGAGATAAGTAAAATTTCGTTAAAGGGAAAGTTATGGAAGATATATAATCTATTATCTTGGATGACGAAAACTGGGAGATGATGGCTCAGATCGGCTCATCGCTGGACCCTACCCTTAAGAAATAATTGGTAGATTTTTTTAGGTGACAGAGGAGCATGTTTTCTTAGAGTCATGAGGACATGTCGGGGATTGATCCATTTTGTTTTATCGTAAGCTAAACATAGTAAAGTATGCCAAGCCAATTAAACAAAAATGGCATTTTTTCAGCCAAGAAAAGAAGATAAACGTACAAAAATAAGTACAAAAGTTACAAATAGTGAACTTTATTAAAGATCTCAAGTATTTAGAGTTATTTTCCAACATGCCGATAGTTAGGAAAAAGAATAACAAGTGGCGTATGTGTGTTGATTTCGCCAACCTGAAAAAACCATGCAAGAAGAACCATTTTTCTTTGTCTAGGTTTGATTAAGTAGTCGACGCCTCTTAGGGACATGGGTTGCTTTTTTTATGAACGCGTACTTCAGGTACATCCAGATAAGATGGAACTAGAAGATCGGGAAAAGTCTTCGTCTATCACAAGCTGAGGTACCAATTGCTATAATGTTAGGACCTTGGGTCTAAAAATGCTTGAGTAACGTACCAAAGGCTACTAAACAAATTATTAGAAGAATAGATTGGCAGAAACATGTATGTGTACATTGATGACATGCTCACCCAGAGCAAAACGGTTGCTGACCACATCAAAGACCTTGGACAAATGTTCTACCCGCTAAAAAAGTATAAAATGAAGATCAACCCAATAAAATGTATTTGAAGTGCATGGGGGATGTTCCTGGGTTTCATAGTTAATCAAATATGCATTGAGGCCAACTGAGATATTCAAGAGCTAATAAACTTGACGTCATCGATGAAAGAAAGTACAAATGTTAATAGATTGTGTGGCTGCATTAAACTGGTTTGTTTTATAAGCTAGTAACAAGTGTGTACCTTTTTTTAAAGTATTGCTAAAGACATTTTAATGGAATCAAGAATGTGGCGTTTCATTCTTGGATTTGAATAAGTATTGGGGATATCGACCTCTGCTCTCAAAGACTGTTATGGGGAAGAATGTTCACCTGTACTTAGCTGTATCTGAATCATCCGTCAGCTCAGCATTGGTCCGGTAAGAAAATAGAACACAAAACGAAGTTTACTACACCAGCAAAGTATACTAAGGGGTAGAGATTCCATATCCAAGGAAAGAAAAATTAGCACTGGGCCTAATTGTGGCTTCTCAAATGATGAATCCATACTTTCAAGTCCATACTACAGTCATCAATATAAACCTACCTTTACGCCAAACTGTTCAAAAGCTTAAGAAATCATGAAGACTTAGTTTGTAGAACCAGGAGATAATGACATACAGTATAAACCAAGAATGTCCATCTAGGGCCAAGACAAGAAGATTTTATAGTCGAATTCACCTACGAAGAAAAACCAATCGAGAAAACTTTTGTGAAAGAGAGCTCAGCCCTAAAGAAGATCGAGCAGACTTCTTCGGGAGAGATCACACTAGTCTAACCAGACGAAAAGACTTCTATGGGACATAGCTATACGATTAATTCGTTCAACCAAAATATTGATGTACCAGAGTCATACATTAGACAAAAATATATTTCTCATGATTTACAGTGCACGAAAATGATATTCAATCATGGTAATCTAATTAGTGGAAATTTTACAACTAATTTTGGAAGCTATTTATTGATGGATCATCCTACACCACTGTCAAAAGAGCAGTATTAATAATCACAATGCTGAATAGCATTGACATAGAATATACCCTTAGATTCCAATTTTAATCCTCAAACAATGAAGCTAAATACGAAGCACTTTTAGTAGGTTATGGACTAGCATCATCCCTAGGTATGGAGCGAATACCGACACACAGTGATTCTTAGTTGATAGTTAATCAACTATTGGTAGTTTAAGAAGTAAGGGAGGAATCCATGAAAAAATACTGAGGCAAAGCTAAGAGTTTATTAGCAAAATTTCTAGTTATTCGAATAGTGAGAATCCTAAGGGCAGAGAATGACCGAGCAGATGCACTTACTCGGCTGACATAGGGGATAAGGATAGAGCTACGAAGAACAATTTCAATAGATATTATCATGCATAAAAATACCGACGAATAGATTACTAGCATAATAGAGCTGGAGACAGGATCGTCTTAGATGGATCTCATAAGGGCATATATGGAAAATGGCTTAGTACCAGCAGATCCTGGGCGCAAGAAGACTCCGATATAAAACAACAAGATACGTCATATTAAGGAAATTATGTACCGAAGAGTCTTCATCATATCCATGCTCAGTCATGTCCATCTGGATGAACAACATCTGCTATAGTATTATTTACAATCACATTAATCGATTTCATTATGGGCTTGATACTTATGTTGTAGATCGGGTAGGCTCTACTATTTTGACAGTATTTAAGAAAAATAATATTATCAACACTGGAGTTAAATTTAGAAAGATATTCACGGTGTTTGTAGATCTAAAAAAAACTACTAAAGTTCTAAAGTGTTTAATGTTAGGGTTTTTTATTGCACCAAAGTTCATAAGGTGTTTCTTTATAATTCTTGCGGAGATAGACTTTGTTTATAATATGGAAAGAAGTTTGGACAAACTCAACCCAAAAATATATTTAGGAAAGTATTTATCATGATTCATGACCATATCCATCTCCTTGATTATTTGATTCTTTCGTTCGGCTATATCGTTCGGTTGAGGGGTTTTAGGTGCACTAAATAAATGGTGATATTTGTTTTCCACACAGTATTCTATAACATAAGTATTTTTAAGCTCACCATGCATATCACTTCTAATTCATAATATTTGGGTGTTCTTATCATTTTCAATTTTCAAAAGAATTTTTCTAAACTATTTGAAAGTGTTAGACTTATTTTTCATATATGCTACCCAAGTAAAATGAGTATAGTCAGCCGTAATGACTAATGTATAACTATTGCCACAAAGGCGGACAGTACGAGAGGGACAAAGTAACTCCATATGAATAAGATCAAGAAGTTTTGAACTCAGAATATCATTTATCTTCTTATAAGTTGTCTTTTCTATTTTTCGTACTTGGCAATCCTTGTAAATAATGTTAGGAGAATTTTTATTTTAGGCAAACCTCGAATAAGCTCTTGAGTGATTAATTTCCCAGGTTTTCAAAATTTATATGACTAACATGATTCTTCCGTAGGTCAAAATCATCAATCCTAGTCAGTTTACAGGACTCATAACTAGGAGTAACTATGTAACAATTATCCTTTGTTTGGTTTCCCGTTTAGATGAAGGTCCCGTTTTTATTACTAAAAGATTTGCGCTCAGACTAAGAAAAGTTTATAGTATGGTCTAGATGACAGAATTTACTTATGCTCAGAAGATTAGCCTCCAATCCTTTAAGGCTCCGTTTGTTTGTTAGAAAAGTTAAATGGAAAAATGATTTTCGAGAAACGTAAAGTGAAGTGAAGTAGAGGAAAATTAAAGTTACTCTCTTGTGTATGTTTGGTTAACAGGGGAAAATTGTAAGCAAATTATAAATAAAAACTACAAAAAATACATACATACACACATATATAGTTATGTATTTACAATTAAAAAAAGTATAATAGATTTTCTTATTTCAATTACCAAAAATATGATTTATATAATAAACATCCATTTAAATAAAACATTACTAAATATAAAATTAAAATTATGAACATTTGATTCATAAAAATATCAATAAATAGCATATTATTATGAATAGTTATTTGTCAATATTTTAGTAGTAATTGTAGTAGTAGTAGTAGTAGTAGTAGTAGTAGTAGTAGTAGTAGTAGTAGTAGTAGTTGTTGTTGTTGTTGTTGTTGTTGTTGTTGTTGTAGTAATAATAATAATAATAATAATAATAATAATAATAATAATAATAATAATAATAATTTACATGGTAAAGTACCAAGTTTTTTTGAAGTTTTTTGCAAGATCCTAGGTCTTTGGTTGGATGTATTTTTTGGAAAAGTTTTTCTTGCAAGAAAATTTGAGGACCATTTTTTCATAATTTTCCTCCTAACCAAACACAATAAAAAGTGTAGGATAGTCTTTTTTCTTCACTTTTCCTTTCCTTCCATGACAAACAAACGCCCATTAAGTGTTCCCTTTCCTATGATATGGGATGAGACTCCATCATCAAACATGACAATACCACCTAAGTAGTTATCCATGTTCTTTAGTTTAGACACATCACCTGCCATATGTTAAAAACACCCAAAATCTAAATACCCCCTAACTGATTTGCTTTCAATATTGAGTGCAGTAATAAAAATATTATATCTCGGTTTGCGATTAGATCAACTTTCCTAACCCAAAGAGGCATTGTTTTCAAAATGTTTTTTTCATTTTGAGTTAGTGGATGGTCTAAGAATCCTGCGAGGTGGTTTTCTTTAAGTGCGGGATTTATTTTATGTTTGATTATTTTTAAATGCTTTTGCGTCTGTCCGGGGAAGACATAATATGGGTGCTCTATTCAAGTGTAGTTGAAATTGTTATTGATCGAAGTGTTAATTATTTTCTTCAAGTAGTCAGTTGAATTATGCCCATAAACATCACAATATGAAGAGCGCGTGGTCGAACTGGTCTTGACTTTATTTGCTGAACCTTGAAAAATTGACTTACCATAATTTCGAACTTAAGGCCTAACTGCAAACAAATATAGTTTATTTTCAAGATCTCTAATAGGAGGTCATTGGTATTTAGAGGTGGTGTCAAGATTCTGCTTGAGAACATTAACAGCTTCCACCACCATTAAGATAAATGCTTTCGAAATAAATTTTGGAGATTTTTTAATACCATTTGGTGGTTGTATTTCAAAATCTCCAGAGGATTTAACAAAATAATTCAGTTGTTTGCATCCCTCTAAGGGTTGATTAAAATCAAGTCCCCTTTTCTCATTTTTAGATTTACCAACAATTATTATATGGTCAAGCAGCTTGATACTTAACTCAAAATTATAGAACTTTCTAAAAAATGTGAAAACTTTTCCATTTGTTATTCAAGGTCACTGAAGGAGGATTTGTAGATGATGTTTTTCCTCAAAACGTTTAGTTCTTTTAGACTTAAATTATTTCACATCCGTGTCACGGGTAAGGAATTGGTTTGTGTATTCTTTAATGTTCTACCTAACAACCCTAGTTAAAACATCAAATTTTTTAAACAATTTTTTAACCATGCTTTCCAACACATAACATTTCTTTAGAGTCTGAACTTATAGGTCATAAAAATTAGGCAGTTCATCATCGTCATCACTATTATTAAGTGGAATGTGTGATGTGTACCCTATTGATTCATTGGAACACACACGTTCAATTCATCATTCAGGTGGTCATGTTTACTCATTCACCCAGAAGGTTCATTTTTCAGTTCCAATTCACATATTCATAACAAGTTAAAGAATCATTCTCAGACAAGCATGCTTTATCATCATTATGAACCATTTTAGCATAAAAATACATGCCAGAGTCATGCTATTCACAATGTTTTGGGATCATTATTATCAAAATCACTTAATTCATCCTAAGTTTAAGTTATGTGAGCCTTAGGTGTAGTCTTAGTATTAGACTTGCATGTATTGTAATAATGTACTAAATTAGAACACTTATGGCACTGAACAGTAGGCAAGTCCTTCTAGGCTCTTTGATTATCTTTTGAACCATTGGGTCTGTTAAAGTTTCCATCATAGGGTCTCGACCTTTGAAATTTTTAATGACCAAATTTGTTCTTGTTTAGCTGCTATAGAATTTATAAACTTGAACATTTTCTTAAACTATTTACAAATTAATGAAATTTTGCTATCAAAACTCTTGAGGTATGTGTCATAACCTAGATCTAAGTCCAAGTCACTTATCCAGGTTTGACACAGAATTTCTTAGAAGGTGAAGACATATGTTTCTTATATTCCAATTCCATTTTAACAGCCTTCAAGTTATTACTTAATAGCTCAGAGGTCAAGTTTGGATCTTTCATCTCTTAAATTGCATATGTTTTAGGATCAAAATTTGAGGGAGAGATCTAAGAATTTATATCACAATTCTCCTGCTATCATAAACTATGCCATTTTCATGTAGTTTTGTCATGATATCAATTAACTTAATATAAAAATCATACAATGTCCCTGTATCATTCATTATTATATCATTCTACTACTAGATCAACATTTGGGTCTTCCCAGCATTAATGTGTAAATCACATTCGTGGGCAGTAACTAATGTATCCCGCGCTTATTTAGTAGTGGAATAGAAAGATATACATTTAAACTCATGTTCATTAATTCACATATGTATGCATTTTCTACCCTTATTTTTAGACAGAGACTGTTGTTTTTCTTTCTTAGTGAATTCAGTCAAAATTTTCGTAACTCTTGCTATGTGTCCTTCACTATCTCATTTAGTAGGAAGAGTATAACTAGATCCAATAATCTCCCTGAAATCATCACCCCAAGTGTATTGGATGAAAGAAATCACCCTAACTATCCACTAAGGGAAATTTCTCCCATTAAAGACTGGGGATCTAGAGAGATTTCCTATTTTTTTCAGTTTTTCTTCCATTTATTTTCAAATAAAGTTTTAAAAAGTTCAGGATCTAAAAGAATTTTAAAGCTTTATGTTAGAAAAAAATTTATAACTTTGCCATCATGATTTAAGTTTGGCATATTCCGTTACACCTTCACCATCATGGACATTGTCAAGAGCTTCAAGTTAAGACAAATTAATGATCAAATTCAACAATCGAATATCGAAGAGTTGAGGTCGTCACAATAATAATCGAATAAGGAATATGGTTTTGATTATGTGTAAACATTTTATTTAAGGGTTGTTTTATAAAATGTTTGAGGACTGATTTCAAAAATATTTTCAAAAAAAATATAATTTTTTATTGTTAAGTCCTTCGAATGACTATAAGTCTTCGCTCGAACGAGATTAGACAGTTTGTTCAAACAAACTTCAAACAAGATTTTTCTGTTAGCACAAAAATTTTTGTTTGAATCTTGTTCGAAGATGGTTCGAACGAGATTAGTTTTTTGTTGAAACGAGTTAGAATTTTTTGTGCTAACAGAAAAATCCTATTTGAAGTTTGAAGCTTGTTCGAACGAGATTAGTTTTTTGTTCAAACGAGTGAGAATTTTCTTTCGAACGAAGTACTATTTTCATACAAATGAGAGACCTTGACGTTTGTTCCAGCTTGAAAATTTTGCATCTATCTAAAGGGATTTTGCAATCAGTTTTACATAGAACTTTTGGCAAAAAAACACTTTACCATACATATTCGAAAAGTCTCCAAACTCTAGTTTCTCTTAAAACACTTTTTTCCATCCAAACCCCTAGGATGATTTGTTGAGAAATTTATCAAACCCTAGAAGAACATATATTCTATTTATACCCTTTTGGAGTTGATTCTCCATTCCTAAAGATATGAATAAAATTCCTTGAGGTTAATTAGTGGATAATGGGGGAAGTGGAGATTTTCGTGGAGCATTCCTTGATTTCATTGTTGTATATTAGCAAGGAGTGAAGACATAACTGTGTCACTTAGTGGAGTCTAAGTTATGTAAGTCTGTTAGTTTCGTTCTATAATACCTAATTGTAGCGATGCTGAAATATAAGTTTTACCCAAAAGAAAATTTATCCTCATCTCATGCCTTCTAATTTCTGATTTTTATTTTATTTATTTTATTTTTTATACCTTGCATGTTTAGGTTCACCTAATTATTCAAGTTAAAATTTGGACTAAATAGAATTTGGATTGTGTGTGTGTGACCTAATTTACAATTTTTACATGTAACCGGAGCACTCTATCTTTTTCAAGCTAGTCTCAAGGAGTGTTTTTACAAGCTATTTATATGAATCTTGATAGTTATATGGATAACACATAGAATAGGGAACCTTTGTTTTATAGCTCAACCAATGGCTATTTGAAAGCTCGAATGAGAGCGTCTCTAAAATAAATCGACGATCTAGTTTGGCTTACTATTGAAACGGGGTGTACTCCTCCCATCCTAACTAAAGAAATTGCCATTAGTCTAAAGACAGTCACAATTTGGAATGAGGATGATTTTTAATGGATTAATTCTTACTCTCGAGGCTTAAATGTTATTTTTGGTGTTGTCACTCCAGAAAAATTCCATCATATCATGATATATACCATATCTAAGGCATCTTGGGATATCCTCACTCATTCACAAGGGTACCAATAATGTCAAAGATTCTAAGCTTCAAAACATCACCACACAATTTGAGACTATTAGCATGCTTGAATCTGAAATTTTTGATGAATTTTATGCATGATTTTCTAATATTGTGAACTCTAGTTTTAATTTTGGGGAATTTTTTTCTGAAACAAGGGTAGTTAAGAAAATTATAAGGTCTCTCGTGTATCATTTTAGTGTGAAAGTCACAATCCTTAACTCTTTGGAAATTCTTGATACAGTTAGGCAAGAATAGCTCATATGTGATTCAAATTTACGAAATAGACATGTTCCCCAAAACCCAAAGAAAAAGGAAAAATAAATCACTTCAAAAGCCCAAGAAAATAAAAGGAGGAGGTTTCTAACTTCGATTTTGAATTCAATAAAGAAGATCTTTCCCTGCTAGCTAAAAAATTCAAAGCATTTATCAAATTCAAAATTCTTCCAATGTGGAAAATAAAAGTTTTGAGAAAGACAAAATTTCAAATAAAACGAAATCTATAGGAGAGTGGCCCACAAAAATGATCCAGAGAGATGCTATGATTGTGAGAGGAAAGGTCACAAAGCCCATGAGTGTTCCACGAGACTTAAAAGACATAGAAAAAGCAATGCTACTTATAATGCCACTCTAAGAGATAATGTTGTTGAGTCGGTGGGAAGCCCCCTAAATTTAAAAACTACTAGCAAATTAAGCGATGGTTAAATTAAATTCCCAACCAAAATTTCAAATAAACAAAAAACGAACTTCTAATTTTAATTTATTCAAAATTAAAATGAAGTTAAACTAAAAGTGAAATTAAACTACTCAAACAGTTTAATTTCCACTTAAACAAAATTAATTCAACCCCAAGTCCTAAAATTTTCCTACTAATGATTTCTAATAATTTTTAATATATGCCAACCAATGTTTTATTAAATTAAAATTCTGGACATGAATTAAATTAAACTTACAAAAATTATCCAAACTTAAACTAGCACCAAATTAAACAAGAGTGAGATTTAAACCACTTTTTATCTTGATTATCCTAGCATGCATCTAAGGTGATTTTTGCAAGATTAAAATAAATTATGTCACTACGCAGTGATATAGGAGTAAAAACCAAATGGAAAAAACCTTGGACGGCCCTGGACTAACAAACCCAATAGATACAGTATGTTTACAAAGACAATGACAAGAAGACTTAGAATACACGACTCGACTCCTTCAAGCCCTGACGGTTCCTTTGCTCTTCAACCTCTGCCTTATAGATAACTCCGTGTCCACCGGAATCTTGAAGTCCACCAATGGAGGCACAACCCACCGTCAACCACACATTATTCCTTTCAGCATGTGAGAAAATCGTAGCATAAACTTATTCTCCTTTAAGGGTAGAGAATGAACCCAAACTTCTCTTCTTGGTTGTGTAGAGAAAACGGGTGCCAAAACTCTCCAAGCAAAGATATATATATATATATATATATATATATATATATATATATATATATATATATATATATATATATATATGTGTGTGTGTGTGTGTGTGTGTGTGTGTGTGTGTGTGTGTGTGTGTGTGTGTGTGAACATGGAATTGAACTAACATATGGGTGTATATGTGTTTTTTAAGATCATCTCTTGAAAATCAAAACACACAAAAAGGGAACTTTTGGAGAAAAGATTTTTCTTCCAAAACAAGTTAGAAACCTCCCAAAAGATGCTTGAAAACTTGCTACCCCGAAGTGTATAAAACTAGCAAAAGTAGTGTGGAAAAGTAGTGGGGAAAAATGGAGGGAAAAACATTAACTACAAAAAACTAATGCATTCTCGTTCTAACGACCTTTCTTGTTCGAACGACATCGTTCGAACCACTTCTAACGAAAATTCAGAGTTTAAAGGGAAAACTCATTTGATATCTTGTTCGAACGAGTAAGTTTGAAAGACTTCGTTCGAACGAGTTTCTAACGACAATTCAAAGAAAAATTGCTTAAAATCATTAGACAACTCATCCGATGTCTCATTCAAATGACAATCTCGTTCGAACGACAATTCGAACGAAAATTCAGAAAATTTTTGTTTTTCATTTTTATGCTAAAAAACTTTTGAAAAAAAAATCTATAGAGTCTTTCTAAGTATAAAAGTTGTTTAGGACAAAATAACGCCCATAAAATATTTTCCAAGATCCTATATATATAATATTGCATTCATACCTTTGGATACTTGGAATCCTCAATGTTGATGACGTGAAACATGTGGCACAAAACCCGACAAGGATGAAACTATAAATATTAGCCGCTACATCTTCAACTTCTTCAAACATCATAGGCTTGATAGGAACAAACTTCTAACATATGACTCAAATGTTTTTTGTCGGAATTAAGCCAAAACTACAGATGGACTCAATTGGAAATATGTGTCCTTACAAATCTCCCCCTTTGGCTATTCCGGTTCAAAACCCACCCAAAAATCCTAAAGGGCTGTCAAGATCATCTAGACACAACATTTCACCCAGAACTAAAAAAATACAGATGTTATGACTCAACCAAAGGATAAACCGCTTTGCTTCTTTAAAGATGTCGCTATACGGAATTTCCGACACATGTAAGCACACCATAAAATGAATAGGGAATATAACAATATGAAATGCAATGTAAATAAATACTCGGCCTTCAATAATTCTTCCCGTTTTAGCTAACATGATCTACCTAGAAAGACGTCTCCCCCTATGTTTGATCTCCCCAAATTCAAAGGATTAGATACCATTTATCCCCATTTTTGTTCAGGAATAGACAAACGTTTGTAATCATAAAACATAACTTATTTCTCCCCCAATTAAAGAAAATACTCCCCCTAAACTAGACAAGGGATACAAATAAATAAATAAAAAGTGCAAAATGTAATGGCTAACAAGAACATTTAAGCATATGGGCAACAATGAAGTACAACTTATCCATACAAATATTAACGGATACCAACTATGATGCGATAACAAAAAGATACCACTTTAAATGCATTGCGTTAAGCATGGGATATCAACTAAAATTTGCAACAATATTGATTTTAATTATGACATCAAAGCATATATGGACTAGCAAGTAAGGAAAAGACTTAAAAACAAAAAAAATATCGTATATATATATACACAATGAAGACAACTAACGCACACACACATATAAATAGGTATAAACAACACAAATGACAAAAAATACAATAAGCGTTTCACACTCGTATGGAAAAAATGTGTCCAAATACATGTGGAAAATGGAAGTGAAGGGGTGTGAACTAGAGACTAAAGGAATATAGAACCAATCACTTAAAACATATTCACGGAGTTCTCATTTGATTGCAAAATTTTATCACATTTAGATATAGCTTCATTTGAAATATAGATTGAACTCAGTGAACAAATATACACAATACATACACGCCTAAAATGTTGATGGTTCTACAAGCCAATAGAGTTATGACAATAAAAGCATAACTAGAATACAAAGTCATTGTGCAAACCCATTGATACATCTAACCAAACTCCCCATAATTTCCTTTTTCTTTTTCTTTAGAACTTATCAACTAAACTAAACATGCCTTGGCTAATTTTTCTTTTATAATGCCATACTTTTAAGGCCAAATATTCAATGGTGGATTTTCATGCAAAGTAATTTTGTCTTTCGCAGCCTAATTCCATTGATAAACAATTACACCGGATAAATATTTTTCTTTTTTTTAAATCGAGAAAACGGTTATTACATGCACAAATCCTCCATAGTCATATCTACATGTAGATGATTAAATTAATTGCAGAACATCTCACTTAGCTTGAGTATACATGTGAATTTAAATTTCAAATGAGCTCGTGCATGTGTGAATCGGGGCATATAAAAATAAAATCCATTAAGAAACTCAAAATCCAACCACTCCATGCAATCATGACAAAGAACATTTTAAGGATTAAAAATCTTAACCAAGAGTTCTAGCTACTTGGAAGAGGAAAGGTAAAGGATTCAGGAACAAGTATATGCCACATAAAGTGTGTCAAACTAAAATACACACAAAACAAAAAAAAACTTTTTGCGTTTTTCAAAAAATTTCACCAAACATAAAAAAATCAACTCAAAAGAAAAACAAAGAAAATATTTTTGTACTTTTCTCATTAAGACACAAACAAATAAAAATAAATACAAAAGATATACAGAAATCATAATTCTAGCATGTGATTAATCATGGAGCATAGACTAAAAAATGATAAACATATATACATCTAGAATAAATATATCATGAAGCCCAAAAACGCTAGATTATGTAAATAAAGCTAACATATTTAACCTTATAATTTAGCGTGGGAGGTTTCACATGATAGTAAATGAGAATCATAAATCCTATTTTGTAAAGTTACTAAGTCATATCTCCTAACCCAAATAAGTTAAGAGTGACAATCTCGAGAATGGGTGACCTTGGCAACCTTGGTGAACTTACTCTTGGATTTCCTAGGATCCTTTTTGAGATAAAAAAAATTCATAAGACGACCTTTTCGACCACAATGTGAGCAAGTAAAGACCCGGAGAAAAGTAGTACCTAAGGATTGACCTTGGGAAATGTTTCTAGGTTGTTCTCTCAAAATAGTGGTTTTGGCTTTATTAGTGGAAGCATTGTAAGAATCGAAACCTAAACTACACGTGTCATTTTTTACTTGGACGGTTCCTAATATTTTGTCTAATTTAGTGAACCTACATTGCAAATCAAATTTGACCTTACTAAAGTTTCTCAATTTTTCTTCTAATTCTAAGATCCCAGATTCTAACAAAACCTTTCTCTCTTCAAACTTGAGAAGCTATTTCTTCATTGTTTCCATGAAAACTCTAAGGCTATCTCTCTCGCCTTCAACATACTCAAGCTTCTCTTGAAGATTTCTCTCATGTTTTCGAAGGTCTTCCACTAAAAGACTCCCATCAAAGACCTTGGTACGCTCTCTCAAATAATCTTCCAACATCAAATTAGACCTTTGTTGATGTAAAAAATTAGATAGCTCTAATTATTCAATCACAGATAAATAAAATGAGACAAAGATTTTAACGTGGTTCAGCCTTATAAGAATGGCCTACGTCCACTGTTATGTTATTGCTGAGTATTTTGGGAATTCTCGATTATATGTTTTCTCAAGAAAATCCGGTCCCTTTGAATGAGGGTGATACAAGTTATTTATAGCCCTTAGGCTGTACATGAAAGGGTTGATACATTAAATGATATACATATAAAGTGGTAATACATTTAATGTAGCGTGTGCGTCAAGATGATAAACATTCAATGAATAATCAAACTGTTGATTATCTGGCAATTAATGTTACGGCCGAGATGCAGATCGGACCGCCTTAGTTGCTCGTTGCTCAGGAGTTCCTCGGAGCGCTAGAGTACCTCGGAGTGCTGAAGTTCCTCGGTGTGTCCTCGTTGCTCGGGAGTTTATGAGTTGGTCGGAGAAACGAACTTCCTCGTTGTTATTGTGCCAAGTAGATTGACACGTGTCTTCATGTCATTCGTCCATATCAGCATATTAATTTTGGTATTAACAGAAGCCCCCAATGTTTCATATTTCGAACTTTGAGGAGTATGGAACGTTCTTTCTCGGTATATGGCGATATTAAATGACTTTCCTGGGTTTTAGGAGCCTTTTCTTCATATTTGAATTTCTTTCAAATTCACAGAATCCTCCTTTTTCGAATTTTTATGAGTGCTTCGATCTTCGTGCATTTTTATCCTTTTAGCCGCCGGTGGAATATTAGTTTCTTTTGTGTAATCATTTCCTTCGCAGCTTCCCAAGGTAAAGTATTTAAACTTCTTAGGTATCCATACCGTCTTCTACCTTTTCCAATTTTCTGCATTCAAGCTTTATGTTCTCTCTCTCCCTTGTGCGTTCATCTTTTCCTTCGATAGTTGTCAGCTCTTCCTTTTTCCTGTAAGATTCTCTTCTTTTCTTATGTATTTCTTTTATTCACTATGGTTTATATTGTGGAGTCTGTTGAGAAATTTTGTTTCGATTTTTCCATTCCTTCCTGGGTAACTCTGGAGGTTCTTTCTGAGCCTTTAGATTATTTTTTATTGGCTGAGGGACATTGGTTCCCCAGTCTATTCATTGCTGAATGTGGATTTTCTTTTCCGCCAAACCCCTTATGCTTAGAGTTCTGTCAGTACTTTGGCGTTGTTCCTGCAAAAATAGCCCCCAATTCATGGAGAATAATTTATGGGGTGTATAAATTAAATCTAACTCATGGAACTCGTATAGGGATTCCTGAGATTATGTATTGCTATAGATGGGATATTTTAGATAATGTTTATTACTTAAAAACTAGGTTTTTAAATAGGGCTCTTGTAGTTAACCTCCCTGATGCAAATAGAGATTATTTTAAACATGGGATGATTATTAAAAATTGGCAATATGCCCCCTTGGTTGGAGATACAGTATACCAGGGTCCTAAATGCCCCCCATATGGCAATGGGATAGCTTTATTGTCATTTTCCTTTACTTATGAAATGATGCTTTTATCATATTTGACAAAATGTATGACTGATATTTCATTATGTATTTATTTGCAGTTGATAGTAAAAGAAAAACACCAAAAGAATCAGAGGTTAATATTAAGCATCAGAAACTTATCTGGGGTTTGCATAAGAACGTTGCAGACGAGCATATCAGGTCTGCATCATATTTGCTGCAGTATAGGAGTTACACGACTTCTTATACTGCTCGTCCTGTGATTAGATCTGTTGAGCCAGCCTCAACTCCAGAGGATTCTTCTTCAGATTCTCACATCCCTTTAAGTCAAAGAATGGGCAGGAAAAGAGCTCCTCCTGCTCTATTTGACGACACTACTTCTGCTGCTGAGGCCAAGAAAAGAAAAATTGATGTCCCAGAGGGGATTAAGAAGGTGGATGTTGCGCCTTCCAGAGCTACCGAGAATCCCCCAGTGGCTCCGATCAAGAAGGTTGCTCCTGTGGAGATGACTGCTATCTCTCCGACCAAGAGATCTTCCTTGGTTGAAACTGTTGAAGTCCCTTTGAGGAGATTGAGGAAATCGTCCTCAGTCACTTTGGCTGAAACTATCAATCTGGCTGAAACCATCTCCTCTCTACCAGCTGGTGGTGTTGGTGTTCCATCCATCATTCCTCCGAGCTCTGCAATGAGCTCGGTAAAAACTTGGATCGTACCCGAGGTCCAAGGAATTGATGAAAAGATTTCTAGGGATATGCTGACCTCCCTAGCTACCCGTCACCTTGCTTCAATAAATTTCTCACACTCTGAATTTCCTTTCTTTCTTTGAATACTTGTATTTTTGTACTGACCTGTCACTTTTTTCTTTGTTTAGCTGGTGAATTGTTTTAACAACATCGTGAAGAAAGATGAAGCAATTAAAGCTTCTAGCTCCTCGTCGGGGGTAGAGGATGCTCTGCTGGGTTTGACCCAATCCTTGAAGGATTCTCGTCAGCAGTATAGTGAGGACAAAGCTGTCTGGGAGAAAAAGTTGTCTATAGTTGAAGCTGAGAAGGTGAAGTTGGCTGAGATCTCCAAGAGTTTCGAGAATAAGGTGAAAAGTTTAGAGGTTGAACATAAAAAATATGACGACAAGCTCAAGAACTTTGGAGATCTTGAAGATAAGCTGAAAAAGGCAGAGGAAGAGTTGTCCGTCCTGCGAGATGTCAAGCGCCAAAAAGAAGAATTGGATGCGAAGTTAAAGACTACCGAGGATCTTCTATCCGAGAATCTCTCCTCGGAGAAACTGAAAAGAAAGCTCGCAGTTAAAAAATCCTTCAGCGCTGGCTGGGATAAAGGGATTGTTGCGATGACATCCCAAGTACAATACGGGAAGTTGAAATACTTCCGAGATGGCTGGGTAGCTGCCCTGCAGGAATTGAAGATCAAAGACGACTCTGAGCTATTTCAGCTACACCTCCCTGGTCCTCCCCCACCAATTGTAGAAGAAGAAGAGGATGAGGCCATCTATGATGAATCTTCCATGGCCATGGGTGATCAAGTCCCTGCCTCTCTACCTTCTGCCAATGAGGACATTTCTTCCATGCCTCCTCCTCCTGAGAAAATTTCAACTCCTGCTGATCAAGCTGTTGTTACCACCGAGCAACCAAGCTCCTCATCCCAGCCTCCCGAGAAAGTCTTGGGAGACAAGGAAAAGGTGTGAAGTTGTTCGGTATCATTTCTATCTTTCATTATCATTTGTAATCAAACAATGTAATCTTCTTATGATCTAATAAAATACATCTTTGTTCTTCTCTGTTGTTGATGATTTGTTTTTGTTGAATGTTGTCTCCTCTTCATTAGTTTATAGCCAGGATGGAATTGCTATCTGCCAATGATACAAAAATGATGCAGCAATGTCACGAATACTATAAGGTTGGTCACACAGAGCTAAGTGTATCAGAAATTGCTGACATCCTTGGCCATGATGCTTCAGAACAGGCAATTGAGGCTTATCGGTACTTGAAAGCTTTACTCGACCGAGCTGTGGCGAATAATGTGGCCTACTATGAATTGATCGAGGAGCTTCATTATACCTTAGAAGATATTCAGGATCAGCACAATGAATCAACTGCCTTGTTGCACAAGGAATATGAGAATAGGTATCAACAGCTTTCCTCTGAGACAGGTCACAAAAAGATCATTGTTGGGTACGATGTTAGGGAGAGAACCATAAAAGGTGAAGTTAAGGACTACAGACAGATCGCCGAGATGCTGGAACATGAGAACAACAATTTGCAGAAGAAGTTGGCACAATATGAGTCTGCAGCTTCATCCTCTACTGCCTTGGTACCGATCACTGATGAAGGATTCTTATTCTTAGAGGTTGAAAACGCCAAATTAAGGCAAGAATTGGATACTCTGAGAAGGTCTGGTATCTCTACTAATGCTCGGGGACGAGGAAGAGGGTCTCGTGGGCGAGGAAGAGCTGTTCAAAATGTTATCGAGGAGCAAAATTCTCCACCTTCTCGGAGTCGATCAAGAGTTCTCAGCCATAATGTTGAAGAATCTCGTACTCTATCAACATTGGAAACCCAAGCGTACCAACTGAACGCCAAAGATCGGGCTTTGTCTGAAATGTCCAAGAAAAACCTATCTTTGGAAGATCAACTTACTGCGATGAAGTCTGCTTTGAATGACAAAGATGTTTTTTCCAGGAGCCTTCACGAGCAACTAGAGAGAATAACTTTCCAATTACACAAACAACCTCGTGAGTTTTGGATGGCAGGCTACAATGAAGCCTTTTGTCACTTGGATGCTCGTCTTGAAAATGCCAATAATGAAGGTTATAAATAAGGATGGTTGAACGCCCTGGGTGTGTTAAAGCTAGAGCAGGGCCATTCTTTATGGGATTATCATGCTCCTGGGCTACTAGACTTGCCTGTACCGCCTTATAAACTAGACATGGAATGGATCCCAGCCCGTGCCATTCCTCGTATCTTAATTTCAAAATACCTTGGTGACTATAGTCTTCATTCTCAGATTGAATTATCTCGTCCCGAGCATCTCCTGGATACACCTTCTGTGATGAACATCAGAATGCTCAGAGATGTTAATTTCATTAATTCTCCTCTTTGCCTGGAGGATCTTCCTCCTAGCGAGGAGACTGTTTCAAAAGCTAAAGGAAAGAAACCAATAGAATAGGCTTTTCAATGTAACAGTTAGCACATATATGTAGCTTGTAATTTATTTTGATTTTAATGAAAGAATTTCATTTTCTATTTGCAAATCTGTATTGCTATTGTTTTGTGTTTATCAAACATTTTTACATTTGTGCATATGTAAATGTTAAAAAGATAACAATTTTGTGTTGCTCATCAACCAACTTAGTAATAAACAGTTACAAGTATCAATGTTGATCAATCACTTAATAATAAAGTAATGAGTATAAAATGTTTAAAATGTTTCCAACCAACCAAGGTTGTTAAATTGTGTTTGTCGACCAATTACAGTTGATAGGTTTTTATCTCTAATCAGCCATACTTGGTAAAAAAATTTCATAAAATGTGTCCGACTAACCAAAGTTGATAATTTATCCTCGTCGACCAATTACTGTTTTGATCACCGACCAACTATACTTGGTTCAGTTTGGAATTCTTGATTTTCTGGAATGATTTTACCTTCCGACCAACATAAATGGGCATATTTTGTTTCTTAACCAGCCAAAATTGGCATTTTTAAGAATGTTATTCTTGCCTTCTTACCAACCGGAGTAGGTCATGAGTTTGAACTATCGGGTTCTTTCGAACTATCTTGTCCACAAGCTCTTTTACCAACCGAAGTTGATCACGCAAGTGTACGCCTCCTAACCAAAGGAGTATAATTTGTTCTCTCTATTTTACCAACCGAAGTTGATCACGCTCGAACTATCAGGTTCTTTCGAAATATCTTGTCCACAAGCTCTTTTACCAACCGAAGTTGATCACGCAAGTGTACGCCTCCTAAACAAAGGAGTATAATTTGTTCTCGCTATTTTACCAACCGAAGTTGATCACGCTCGAACTATCAGGTTCTTTCGAACTATCTTGTCCACAAGCTCTTTTACCAACCGAAGTTGATCACGAAAGTGTACGCCTCCTAACCAAAGGAGTGTATAATTTGTTCTCTCCCTTTTACCAACCGGAGTTGGTCGTGGGTCTGAACTATCGTCTTCTTTTTGCTGCCGAGCAGCGTAGTGTACAACACTAGTATTCCCCTAAAAACTTTCAAACAAAGGAGAGAAAAATGGTGAAAACATCATCGTTTTATTCATATTGATGGAACCGTTGTACATTTTACATCATTGATAATACTTGCGAAGGTGTTCAGCATTCCAAGCATTCTTGAATTCCTCTCCTTCTAGAGTTGTTATTCTGTAAGTTCCTGGTCGAATAACTTCTGTAACTCGGTAAGGTCCATGCCATTTTGCCTCCAATTTATTGTGCTTCTGAATGACCTTCTTTATCACATAATCTCCTTCTTTTAAATCGCATTTCCTCACCCTTTTGTTGTAGAACAGAGTTGTTCGTTGTTGATAAGCAGCATTCCTAATGGCTGCCTCTTCTCTGACCTCCTCGAGCATATCCAAATCCAGTCTTCTCATCAAGTCACTGACAGGAGAATTGAAATTCAGTACTCTATGTGTTGGGAGACCCAACTCGACTGGTATTACAGCTTCACTTCCAAATGCCAGCATATATGGTGATTCTCCAGTCGCTGCTTGAGGAGTTGTTCGGTAAGCCCACAATACTGATTGTAGCTCATTAATCCAGTTAGCTTTAGCTTCACTTAGCCTTTTCTTCAAACCATTCAGCAGTGTTCTGTTCGTCACTTCAGTCTGTCCATTACTTTGAGGATGGCCTGGTGCCGAATGAACCTTCAAAATGTTCGACTAATGACAATAGGCAACAAATTCCTCGTTATCAAATTGGGTTCCATGGTCTGTGATGAAGGCATGATGGAGACCATATCGACAGATGATGTTCTTCCAAACGAACTGGTATACCTTCTCGTATGTCATATCAATAAGCGGCTCAGCTTCTACCCACTTAGTAAAATAGTCCACTGCAACGACGAGGTACTTGAATCTTCCTCGGGTGATCGGCAGTGGTCCAACCAAATCAATTCCCCATATGGCAAATGGCCAAGGGGAAGTTATTGGTGTCAACAATGCTTGTGGAGTTCGTCGGATGGAGGAAAAACGTTGGCACTTGTCACATTTCTTAGCATAGGCTATACAATCAGCCCTCATCGTCGGCCAGTAGTATCCTTGAGTCATTACCCTTTGTAAAAGTGTTCGACCTGCTACATGAGATCCACAAGACCCTTCATGGATTTCTTCAATCAATTATTTCACCTCGGAGGGATGTACACATCTCTGCAAACCTGCCATAATTCCTCGTCTATATAAAATACCATTAGTTAATACATACCAAGCAGCTTTATACTTCAATTTCTTGGCAGCGAGCTTATCCTCTGGCAATTCTCCCTCTTCAATATATACCCTGATGGGATCCATCCAAGATGGTCCTAAATCAAGGGTAATAACATTCATCGTCAGGTTTTCATCTATGCTCCAACTTTCCAGTACTTCAATTGGTATCGTTCTTCGCAGCTCGGTACGAGTAGATGATGCTAGTCGGGCCAGTGTGTCTGCTTGTGCATTTTCTATTCTAGGTATTCTGATCAACTGAATGGCATCAAATTCTTCTAACAATTCCATCACCTTTGCATGATACTTGACCATTAGTTCTCCTTTAATCGCATATGTTCCCATCATCTGATTCACAATCAATTGAGAATCACCGAATACCATCACTTGTTGCGCTTCCATGATCTTTGATAAATTAAGACCTTCTATCATGGCCTCATACTCAGCCTCATTATTGGAGGCTTTGAATTGGAATCGCAAAGCATATTCCATGTCAATCTCCTCTGGGGTGTTCAAAATAATTCCTGCCCCGCAACCTGCTGTGCAAGATGAGCCATCTACATATAATCTCCATACGGGCAACCCGTCTTCAAATTTCTTATCTGACAGAGTTCCTCAGTGAAATATTTGTTGCTTCTTTTCATCCTCCCCTGACACTTTTTGCTCCTCGTCTACCATCTCTTCTCTCTCTTTTACCAACCGGAGCTGGTCTGAGCTCGAAGTTGATGATCTTTCTTCATCCATAAGCCCTTTTACCAACCGGAGTTTGTCTAGATTTATGTCTGTTGATCCTGTAACATCCACAGGTTGGTCAGCGAACAATTTTTGTTCCTCGGGGGTATCAGGATATGTAAACTCTGCTATAAAATCTGCTACAGCTTGCCCTTTCAGTGATGATCTGGGCTCATACACAATATCATATTCACCGAGCTCTATTGCCCAGTACATCAATCTCCCTGACTTTTCTGGCTTATGAAGGGCTTGCCTTAGTGGCATGTCGGTATAAACGACGATAGTATGGGCCTGGAAATATGGCCTCATTCTTCTACTTGCTTCAATTAATGCCAATGCCAATTTCTCTAGCTTTGGGTACCTGATTTCCGCACCTCGGAAAGCCTTACTTGTGTAATAGATTTGTTTTTGGACTCCATTCTCCAATCTGATCAATTCTGAACTGACTGCATTCTCTGATACTGCCAGATACAAGTACAACTTCTCTCCTGTTATTGGCCTAGACAACAATGGAGGTGCTCCCAAATACTTTTTCAAGTCTTGAAAGGCCTTCTCACATTCATCAATCCACTCAAAAAATTTTCGAAGTGTTTTGAAAAATGGGAGGCATTTATCAGTTGCTCGGGACACAAATTTGTTGAGCGCTGCAACTCATCCTGTAAGACTCTGCACTTCTTTCTTTGTTGTTGGAGATTGTAACCCTAAAAGAGCTTTGATTTTATATGGATTTGCTTCAATGCCTCGCTGGTTGACAATGTACCCGGGAAACATTCCTTCTCGTACTCCAAATGTACACTTCGTCGGGTTGAGCTTCATCGGGTATTTATCCAGTTGATCAAATGTCTGAGCTAAGTCCACTAGATGATCTGCAGCTTTCTTACTTTTTGTCAGCATATCATCGACATAGACTTCCATGTTGCAACTGATTTGTTCAGTGAAAACCTTCTTCATCAGCCACTGGTATGTCGCTCCTGCATTTTTCAAACCAAAAGGCATAACATTATAGCAATAAGTTCCCCTAGGGGTAATAAAAGAAGTACTTTCCCTGTCTTCAGGTTTCATTTTGATCTGGTTGTAGCCAGAGTAAGCATCCATGAAGCTGAGCAGCTCATGTCCCGAGGTAGCATCCACTAGTTGATCAATTCTGGGCAATGGAAAATGATCCTTTAGGCATGCCTTGTTAAGATCGGTGAAATCAGCACACATTCTCCATTTATTGTTTTTCTTTTTTACCATCACCACATTTGCCAACCAGTCTGGATACTTTACGTCTTCAATGAATTGGGCTTTCTGGAGCTTCTCGACCTCCTCTTGTATAGCCTGATTCTTCTCGGGGCTAAATACCCATCTTCTCTGCATTACTGGCTTGATCTCCTTATTCACATTGAGCTCATGACATAAGAAGTTTGGATCTATTCCTGGCATGTCTTCATGACTCCACGCAAAAGTTTTCTTCCTGTTTCTCAAGAAAGTTATCAACTCCTGTTTTATTGAAGCATCCAACGTAGAACCTATCTGGGTTACCCGTTCAGGGTGCTCGTCGTCCAGAATAATATTTTCTCTAGATTCCACCACCTGTCCTTTTACAAGTTGGGATTCATCTCGAGGATCCAGTGTTTCAATTTCTGTACCTTCATCCACCTGGTAGGTAGTAGTATTTTTTCTTGAATCTTCAAGTTCCTCTTGCTCGGCAGACGAATAATAGCATTCCCGAGCTACTTTCTGATCACCTTTCACAACTCCTACTCCAAAATTTGTTGGGAATTTTAAGCACTGATGCACTGTAGATGGAACTGCTTCGAACTTCTTCAAACCAACTCTTCCCAAGATGATGTTGTAGGCTGACTGCACATTCTTATCCATCACAAAGAAGCGTATTCTCTCTGTTCGACAAGTAGGCCAAGTTCTAATGAATATGTCCAACTTGATCGTCCCAAGTGGAAAAACTTTCTCACCAGCAAAACCCAAGAGGGGTCTGTGATACGGTTCCAATTGAGATAATTTCAGATTCAAACTGTCAAAGCATGAATAGTACATGATATCTGCCGAACTTCCATTGTCTACCAACACCCTTGAAATCACTACTTCCTTCATCCTCATTTTAATCACTAGAGGATCGTCGTGAGGATAAAGAACACCTGCTAGGTCGTTTTTTGAAAAGCCGATGACCAACTTCTCTTTGTTTACCTTCCTCGGACGATCGTCCTCAGCCAGATTTATTCGCCGAATATATGAACAAGCTTGAGCCTCTCCAAGGTAAGACTTTCTTTCTGCAGTAAGGTCTCCTCCTCCTGCATCTCCTCCTGTAATGACATTACAATCAAATGACCCAAAACGTATAGAAAATACCTCCCGTTCTGGCTGTCTTGATTTCTTGGGAAGGTAGGGGTCATCATCTGGATCATCTTCATGATTTCTCTTCTTTTTCTCTTCTGCTCGACGAGGAGATCTAGACCTTTCTCTAGTTCGATCGTTATTTTTTCTTTCACCTCCCCGATCAACATATTTTGCTAGCTTTCCTCTTCGGATGAGTGTTTCAATCTCGGTCTGAAGAGCTATGCAATTTTTGGTCATGTGACCATGATCTTTATGAAACTCGCAATATTTATCCTTACTCCTCGAATCAGGGTCTGACCTCAGTTTCTTTGGCCATTTTACCTCCTCGTTGTTCTTGATTTCTTCCAAGACATGATGAATACCCATTTTCAAAGGGGTATAATTTTCGTATTTCTTCAGGACTTCCCATGATGATTTATTATTTCTGGAATGTTTGTCACCGCCATTGCCCTTATGTTCTTTATTTTTAGACTTGTCGACGTCCACCTTGGTGTCTTTATCCATATTCTTCTTTGCAGCCATAGCTTCCTCGGCATTCATGATTTTGGCCGCTTTTGCCACCAACTCTAACATAGTTTTAGGTGGATCTTTCGCCAAGGTGTAATACAATTTATTAGGCAATAACCCACTCATCAAGGCGGTGATTGCTGTCTTTTCTTCGTAATCTATGACTTCCAGCTTCTCGTTATTGAAACGAGTTATGTAATCTCTAGTACTCTCACCAGATTTTTGTCTGACACTTAACAAGTGTGCTACTCATTTTACTGGCTTTGCTCCAAAATAGAAATTGCTAATAAACAACTCGGCCAACTGAAAGAAAGTTGAAATCTTACCCCTAGGAAGATTGTTGTACCATATCTGGACAGCTCCAGTAAGAGTTCCTGAGAATGCTCTGCATCTCATCTCGTCGGGGACGACATAGATGTCGGCAGTAGCTTGATATTGCTCTATGTGAAGAACAGGATCTATCTTTCCATCATATTTGGGGGTCACTACAGGTGCTTTGAACTTTAACGGTGTAGGAAAATTCACAATGGCCTGTACAAAAGGTGTTCCTCGAACAAAAGTTCGTTGTAGGGGGTTCTTTGCTTTGGCCATTTCTCCCAATTTATCCTCCAACCGTTGAAGAGATCCTTTCCACGCTTCATTTCCTTCCTCGGGCCTATTGGTTTGAGCAACTGATCGTTCTGAGGTAGCTTCTTGAGATCTATCTTGACGAGCAGCCGGTCGTGACAGTGCTGATCCTTCTCTTAGATCTGATGGTTGTCGCAAACTCCTCGACATGGTCTTAGGTGAACTCCTATTCCTCCTAGGGCCTAATCGACTGAAAGGAGACACCCTACTCAGTCTTTCTAAAGCACTGGGTCTTTTTGGAGAGAGGGTGAGATGTTGATTAGTATCTGTAACCCTTATTGAATAAGTTCGCCCAGGTTGATAAGAGAAATCATCAGACTCCTCATTACGACGTGACTCAGTACGCCTGGATCGTGAAGAAAGTAAATAAGTTTGCCTCTGACCACTTTGCTATCCTGAACGTGCAGGTGCACCACCATGAAGGGTTTGTATGAGTTACCTCATTGTTTCTTGCATGGCGGTTTGTCCTTGAGCCAGATTCTTCATAATCCCGGCTAGATCTGGAGGTGCAGAGGGATTCTGAGGATTTCTAGTATTTCCAGCGTTTCGATTGCTAGATTCTGGATTATCCGCCATTGATGATGGACAATTTTTGGTGAAAAACGATAGTAACAATCGTTCCCACAGACGGCGTCAATCTGTTGATGTAAAAAATTAGATAGCTCTAATTATTCAATCACAGATAAATAAAATGAGACAAAGATTTTAAAGTGGTTCAGCCTTATAATAATGGCCTACGTCCACTGTTATGTTATTGGTGAGTATTTTGGGAATTCTCGATTATATGTTTTCTCAAGAAAATCCGGTCCCTTTGAATGAGGGTGATACAAGGTATTTATAGCCCTTAGGCTGTACATGAAAGGGTTGATACATTAAATGATATACATATAAAATGGTAATACATTTAATGTAGCGTGCGCGTCAAGATGATAAACATTCAATGAATAATCGAACTGTTGATTATCTGGCAATTAATGTTACGGCCGAGATGCAGATCGGACCGCCTTAGTTGCTCGTTGCTCAGGAGTTCCTCGGAGAGCTAGAGTACCTCGGAGTGCTGAAGTTCCTCGATGTGTCCTCGTTGCTCGGGAGTTCATGAGTTGGTCGGGGAAACGAACTTCCTCGTTGTTATTGTGCCAAGTAGATTGACACGTGTCTTCATATCATTCGTCCATATCAGCATATTAATTTTGGTATCAACATATTTTAATTTAATTTATTCAGCATACGATTCATGAAAATCTACTTGAAGCTCACTCTCAACAAATTCTTCATCATATCCATTCTCACTTTTAACTCCACTCTCATTACCATCATTTTTTGGGGATTCACAAACAAAGGCCTCCGAAGGGTCATGTAAATGTATATCTTCTTGGGAAGATTCATTATCAGTGCTCATATGACTTGCCATGAAAGCGGTAAAGTTGTGCTCAATGAGGGAATTGGGTCCCTCTTCGTTATCACTATCAATAAGGGTAGCATTATATGAAATTGGTTTCTTGCCCTCTTTCCTTAGTTTAGTGGAACATTCAAAAGCCTTATGGCCATACCCTTCATAACCAAAGCTACGATTTGACTCGTCCCTATTAAGATCTTCATTATGATTCTTAGGGATATTCTTGGGCTTGTTATACTTGGATTTATCAAATTTATTATATTCATTTTTTAGACTATCTTTATTAGTCTTAAGAAATTGTCTAAATTTCCTAGCAAATATTTCCATATCTTTCGAGTCAAAATTACTCTCATCATTCGAAACTTGTTTTTCCTCCTTTTGGGCTTTAAAGCGATGCCTTTATCATTCTTCGTTTCGGTCTTATAGGAAAACATGTCAACTTCATAGGTTTGTAAACCACCCACCAGCTCTTCTAGTTTCATAGAGGCTAAAGTAGGTAAAGAATTCAACACGGTCACTTTAGGAATAAATCTATTGGGTAGGGACCTTAAAATATTCTTTACTACTCGATCATCGGGTACTTTTTCTCCCAAATTAAATGATGAACTAACAATATCTGACAGTCTAGCATAAAATCCATCAAAAGTTTCATTTTCATGCAATTTTATGGTCTCGAATTTAGTGGTGAGGTTTTGGAGTTTCGAAGCTTTTGCAAAATATTCTAAAGCTGTTTGATCCATTTCACACGTCATGATACGTTTGAATTCAAGCCTCAAGAATTAAATTTTACTGTTTAACTTCGTTCTCACTCCATCTCTCTACTGGCTTGAGGACACATTCATTTTCAATGAAGCATGTAGGTGGGGACCACCCAGTCACGACAGACAACTAGACCCTCTCATTTAAGGACTTAAGTGCTGATTCAATAAGCGTTTTCCAGTACGTGTAATTAGAACCATCAAAAACTGGAAATTTGAAAACGGAGAAAATTCTATTTTTAAGCAAAACAAAAAAGGGAGTTAAACACAATAACTTAACGCTTCTAACTCTGATACCTCTTGATGGTGCGGAAGCCCCCTAAATTTCAAAACTACTTGCAAATTAAGTGATGGCTCAATTAAATTCCCAACTAAAATTTTAATTCAAATTTAAAAAAAAAACAAATTTTAATTTCTTCAAAATTAAAATGAAGTTAAACTAAAAGTGAAATTAAACAACTCAAACATTTTAATTTCCACTTAAATAAAATTAATTCAAATTAAGTCCTAAAGTTTTCCTAACAATGATTTCTTATAATTTTCAATATAGGCCAAACAAAGTTTTATCAAATTAAAATTCTGGGCATGAATTAAATTAAACTTACCCAAATTATCCAAACATTAATTAGCACCGAATTAAACATGTGTGGGATTTAAACTAGTTTTTATCTTGATTATCCTAGCATGTATCTAAGGTGATTTTTGCAAGATAAAAAAAACAATGTCACTACGCGACGATGTACGATGAAAACCCAAATGGGAAAAACCTCAGACGACCCTCGCCTAACAAATTCATTAGGTACGGTATGTTTACAAAGACAATGACAAGAAGACTTACAACACTCGACTCGACTCCTTCAAGCGTCAACAGATCCTTCACTCTTCAACCTTTGTCTTGTACCTAACTCTGAGTCCATCGGAATCTTCCAGTCCACCAATGGAGGCACAACCCACCGTCAACCACACATGGTACCTTTAACCATATGAGAAAGCCGCAGCACAAACTTCTTCTCCTTTATGGGTAGAGAATGAGCCCAAACCACTCTTCTTTATTGGTGTAGAGAAAACTAGTACCAAAACTCTCCAAGAAAAGATACAAATATATATATATATATATATATATGAACTTGGAATTGAACTAATATATAGGTGTATATATGTTTTGAAGATCATCTCTTGAAAATTAAAACACATAAAAAGGGAACATTGGGAGAAAATATTTTTACCTCAAAATAAGTTAGAAACCTCTCAAAAGTTGCTTGAAAACCTACTGTCCTGAAGTGTATAAAACTGGAAAAAGTAGTGGGTAAAAGTAGTGGAAAAAAATGGAGGGAAAAACACAAACTGCCAAAAACTGACGTATTCTCGTTCGAATGACCTTTCTCATTCGAACGACTTAAAATGAAAATTCATAATTTAAGGGGAAAAACTCGTTTGATATCTCGTTCAAATGAGTTCGTTTGAATGACTTCTTTCCAACGAGTTTTTAATGACAATTCAGAGAAAAATTGCTTAAACTTGTTAGAAGACTCATCTGATTTCTTGTTTGAACGATAATCTCGTGCGAATGACAATTCGAAAGAAAATCCAAAAAAATTTGTTTATCATTTTTAAGCCCAAAAACTTTTGAAAAAGAAATTCTGTAGAGATTTTCTGAATATAAAATTTGTTTAGAAAAAAAAATAAAACCCATAAAATATTTTCCAAGATCGTATATATATAAGAGTGCATTCATACCTTTGGAGACTTGGAATCCTCAATGTTGATGACGTGAAACATGTGGCACGAAACCCGCCAAGGATGATACTTGAAATCTTTGTCGCTATGTCTTCAACTTCTTCAAACGTCATAGGCTTGATAGGAACAAACTTCTATCATATGACTCAAATGGTTTTGTCCAGAATTAAGCCAAAACTACATATGGCCTCAATTGGAAATTATTTTCCTTACAGTCATGTTAGTACTTCAAGTATATCTCATGACGATAAGGATGTTTCTAAATATGATAGACTCAATAATGTGTTGAATAATTCTTGAAAGAGCGGGGGTATTGATTTGAGTGAGTGAGAATATAGTGTCTAACACGCCTATAATGACTTTTACACCGAGTGATTAAAAATAAAAAATAAAAATAAAATTCTGGCTTTGAGGGTGTTATATTTAAGCAAGGGGTTAAAGGTTTTGATAGGAAGAGGGAGACCTGAGTTAGGATCTTTTTGAGTGAGCAAGTAATTTTGATGGGTAGAGAAAAGAATGACTTGACTAACAAAGTGCCTAGTCTTATGATAGATCTTCAGGCATCTTAGGAGACTCGTGAGTACCTTGAATCCCATGTTTCCCAACTCGAGAAAGATCTCGAATGTGCCCGGGAGGTTAAAGTTACTTTAGAGGACACATATAAGAAGGTTGGGAAGATGTTCCTAGGTTTTTCATTAGGTTCTAAAGAGAGGTAAGAGGTAAGGGATAAGGTGTTATAGTGCATCAACTTCTAATATCGTACCCAAACTGGTTCCCAAGTATGTGATGTATCCGTATGGGCCTCGACCTAATGCACTAATGAGAAGTCATCCTAGGCGTTTTAACCAAGGTAGAGCAAAAAAAGTATGTTTGTACCCATTGCAAATGAAGAGGTTGTGACACCCCGTTAATTTCAATCATGGGTGATCAGTCCTTTACTAAATAAAACATGAGTCTCGTTTGGTTTATTCTTAGCATCACTGTTGAAAATATTTCAAATTTCTAACAATCTATTAAATAAATAAGTCAGTTCAAATTTTATCTTTCATTAACATACAACAATGTTAATCAAACCACAATAATCAATATAAATGAAACCACGATGTAAAACTAAATAATAAACAAATAAATAAAGTCCCCGAATAAACCATTAGGTGAAGATCATATACATCCCATCCATCTCACTAAAATACCGTGAAATACATAAGTTTGAATGAAAAGGGACAACATGCCCAACCAATATTGGAAAAGAGAACCTAATCTAGAATGAAACAAGTGAAGCGGCTACTCAATAAGTTGTACTCCTCAACATCAGCTGCATCTTCGTGTCTTTGGAAAGAATATTCATTTATGGTGTCCTTGTATGGAAACCTAAAAGTGTTTGGAAAATATATTTGATACGGGTCAGAACCCAAAACCTTTTAAAATAGTTGCAAGTAAATTAAGATGCATTAAATAAATATGTAGTACAACGTTTCATATTTAAGTCGGTGTCGCACCCTCGTGAGAATACCCCTCACCTCTCAATTAATGTGCACACCTAGCGCATAAATCTTAACATACCTAGTTACACTAATATGTCTAACTAGTCCCATTCTAAACCTCATGAAAACACCCCTCTTACCTGAGCATTGTCTATTGTTCCTTTCTTAGCTATTTCTCTCATTAGATTAATTAATCATTCCATCATTTATCATTCTTATAACTTCACTTCTATTATTTATAAACATACACACTTAATGCATTAAGCCATATACAATTAACTAAACTATTATATACAAAATGAAATACTACAATAAACACACATATGTTCATTATTAATGTGTTAAGACCGTGTGCAATTAACCACACTATTATATACGTAATGATTTACTACAACAAACACACATATGTCGTGTATAGATGTCATCCCCTGAGTAATAACTCATTCGATACCATCGCAAGAGTAATAACTCATGAGATGACATCCCCCAAGTGCTAGATCATTGGATACCATCCTCGGAGTACTAATTCATTAGATGCCGTCTCCTGAGTACTACTCGTTGGATGCCTTTCTCTACAACGTTATCATCATCCAGGGCATATTCACATCGTCCCGGTTACCGACGATTGGATTCTCATAGTGACTCGCTAAAATCGCAAATGTATTATAGGCGGTTGAAGTCCTTCGATAGTGAGTCACAATCATAACTAAAATTACCTCACCTCGAACTTCATCCCTCATAAGGTCATATGCCTGGCGCTATGACCTGGGGACTATAATCATCCTGCATTCACTAGCCAAGTGGATCACCTACATCGCCCAACTTCCCATGATAGCACTAGAGGGGTATGCTTCATAGAAATATCATACACAAAGATACTATTCTTATTTATACATATACTGACTCTATGCCCATATATATATATACACACACACTAGCAGAATTCATGTGCCTATAGGCACGACGAAAATTTCTAAAGTACGTAGTTGCCGAATGACAAAATTTTCGTTCCCCAACAAAATAAAATGTAATTTAAAAAAAAAACTAATATCGTTTGTTTATAGGGCTATCCACCCTGCTTAACATTGAACAAACAGTCCAACAACATGCAAATAGTCTAAACTCATCAAACAAATTCACATATAAATCTTGTATAAATTATTTAAGTCTAAATTTTTTTTTTTACAATTTAGAAAATCTAGACAGTGTTACTTGATTTATAGGACTATCCCCCCTGTATAAGAAATTAAAAATACTCCCACAACAACAATACTAATAATCTCATGAACTTCCCACAAATATCATCATTCAATTAAATACTTTTAAGTGGAAAACTATATTCTACAACACCAATGTGCAAACATTTTAGAAAATTTGAACAAAATTTCCTTAGTTTATAGGACTATCCACAGCACAGTATAAGGAATAAAAATAATGGTATAACAACAATACAAATAGTGTGCAGAAACTCTAATACACATCTAGATAATGAGCCCAATAAAACTTAATGACCCAAATTCCATTAATGGGAAATTCATTTCAACACATGATTTAGGAAATCGAAGAATTATCATCATGATGATGACTTGGAATCAAGCACATCGGTGGATTGTTCCACAAAGCATATTCTTTGCCTGAAAAAGAAGAAAAAAATTATATTTTGAAAAGGTTACATGCATAATAAATAAACATATCAAAAAATTTCCCTTTCAACTTTAATAAAGTTTATTATGTCAAATTTTAATATTTAATCATATAGCTTGATAGTTGTTCTTCACACCTCTTACAAGCTTGATCCATGTGCACAAATTTTGAAAGAATATGCCATATGTTTACTTGTTGCCTTGAGCCATGTTCACAAATTAGTTGATAAAATTTTATGTGAGATGTCTATAAATTTTCATTTTGAGCCATGTGACAAAAAGTGACAATGTGAGATGACTCAAGCCGTGTGCACAACTATCCTTTTCATTCCTTTTATAATCTTTAGCAAATTCAAAACACCTCCCAAAAACTAATCAAACTAATACCATGTAAACTAACATAAAATTTATTTATTTTTTCACATAAATTTGAAGTTATAGAACTTTGTTCAATTTTCATATTTCTTGATAATGATGTCTTGTTTCAGCAATTGTATCTGAACTTCCATACCAATACATTAAAAGGACCATTCTTTAAAAATATTAATCTAACACAAACTCACCATTTAACCCAGGTTGTTTTCATCCCATCTTCCTATATGTAGCATTTAGTCACCTTGATTAGAAACAAACAAAGCAGAGAAATCAACATAGATGACAAATTCTATTAATAATATTACAACATACTAGAGACGCATATGGGCGAGCACCTTAAATATATCTATTTGAATATCATAGGCAAAAAAA
Source organism: Sambucus nigra (assembly GCA_949130495.1). Taxonomy (NCBI): domain Eukaryota; kingdom Viridiplantae; phylum Streptophyta; class Magnoliopsida; order Dipsacales; family Adoxaceae; genus Sambucus; species Sambucus nigra. Next base: position 127,766,981 of record OX422207.1, on the reverse strand, counting down.
ATGTAAAACTACGATAATAGTGAAAAACACTTGTTTATCAAACTACCTTGATACAAAAAATAGAAAAAAAAACTTATAATCAAACCACAAAACATCTTACACCAACTAATATATACATGAAAGGGCGTTACTTTTTTTATAAAAATTGTACAAAAGAATGAGAAAAAAGTAATAACATACTGCAATTATTATATATATATATATATATATATATATATATATATATATATATATATATATATTAAACAGAAAGAACTTACTATAAAGCAAGCCCTTCTTTAGTTCATTTACAGTTGATAATACTGTCAGAAAAGCGTGACGAATTTAGTTCCAGTATATTTTTATGCAACCTTAAATAAATGAAGTTCAAGAATTTAAAAATTTCTGGAAAAAAATTATTTTTTTCAAAAAAGTTTAGTATTTATCTTCTCAGTTATGCTTTTCAAAAAATACCCCAAAAACAAATTGCTAAATCTATACACATTAAAAAAAATAATTCACATTTGATAAACCGCTCTGAAAGAAACAACATCTTTCAACTATGGTATGTCCCATATAAAACACAAATAATCCCATAATAAAAAAATATATAGAACACTGATCAATGGAAAATAGGAGAGGGAAAATGAGAAAGAAAGAGGGAGAGGAAACAGTATATTTGATATGTATACAACCAAAGATTATGCCCAAATCAACTCGGAGGAGATTATTTTCAGAACCGATTTTTTTAGAATCTTTGTCGTTGTCAACCTGTTAGGTGCTACCCAACCTGCTACACAAAGTCCAACAAAAGAGTTCAACACAGGAGCGAGATAGTGAGCGGGTGAGTGTTATAAAATAAATCTGAACATAAAATAAATCAGAACATAAAAGTGAGAGAGTACCTTCTTGGAGTATAACCGATTTCAAACAAACGCAAAGTATTATGAAGTAAAACTCATGCGAGCTCTACAAAAAAATAGAAGAGGAAACTCACATATAGAGTGAGAGGTGAGGAAAAAAATTCTCTGAGAAGACAAAGAGGGTTGTTTCTTAAAAGTTTTTGCTAATTTCATGATATAATATGCAAATCAGCTAAAAACTCTTACCCCAAATTGAACCTTAAGTCGCAACTGTGTAGAAACCCAACTGGTTTGCACAAATCGCAAGTGAGGGGGCAGCGTGGAAGAGGGATATGAGGGGGCATGGGTGTGTGTGTGAGAGAGAGGGAGAGGAGTTGATAGCTTGGTAACTTTGTAAGTGAAATGTATTTCAAATTAAACTAACTTCATCAGATTCTCCTCGAGCCACGCATATGGAAGCTCAAATCATATCGATGTTTAATAGTCGCGATCAGGGTTAATAAGTCTAAATAGTATATGACTAGTAAAACACAATATAGACTTTGCCATGTCACAATGTTCAAGTTGTGAGATGCCACACTCTCACACCATTGGATCGCAGTAACAAATTCAATCTCAATCGTTAATTTATTGGAACAGAAAAAACACCCTCCTCTTATATATACGATTAAATCATGCATATCGCTCCAAGGGCTAGCCTACAATTTAGAGTCTACACCCCGACTCTTATATTTATTTTAGTTCTCATATATTAATTAATTGAAATAGCATCACTTCGCTAAAGTACTCACACTTACCCATCATTACATACATCCAATATTCTCGAATTTACACCACTCAATTCGTTAATAAAAATCACTTGCTATTTAATTCTTTAATTAATCAAATTAACCCAAACTTCAATTTCTCGCTCGCTCCTAAGTAACATAACCACTCTAAATTACCTAAATAAATTTGTCTACCATTCTACAATATTATAATCTCTAATTAAAATTCCACGAATTATACCTATGCATTAAAATGGCCAATCCTGAATTTCTCAGACATCTGAAGCAGTTCGGACGTACCCCTCAACTAGTTCGATGGACCTAACAGTCAAACCTACGGGTTTCTTCTCCAATTTTTCTACCCCAAACACATTAATATGATCCGAGTTCTCGATTAACATATACCAATGTTTTTGGAAATGGTTTCTAAAATAATCTTAATACCACAGAATCGATGAATATCAATAAATCATCAATTAATCTCACTTTATTTGATCAAACGAGTTCATATGAAAATATTAATTGATAACCCCAACCTACATTTAAAAATTTCCAATAATCATATTAAATATCTACACATTAATATGAATCTGATTTCTAAGCTAGATTAGATTATCAACACCTCTATTCATGATTAAATTTCATCATATACATCATACAACTACAATTTAAAGGAATAATTCATCCAAAACCCTTTTTACATGTGAGATTCCCTCCCAAAAATCATTTAGGTCTACACCTACCATGATATGAACATGGATCACCTCAGTTTAATTTAAAGCAAGTTAATTACTTTGCTTAGAATGATTGTAGGGTGTGATGTATCTTCTGTGTGATGATTTGATGCTATAACCCCCTGAGTTTTCCTCTCAATTAGCCTCTATAGCCTTATCCTTACTTTCTCATCTCTTCCTTCTCTCTTTTAGGGTTTTCAACTAATGGTATGGCTACCTTACACACCTAACCTTTATATTTTAATCCACTAATCATGAAATTAGATTTTTAGGCTATTATAAAATTACCCAAATACCCCTACATGAGTTTGGGCTCGTCTGTCCCGGCCCATTCAAAACAAATAGTGAACTAGCAAGCATCATTTGACTTACCTTACATACATTTTTACCTCATCCTTAAAATAATCTACAAACAAGCCCTAGTAGAGACACCATAAAAAATCTCGGCGTTCTGACTCTCACTATGATGTATTAACAATTCACTATATTTTATTTACTATAAACACACTTAATAAATTTACCACGAAAATATTAATCATATTCCCATAAGTTAATATCTATTAAATACGCAATATTAAATTTTAATTAAAATTTTGCACACGTGTAATTTAAAATACCAGAAATAATTAAATTCATAATTATTCAAAAATATGGGGTGTTACATACTCCCCTTTACAAAGGAATTTCGTCCTCAAAATTCTAATATGAACGGTACTAAACCTTTGGATCCTCACACTCAATGCATCCGAACGTGTTCAAATTTAACTTGTAATAATATTTTGGTGTTTCCACTATACACACGTTAATGCTACCATTTTGACTGAAGGCTACTCACTACAACCCAAGATTAGCAACAAGTCCATTCAAGCTCTTATATACCGATATACTCCCTTATTCTTAAGGTCTCACTTATATAGTGACACACAAATCTATCATGAATCTGATAACAATGCTTCAATCATACGAGCCTATACTATATTGTCTCTATTATCCCTATGTTGGAAAAAGGCCCCATTTCCATAGGTGTCAATTTCCCTTGTTGCTAAATATCGTAACACTCTTTATGGGAGACACCCGCAACCATGAATCACTTCGAGTCCGAGAAGCTTATTATTCCCAACCTTTAACCAACCAATGGATGGATAACAAGATCTCTATATAAAGCCCCAAAATTCTTCACACAAATAATAAACTAGTACGAGGTATCACACGTAACTCTACTAGTGGTAATTAACACTCCCAACTACCCAATAATTTAAAATACACATTTCTCGCATTCTCTAACATCCTAGTAACCTCTCGTCTACCCATCGGCCTACGAGTGACATGTCTAGCTCAAAAAGAAACTCCGTCCCTATCGCCTTTTGACACTTCCTATTAGAGGTGGGACTCAAATGTCTCATTCTAATTCAAAATAATATTGGTTTGTGTCGTGTGTCAGTTCATTTCTTCTCTCCAATAAAATGTTGGGCATATTCTTTGATAGTATAACTCACCCTAAATGAATAACAATTATTTTATTTTGGTCAATTCACTACACAAACTCGAAGGAATTTATTGCCTCTCTGTGATTTTGATAACCCAATAATGAAGTTTATCAATATTTGTATTCATTCTGTCACTAGAATTATCAATTTATTATAAAATTCTACTTAACAATCTCGGACCAACCTTTTTCATCTATGAGTGCTGAACCTAGAGACAACCTCACTATGTCTCACTCAACACCGATCCACATGCTTAAAATTTCACATCACATTGCACATCTTTCGCCCTTTTTCTTGGATATACCAAAACCATGGTCCGTGCGTCTGCTCCAAAACAGTGCACTTCCTGGGCTTTTTTTTGTTTGGTAGAAATCAGCATCTTATCTATGCACAAGACAATCTAGGCATTTGTCTAAGTAAGACTCCTCTCTACTTTCCAAAATTATGGGGTCCTCATTTTTCAAGGGATATATTTTTCATGTGTTTCCACTGCCTTTGAACTCACTTAGGTTGTGACAGTTCTCCTTGATATAAACATAGTCGGACTGTCTCCTTTTATCAAACGAACTTCATTCCATCATACCATTCCACTTTTATTTCTAACTACCCCATAGTCATGCATTCAACACATTTATTTCCACAACCCCTTATCCTGGAGGATTGTGAAAATCAAACTAACCAGGGCACCCATACATCCTATGTCCCGTGCATACCTTCACAATCATCACTACCGTCTCAAATGTAACATACTTATCTCAAGATCGTCCCCACACTCTCGGTGTGGCTATACAGTAAGTTTGTACTTAATTTTCCTACTAATCGTAACTTATTTCTCCTCGAAACTACCCAACCAATGAACTAGTGGTGCAAAAGTTCCCCAATGCTCTCTACACAAATCTACCAACTCCATTGGTTGTATAGAGTATAATATCTCTTAGCTCAAAGTTTTTTATCTATACGTTCAATGATTAATATTCAAAACTACTGCCTTAGCATCCTACAACTTCTCCCCACTTTGGACATTTATTACGGTTCATACGTAGAATGTCCCACAAAAGAAACTCAAACAAGGAACTCCTATGATGCACTATCACCTAGAATTATTGGTCATCGAGTTCTGTAGGCCCAAATCATACAATCAGGATACTCAAAATCATGTCTTTAATGATAAATAAATAACGAGCTAAATCTCTCTGGTCGATAGAAAACTCGATATACCCTCAACCACATCAGTAAAGTCCTTATACACTGTGATCAAATATAAAGAGGCAACTATACTCTCTGAAGTCTCCTCTATAATATAATATATATGCAAGTTCGACCCTCTTTTAGGTGAGATATTGTAAAACCACTGATTTTGACCTGGAACAATGAACATGATAGCCTTGTTGTGATAACCCACAATTTCTCAAACCATCGCTAACAAGTTCATACCCAGGATAACAACATAATCGCATATCCTATTTCTAAAACGAGTAAATCCACTAAAACGTATCCTCTTATTGACCACACCTGCTCCCCTACAAGTGTAACCAAAGAGAGCCCTACTACCTAGCGATAGATATATACACATAATAATAACACTAACGATACACCGACTAAACCTGTCTCATGCGTGGATATAGTGCAAGCAAAATATTGTGACTCACATGTGTCACATAAATATTATATTCCATTTACTCATGGATAAAACTCATTTCTTCAATACTGTCAGTTCAGAGGGTTCCTAGAAATAATACTCTCATCCAAAGCAAACCACAAACTTCTATAATTATTACCCTTATTAGGCATCCCGATCATGTCCCCTAACTCGCTATGGACAAAATGAACACATTTGGCCCTACTCCCCACACATAAGAAACCACTCTGTGACATTCCCTTGTCTCTAACCCCACTGTCCATATCAGGGTTGTCCTTCTCTCAACCTTGCAGACTTGGTCCCAATTACTACCCCTATTGTTACTTTGGCTCTACTAGCCTTGTGGGGAACACTACTAGACCTTCCATTATGGACTTAATCCACCATCACTTAGTAATAATTCCATTAATTTGAACCATCTAAATGGGTATCCTACTGGGTATCTCCATGAGTTGCCTCTCTGGCTCTACTGATTGGACTCTACAGTCTCTTGTCTCCCTTCATATGGAAGCATTTATATTATCCTTGCAAAAGTACGACATTGATGCATTAGCATTAGTCATCCAAGAAATATTTCCCCCTCAATGATTATGCAATCTACCCATGATTCCATCATCAACTCAAAGATCCTTAATATTCTTTGTATCCACCTCGTTGGGTATGAAGTTTGCCAAATAAGAAAATTTTCCTTCATGTTCGTCCACTGTCCGACCCTTTTGCAATGAGTACTGAAATTTCCTTTGCATCTCTATTTAAACAGCAGATGAAAGGACTTACGATTAAACCGCACCAATTTTTTTTAATTAATACCTCATTTATTCCTTTATATGTGGTGACTGACTCCCACCACAGCAACGCTACTCCTATGAGATAAAATTTTTGCTCGAAATTTAATTCCCGCGTGTCACTGCACTCCACCATACGCAATTTCCTTTGTATGTTCTCCTTCCATTAGCCAATCACACTTTTGAACTTACTTGAATTCTTGCGAATGGCTCTTCTGAAAAGTCCCTCTGACTCACTCCCTTGCCGACTACACTGGGTGAGGGTCTAAATTTGAGCCACCGTATGCTATGGAGAAAGTTGGGGACTACTATGCTCCAATGTTTATCACAATGTCCACTACATGAACAATATTTTTTGTGACTTCTTTCATGGTCACCATTACCAGAATACTCTATATCTCCGACTGAGGCTCTCCTCCTACAGTCCTCATAACGGACCTCGTTGGTCGTATTATATGTCTTGATATAAAAAACCCAACCGAACTCGTATATGATTCACATCAACTATACTCAGTAGTAGGAGAATGTAAGTCACATTATGAATCAACAGTCCTAAGTGATGACGCTCAAAACATAGTAAGTCGGCATAGATCCTATAAGACACTAGAACCCAACGCTTTGATACCATATGTGCCACCCCAACTATTTCAACCACGGGTGATCAGTCCTTTACTAAAATAAAAGAGGAGTCTCATCTGGTTCATTCTTAGCATCACTATCAGAAACATTTTAAATTACTAACCACCTATTAATTAAATAAGTCAGTGCCAAATTTTATCTTTCATTAACATGTAATAATTTTATTCAAACCACAACAATCCCATATGTAGTAATCAATATAAATGAAACCACGATGTAAAGTGTAAATAAAAAATAAATAAATAAAGTCCATGAATAAACCATCGGGTAAAATTAAAGTACATCCCATCGATCTGACTAATATACTCTGGAATATGTATGTTTGAATGAAAAGGGGAAACATGCCCACCTAATACTGAAAAAGAGAACCTAATATAGAATGCAATTAGTGAAGCGTCTACTCAGTAACCTGGAACCCTCCACATCATCTACAGCTTCGTATCCTTGAAAAAAATATTCATCTATGGAGTCCTTGTGTCTAGACACCTAAAAGTTTTTGGAAATAGATATGGGTCAGATCCCAAAACCTTTTTAAAAAACCCAATAATTAAGATGCAGTAAATAATATATGCAGTAAAACTTAACACTAATCCACTGACGCACTCTCATGAAAACACCCATCACCTCTCAATTAATATGCACACCTAGAGCATAAATCTTAACCCACCTAGTTACACTACATCATCTATAACTAGTCCCACTATAAACCTCACGAATACTCCACTTTAACCTGAGTATGGTCTATCGTTCCTTTCTCAGTTATTTCTCTGATTTGATTAATTAGTCATTCCATCATTTATCATTTTTATAACTTCACTCTCGTTATTTATAAATATCCACACTTAATGTATTAAGATCGTATACAATTAACTACACTATTATATAGGGAATGAAATACTACAATAAACACACATATGTTCACTCTTAATGTGTTAAGTCCATACATAATTAACCACACTATTATATACGTAAATATATACTACAACAAACACACATAAGTAGCCTATAGTCATCATTCCTCGAGTAAAAACTAATTAGATACCATCACCTGAGTAATAACTCATTAGATGCCATCCCCAGATTTCTAACTCAAAGAATACCATCCCCCGAGTACTAACTCATTATATGAATTCTCCTGAGTACTACGCATTTGATGCCTCTCTCTACAATGTTATTGTTAACACAAAAATTCTCCACCTACGAGGACCAATCAGAAAAGGACACATGTCATCCTAGTGGCAATATTTGACATCCGAGGAGAGTTGGTCGGCATCCGAGGACTATTAGTCGGCACCCGAGGAGAGTTGGTCAGTACCCGAGGAAAATTAGTCGGCACCCGAGGAGTATTGGTCGGCACCCGAGGATAGTTGGTCGGCACCCGAGGAGAGTTGGTCGGCATACCAACCAGGAAGATCAAAGGATAACTATGCATTTAATGTGCATTAATGAAGATGGCAGCGCATTTAATGAGCCTTAATGTACATTTATACTGTATTAATAGATGACAACACATAGCATTCCAACCAATTCAACAATTAGATTTGTTGAATGTAGACATAAATGTCTACATACAATGAATCTCTTTATCTCCCATCACTATAAATACATGTATTCCCTTAGCCAAAAAGTGGAGATCCAAAGGAGGGAAATACGAGATCCAAGAGAACCTAGAAACCCCATACACAAGATACACATCATTTCTCTCTTGTAAACCCCTAGGAATAAAATAACAGTGTACGTAGGCTTTATTCATAGCCGAACCACTTTAAAAATCTTTGTCTATCATGTGCCTGATTGGATTGCTTTTATCTATTTATCGTGATCATAAAAACGGGATTCGGTCCAGTTTTTTGCATCAACAGATTGACGTCGTCTGTGGGAAACGTGTTACAAGCATTGTTCTCCATCAAAAGCTAAGTTTTTATTTTCTCTACGTATAATCAATTATACATACATCTTTTGATTCAATCATGATTTTTATGTTTATATACATAAATTAATTGTCCAATTTTTATCTGCAAAATATTGCATATCATGATTTTAAAATCATAACTTTTACATTAATTCTTATTTAGAAATCTAAAAATTAATAGATTTCATAAATCATAACTTTTTGATTGATTCTCAAGTTTCAATTTTATATCATGGAATAAATATTTTAAATGATTACACATTCCAATATATACGACGATGATAAGATTTGATAATTTTCATTGATAATTTTCGTTCTAAATTTTGTAAGATCTTTGATGTCTATTCAAATTCCTATCATATTTTTAATCAGAGAATGTGAAAAGGTCAAAGACAATAAAAAGTTTTCTCATGGAAATCATGACCCAGATTTATTTTCTCTCTCTTCAAGTTTGAGTCTCTTTGCATTCATTTTTATGAACTATATACTTAATTTGGTTCATCTTCCATCTATGTCAATAAAGACTCATTGGCTGATTTTTTATATAAATTTGGTAATAACTTCGATCATTCAACATATTTTTATCTCTCCAAATAGGGAATAGGAAAGGAACAATATAAAAAATAATTTTCTCTCACCTGAAAAATCATTACCCACCTCTTGTAAAAGAGGATCAGTAAAAAAAATCATGATCATGTCAAGATTCTGGGCACAAATTTGATATATTGGCCCCTCGTTCATCACATCACATGGTTTCTTTATAGGAATCACACGATCTAGTGGATTAGATAATTATTCATTTAATTAACATTCTTAATGCTTAAATTTTACATCGAATATTTTTTTTTATCTATTGGTTCGAGATATTTTGGGACATAGCAATCTCATGAAAAATTATTCACCGCGGCTCATATTGTTGTCCGGAATCGTCCACTTACACCCCCTATTTCTGGTCATCCATACATATTGTTGGTCGGCATCATCTTCGGCCACATTTTATTAAAGAGAAGCTTAACCAGACCATTTTTGTTTGTCGTAGATAAGATGTGAAGATCCATCAGCAACGTTGAAATAACTTTATCCAACTACGAGGTATCTTATTATTGGTCGGAGCCCCATATTGTAGCTCGGTGGAACCAATTGCAGGTCGACGATCATCTACTTCTTGATCGGTGACATCTCAGTCTTGTTCGGAGGGTTAAATTTACTGGTCGGCAACTATCCAACCATCCACTTTTTGGTCGGTGACATCTAATGTTGTTCGGTGCTGTCAATGCACCATTTTTGTTGATCGGCGAAATTTCTCAACTAGTCGGGGACCATTTGCTTCTTGGTCGGCACCATATATTCTATAACTTGAGATATCCTTAAATGTTGGTCGGCAACTATCCAACCATCCACTTCTTAATCGGCGACATCTAATGTTGTTCGGTGACCATCCACTTCTTAATCGGCGACATCTAATGTTGTTCGGTGACCATCCAACAGCTAGTCGGCAGTATCAATGCACCATTTTTGTTGATCGGCGAAATTGCTCCGCTGGTCGGGGATCATTTGCTTCTTGGTCGGCACTATATATTCTACATCCTGAAACATCCCCAAATGTTGGTTGGCAACACCCATGCAGTTGGTCGGTAACAGTAGAATCTTGGGGTATTAAAAAATGTGGAGCACCCCAGATTTTTCTTTAAACACGAGTTCAGCTCGGGAACAAACAGGGGGCTTAAGTCTTTTTTAACTTGTGATCACCCTAAAAATATTTTTAAAACCAAGTGATAAATAATTTTCAAACAGCAACTTATACCTGATTAGTTGTTGGAGATTAAATAACTTTACAAAAACTCTACGTCTTATTTATGATGCATATCTGATAAAAATTTGTCCATCACACACACATTTGGCATAAAAATATTATTTCATATTTTGAAATTTTTATTATTTTATGCTGATACACATCACATATTGTTTGGCTGAATAATTATTCTCATGATAATAATTATTTTCTCTAGTCTCGACAGGTGCTTGGGAAGCTTATTAAAATTTCATAGGGACGAGATTCAATCCCGATGAAAGCTCTCGTAAACCTCTGGAAAAGTAGTATTGCTCGACATCAGGCAATTGTGCCTCAACATATCAGCCAACATATATTATTTCATTTTTTTGAAATTAATATTTTTATTTCTCAAGCATATACATATCATATATTGATTGGATAAGTAAATTATTATCACGACTAATCAATTCAACCTACACAAATGGTAGAGCAAGATATTAATTTTTACAGGTACAAGACTCAACGTCGACGAATGGTCGGAAACAATCTGGAAACTATTATCATTGCTCAGCATTATGAAATTTCACCTCAGCAAGGAACTATATATTTTATTATTTCTTTGATTTGTGCTTAAGCACGAATTATTCTATATATCCGTTCGGATTCATATTCAATATTCATATCTTCATGGATCTCGGTGAAATACTTATTATCATATTCAGCTCCGAGGAAAAGCTACAACAGTTATTATTTTTCACCCCCAACAGATAGTTGGTCGGGGCTATTCTTATTTATATTCAGGCCCAGATATCAGCTCAAGAAAAAAGTATTCTATATATCCCTTGGGATTCATATTCTATATTCATCTGAACATGGAACTCGGCGAGATACTTATTATCATATTCAGCTCCGAGGAGAACTATAACATTTATTATATGTCACCCCCAACGGATAGTTGGTTGGGGTAATTCTTATTTATATCCAGGCCCAGCAAAGTTCTCGGCCATATTCTTATGTTCTGGAAAATATTATTCTTATTCGGCATTATGCAATTGTGCCTCGACAAGATACTTATTCAGCTTTAAGGAGAATTACAACATTCGTTGTATTTCACCCCCAACGGATAGTTGGTCGGATAATTCTTATTTATATTCAAGCTTGACAACGTTCTCGGTCATATTCTTATGTTCTGGAAGATCTTATTCTTGTTCAGCATTATATAATTCTACCTCAACAGATCAACGAGGCATTTTATTATTTTTAATTATTCTTTATATCTATTTGGATGCATATTCTATTCTTATTTCAGCAAGGAGGTCTCCAACATTTATATTATCTTATTCCCAACAATTTGTTGGTCAGCTCAAAGGAGGTCTCCAATATTTATATTATCTTATTCCCAACAATCTGTTGTTCAGCTCCGAGGAGGTCTCCAGCATTTATTATATTTTATTCCCAACAATCTGTTGGTCAGCGCCGAGGAGGTCTCCAACATTTATTATATCTTATTCCCAATAATCTGTTGGTCAGCTCCGAGGAGGTCTCCAGCATTTATAATATTTTATTCCCAACAATCTTTTTGCCAGCGCCGAGGAGTTCTCCAGCATTTATTATATCTTATTCTATTCCCAACAATCTGTTGGTCAACTCCGAGGAAGTCTCTATCATTTATTATCAAAAATGTATTCCTTCGGGAAGTAAAACTTGTATTCCTCCGGGAAGTAAAGCTACTTGTATTCCTCCGGGAAGTAAAACTATGTATTCCTCCGGGAAGTAAAACTATGTATTCCTAAAAATGCCAACTTATGTTGGTTAGGAAGTAAATCTATTCCCAAAAATGTCAACTCAGGTTGGTCGGAAATAAGAAGTTGTCAACTACAGTTGGTCGGAAACATTTTATGAGTATGTGAAAGCGATCAAGCAAAAAGCATTCAAAGTTCACATTCCACACTTGGGGGCTCTATTAAAAATCCAGTTGTTCATTCGGTGGCACATTCTCATAACATCATGCAGTCGAGCACCAGATTCAGCCCCAACTAATTATCATTCAGAAGTTATTTTTCTTGCTTAGGAGCTAATTTTTCTTATGAAGTTCAGGAGGCATATTCAGGAGTTATTATGCACATGCTATTGAATTTCAGGAGGCTATTAAAGTTCAGGAGGCATACTCAGGAGTTATTATTCTCATGCTATTGAAGTTCAGGAGGCATATTTAAGTTTAGGAGGCATTCAGAAGTTCAAGAGGCATATTCAGGAGTTATTATGCACATACTATTGAAGTTCAGAAGTCAAATTCAACATCTACAACACTGAGATCTTAACTACTACTGTCATGACCAACATTGAAGAAGAAGTTGTATGAAAATGTTTCGAAGTCCACCACTAGCTTGGTACTAATCAGATTGAAGAGTTGGGTTAAAAAGCTAGTATGTTACTCGACAAAGTATTCAGATAATCATAAATCAGAAGAATCAAGCACGTGAAGTTAGCACTCAGTTGGTCGGCATAGGAGGCAGTTGGTCGGCTAGCAAACCAATCAACATACTTCAAGATTATGACAAGATACAAGCTTCATACTATGGCATGGTTGCATTCGAATTCCTGGGGGTGATACATAGCACACGGAGTTCCTCAAAAGAAAGATTAACAACCATCGATCAACCTGCATCATATGTCATCCAGGAGATAATGCACTTTATGTTTAACAAATCAAGAAGGTAGATCAAGAATTTCACGAGCACCGAGCAACATTGCAGAATAAATACTCCATCCTTTCAAGTAAGCCATCAAGCATGGAGCATTGGGGGCTTCTGTTAACGCAAAAATTCTCCATCTATGAGGAGCAATCAGAAAAGGACACATGTCATCCTACGTGGCAATATTCGACATCCGAGGAGAGTTGGTCGGCATCCGAGGAGTATTAGTCGGCACCCGAGGAGAGTTGGTCAGTACTCGAGGAAAATTAGTTGGCACCCGAGGAGTATTAGTCGGCACCCGAGGAGAGTTGGTCGACACCCGAGGAGAGTTAGTCGGCACCTGAGGAGAGTTGGTCGGCATACCAACCAGGAAGATCAAAGGATAACTATGCATTTAATGTGCTTTAATGAAGATGGCAGCGCATTTAATGAGCCTTAATGTACATTTATACTGTATTAATAGATGACAACACATAGCATACCAAGAAATTCAACAATTAGATTCGTTGAATGTAGACATAAATGTCTACATACAATGAATCTCTTTATCTCCCATCACTATAAATACATGTATTCCCTTAGCCAAAAAGGGGAGATCCAAAGGAGGGAAAGAGGAGATCCAAGAGAAACTAGAAACCCCATACACAAGATACACATTCTTTCTTTCTCTACACCCTATGGTGCTATTGTAAAACCCTGGGAATAAAATAACAATGGACGTAGGCTTTATTCATAGCCGAATCACTTTAAAAATCTTTGTCTATCATGTGCTTGATTGGATTGTTTTTATCAATTTATCTGTGATCATAAAAACGGGATTCGGTCTAGTTTTTTGCATCAACAGTTATCATCATCCAGGGTGTACTCACATAATCTCAGTTACCAGTGGTCGAACTTTCACACTGACTCGATAAAATTGCAAATGTATTGAAGGCCGTCATAGTCCTTCGATAGTGAGTCATAACTATACCCCAAATTACCTCACTTCAAACTTCAACCTTTACAAGGGCACATGCATGGCGCTATGACCTGGGGGCTATACTCACCATGCATTGAATAGCCGAGGGACTCATCCATATCGATCAACCTCCCATGATAGCACTAGAGGGGTATGTTTCACAAAATTATCATACACACAGATATTATTCTTATTCGTATATATACCGACTCTATACCCGTATATATATCAATATAAATCCGGCTAAATGATCTCTATCGCTCAAGGCACTGGCGTGTTATCTTAAGTCTACTCATCGACTCATGTATTTATTTTAGTTCTCATATATTAATTAAAGGAAATAGGACCACTCATCTAAACTACTCCAACTTACGCCACCATACCATACATCCAATATTCTCGAATTTATCCCACTCTATTCATTAATAAAAATCATTCGCCAATTAACTCTATAATTAATTAAATAAACCCGAATTCTAGTTTCTTGCTCGCTCCTAGGTAATATAAACACTCTGAATTACCCAAATAAACATGTCTCCCTTTTTAAGGAATTATAATCTCTAATTATAAGCTCACGAATTAAACCCATGCATTAAGATAGCCGATCTCAAATTTCCCAGACATCCAAACCGAATGAAATGAAACCCCGAACCGATTCGACATACCAGACTGTCAAACCTACGGGTTTCTTCTCCAATTTTCTACCACAAACCCATTCATATGATCACAATCCTCCATTTACATATACCTAAGTTTTTGGGAATGGTTTCTAAACCAATCTTAACAACACCCAATCATTGAATATCAATAAATCATCAATTAATCTCACTTTAATTAACCAAATGGGTTCATAGGCGGATTATTAATTCACAACCCCAATTTACATTTCAAAATTTCGAACAATAATATTAAATATCTACATATATTATTATGAATCTGATTTCCAAGCCAGATTAGATTGTGTACACCTCTATTCCTCATTCAATTTCATGATATTCATCATCTAACTACAATTTAAAGGATTAATTCACCCAAAACCCTTTTTACATGTGAAATTCCCTCCCCAAAATAATTTAGGTCGACACCCACCATGATATGAACATGAATCACCTGAATTTAATTTAAGTCAAGTTAATTACTTAACTTGGAATAATTGTAGGGTCTGATCTCTCTTAGGTGTGTTAATTTGATGTTGGAATCCCTTGAGTTTTCCTCCCAATTAATCTATCTGGCCTTCTCCTCGTTTTCTCCTATTTTCCTTCTCTCTTTTAGGGATTTAAACTAATGGTAGGGTCGCATCATCCACCTAACCTTTATATTTTAACCCATTTATCCCGAAATCAGGTTTTTAGGCTATTATAAAATGATACAAATACCCCTTTATGAGTCTGGGCTTGTCTAAAAATCCCCTGAAACCCAAATACTACCTTTGGGTACTCAATTCTGCCTATCTCGGTCAATTTGGAACCAAATGTGAACTCAAAACAGAGTCACCCTATATAAATTTCCTACCTCAACCTTAAATTAGTCTACTCATAAGCATCGATTGAGATACTGCCAAAAATCTCGTCGTTCTCACTCACTATGGCATACTAACACTTCACCATATTTTATTTACTATAAACACACTTAATAAATTCACTACATAAATATTAATCATATTCCCACAAATTAATATCTATTACATCGTAATGTTTCATTTTAAATAAATTACTGTACACGTGTAATTTAAAATACGAGAAATAATTCAATTTCATAATTATTAAAAAATACGGGTTGTTATAGAGGTTAACTTTGGGAGTTTCCACAAGTTAGGAAGATTATCTTGCACACATGCTCCCGCACCACTATAACAACTTTTCTAGCCTTAGAGAGCAAGTTGAGTTTCAAGTCACTACTTCCAATATTTTAATGGAAGAATAACAAAGGATGTCTACGCCTTTTGATAACACTTTCAACACAATGACTAGTACCATAAATTACAAGAGTAAGCAAAAGGTTACCTCCACTTGGGTACCTAAAATTGATGGAAAAGCTCTTGGTGTTCATGTTTCTCTTAAGGTTCAAGATACTTCTCAATGGTATTTTGATATTGGGTGATTTAGTCACATGATCGATGGCAAGTCATAGTTTACTAACTTTATGGATCGCAAGGAAGAAAAAGTCACCATGGACCTTTGGCATCAATGAATATGGCATGTCAATTTTAGATATCTTGAGAGATCAGTCAAGAAAAACCTAGTTTATGGCTTAGCATTACTTGTAAAACCAACTTCCTCGATTTTGGGTCCTTGCCAATAAGTGAAGCAAATCAAGAGTCCCCATAGGAAGTTGAATAAAATTACCACCTCCCATGTTTTAGAGTTTATACACTGGGGTCTTATGGTCCCCACGCATATGGAGAATATTAATGGTAAAAAATATATTCTAATGATAATTGATGAGTTTCGAGGTATTTTATCATTGGATTTCTTACAGATAAGTCTGATTTTCTTGCATGTCTAACAACTAAGTGTCGTGTTCTTGAGAATCAACATGGTGTCCCTATATATCATATTCATAGTGAGTTTGGCATCAAACATACATTTTCGATCGTTATTACTCCTCTGAAAAATAGGATTATTGAGAGGAAGAATCGAACAATTCAAGGGATGGATACATCCATTCTTCTTGGTAGTAACATGCCTAGAAATTTTTAACAGATGCGGTTAACACCGCATGCCACGTGGTGAATAGGTCATATCTTCGACCACACACACTTCAAACTCCATATGAGTTTGAAATAGGGAAGAAACCCAACCTATTGTATTTTTGAGTTTTTAGGAGTGTTTGATATATACTTAGATACATAGTAAACTTAGGGAAGTTCGACTATATAAGTGATGAGGGAATTTTTTTTTTAGGGTATTCCTCGTCTAGTAGAGCCTATAGGGTGTTTAAACTTAATATCTCTAAGCTCATGGAATCAATAAACGTCACGAATAGAGATGATTCTTCAGCTATGTTTATTAATTACGAGCTTGAGTGTGAGAATAATGCACCCCCAATGACGATTTCATTGTTCCCAACACCACCACAATGGACCCCAATCTTGATATAGAAGATCCACCCTATTGGATTTGAAAGATTCATGACCCTACCGATATACTTGGTGATCCAACACTAAGTGTCAAGACTCATACTCAACTCGAGAATTTGGTTAGCTGCTTTTTCTACTCTTCCATAGTAGAGCCTAAGAAAATAAAGGAGGCATTTATGGATGAGCATTGGATATGGGCTTTTCAAGATGAGTTACCTTGATTTGGGAAGAATGATGTATGGGAATTAGTCCTCCGACCTATAGTGGCTAATGTGATTGGTACCAAGTGGTTGTACAAGAATATTATTTATGAGAATGGCAACATTGTTCCCAATAATGCTAGGTTGGTCGCTCAAGATTACACATAAATTGTGGTTGTAGACTTCAATGATGCATTTTCTCATGTTTTAAGGCTAGAGTCCATTTTATTACCACTAGCCATAGCACGTCATCTATAGTTTAATCTTTACTAAATGGATGTTAAGAGTGCCCTTATCAATGGAATTATTCTAGAGCATCCTTACATGGAACAACGAAAGGGGTTTGAAGACCCAAAGCAATTGAGACATGTTTTGTTTATCCAAATAAGGCCTTGTGCGGTTTGAATCAAGCACCCCGTACTTGGTAGAAAAGGCTAAGTTATTACCAATTAACTCATGGCTTTAAGAGTGGGGGAGTCGATATTACATTTTTTGTTAGGAGATGGGGTGGAGCTATCCTACTTTACCAAGTCTGTGTAGATGACATTGTCTTCACATTCTCACACTTTTGAGGAAGAGATGAAAAATGAATTCGAGATGACCATGGTTGGTGAACTCACTTTCTTCCTAGGTCTCCAAGTGCGTCAACTAGAGAATGAGATATTTATATCATAATCTAAATAGTTAGGGACCTAGTGAATAAGTTTGTTTTAGACTCCGATAAGCACTCACGCATGCCCTTGAGTTCCTCGACTAAGCTTATCACAGACACTTTACACACGAACGTAAGGAAAATACTTTATAGAAGTATGATAGGTACTCTCCACTACTTGACTTATAGTCGTCCCGATATCCCATTTAGTGTTGGAGTTCACGCACGTTACCAAAAATCCCCAAAAGAGTCATACCTTCTTGCACTTAAATGTATCATAAAATATGAAAGTGGCACTCTTTCCTAGGGAATTTGGTATTCCATTGATACCGAGACCATTTATCGGCTTATTCAGATGCCAATTGGGATGGGGATGTTGATGGTTGTAAAATCACATCGGGTGGATGCTTTTACTTTGGTAGTGCTCTTGTCTCTTGGTTGAGCAAGAAGCAAAACTCCATTTATTTGCCCACAATGGAGGCCAAGTACATCGTCGCTGGGAATTATTGCACAAAAGTATTATAGATTAAGAAAATGTTGGAATATTATGGGATTACTCAAAGCACAATGATTATTTTTGTGACAATATGAGTGCAATTAACATTTCTCGTAATCAGTTTCAACATTCATGTATGAAGCACATTAGGATTCATGAACACTTTATTCGTGATCTTGTTGAGGAAAATATCATTTCCTTGACCCTCATGAGTACCGAACATCAATTCGACGACATTTTTTTAGATGCACTTTGATTTTAGGATCTTAGGAAGTTTATATGTATTTTATTCCATAGATTGAGTTCGGGTATTGTTTCCAGTTTAGGGAAATTTTGATTGTTATCTTTTATCCAAATAACTAGATTATAATCTTACGTTTATATTTTGAAAATACAAAATAAAATCTTTTCTTTTAGATAAAGTTTTAAGAATATTTTATTTTTGATTAAAAAAAATCAAAAAATTCAAAGAAGATTTTTGTATTTTTTACACCTTATATGGATGCGCATTTAAGATGCTTGAACCACAATTACATTCCATCCATTCATGTGAATTAATTATGGTGTTCTTTGACTTGGATTCCTTCCTTTTTTTCCTTAAGTATTCATGTTTAGCATTGTGTGTTCATTTTTTATCACTTCTTTCACGCTAGACTCAATATATCGCCTTTATTGCACACATGTACAAACTTTTGGATATTTTCCTTGCTTGTCATATATCGAATAGTATTTTCTCATATCAATCATTCTTAATAATGAACCAAATTACTAGGAACTAAATGTGCATGTAAGAACTATTGCCCTAGTTTTTTCCTCAAAAAATTTGACTTTTGTTTAAGCAATGGAAATGGCCTATGAAATAAACAGTCTTCTGAACGTTAACTGACCACATGGGAAAGATCTTAAAACATGTTTTCAGCACATAAAAATAGAAGGAGCAAGGCCTATTTTTTTATTTCATTGATGCTTCATTCCCATGAGCAATATTATTCCATTTAAAAAAAATTATAGTTTATGCTTAAAATATGAGATTTTGAGTATGTTATAAGTTTAAGATCAATGGGTTTTCATAATAAAATTCCTTGAAAAACATAAAATACTTTGCCATTATTTATTTAAGAAGCATTGAAATTCATGACATTTTGTATGAGTTGAGTCAATTTTACTTCGTTCAACATTTTTTACACTAAGGGTTGAATTAAGTTCTTCATTTAGGAGTATATCATTGACTTCGTGTACCTTTGTTGCGTATGCCGATGTTGACTTTCCTATGCATTGAGTTCATACAATTTCATTTCATTTTCATGATTCCGATATTTCATACTACTCCATGGTGTGACTATTTCTATTTGTACTTATATGTTTATTTATATACTCAAATTTTCAGAAATATTTTTCGGTTTGTTGAAGTCTCATCGCATATGCATCATTTTTAATTATTTGTAACGATACTTCATATTAAATTGGCGGGATGCTAACTTTTCATGTTTAGCTTCAAACCCTTTGTCAATTACGGACAAAAAGGGGGAGAACATATTGAAGGGGAATTGAGTTTTGTTCTCCTTAAAGTTCATGCATCATGGTATGTATTTTTACTTCATAAGTGTAGGTATTTTCTGCCTTGATGATTATGGACTACTTGATGAAGACTTTTAGTTGAATAGAATATCACAAATGTCTTTTCCTTTTCATATTTGGGAGGGACATTAGTTGAAGTTGTCTTAGGTTTTTTTCTTTTCAATTTTGTGTTTTGTACTGGAATAGCTACATGGGGAGCTTTGTAAGAGAAATATTTATAATTTCTCATCTTGTTTTTAATTTGTCATATTTTGTTACATCTTCACTATCATGAACATTCTGTAGAGCTTCAAGTGAAGACAAGTTAGTGACCAAATGTAACAATCGAATATCAAAAGAGTCAAAATCATCATTAGAATCATCGAAAAGGGTATACGGTTTTGATTATGTGTAAAGATTTTATTCAAGGATTATTTTTATAAAATGTTTAAGTACTGATTTTAAAATTATTTTAAAGAAAATAATTTTTTATTTTTAAGTCGTTCGAATGACTTTAAGTCTTCATTTGAACAATATTAAGAAGCTCGTTCAAATAAATTTCAAACGAACATCAAACATGATTTTTTGTTACCATAATAAATGTCGTTCGAAACTCATTCTGAGTTGGTTGGAACGAATGTTATTTTGGTTCAAATGAGTTAGAATTTTCGCTCGAATGAGAGTCCTCAAAATTTATGCCACCTCTATAATCATGTTTTCTATATAAAGGGTCCTTCGGATCATTTTTGCATAGTAATTTTAGCGAGAAACACTTTCCCATATATATCCAAATGGTCTCCAAACCCTAGTTTTTTTAAAAAACCTTTTCTTTTCGATCCAAACCCCATAGGTGATTTATTAAGCATTTTATCAAACCCTAGAAAAACATATCACTTGTCCATAACCTTGTGGATTTTATTCTCCATTGCGAAAGATAGGAATACAGTTTCCTGAGGCTGATCGGTGGACAACGAGGTAAGTGGAGCTTGATATGGAGCATCATTGGATCTTCATCATTGTCTTTTGACAACAAGTATTTAATACATGATTGCATCACTTAGTGGGGTCTATGTTCTGTAAGTCAATTAGTGTCATTTTGTGTTACCTAGTTATAACGGTGCTGAAATATAGGTATTGCCCAAAAGGAATTTTTTCTCACCTCCTATCTTGTGATTTGTGATTTGTTTGTTTGTTATGATTTAGTTTTATCTCTTGCATGTTTAGGTTTACCTAATTAGTCAAGATCAAATTTTGACTAAATAGAATTTGTCTTGTGTGTGTGTGATACATATTTTTTTCACCTTGATACCACTTGAAAATTTGATTTCACATTTTAACCAAGTTGAAATCTCTAAGATAATATTCGAACAAATTTCATGGGAAAACTCCCTTTGGGTATAAAATAAACTAAGTATGAACACAAGATTTGTTTTAAATTTTTTCTAAAAAACTAAGTGAGGTTTTAGTTATGAAATTCTTGATTAAGTTTTATACAACAAAGCTACTAGAATATACAAGAATATTATATAAGCAGCAACATCAACTGTTGTCAACACCAAGACAATTAAAGAAATTAAAATTAAGAGGCATAACATGAAAGATTTAACATGGTAAAACTCTAACGGACTAAAGAAATCTCAACGATCACATATACAGGACAATAAAAAACAATCAAAGCAAGAAAGAAAAAGTTTCCTAATTGATAAACCAAATATAGGTAATAACTTTCTGATCTTCTAATGTTGTAATAATAAATCTACAAAGTGGACTAAAGATCCTTATCTACAAACGTCAACCAACAATTCTACGTGGCTGAGTGTGTGTGAAGTGTGTAGAGACAATGGTATTAACTATATGCACATGCGCAAATACACACAAGTACTTAAGTACAAACAATTCATAACAAATTACAAGATTGTTAACATATGCAAAATGAGTTATAGAGGTGTTAAATCAAAATCTTGCCAAAAATGTCTTTCAGTTCGTAAATCGAAGCAAATATGAAAACGGGAAGTCATGTCTAAAAAATATTTTAGATCTAAACAATTTTACTGTTTGAAAATGATTCAAAGAAGTTTAAAATTGTTTTTAGAAAATATAAACAATATGTGAAAAAGAAATATCACTTTAACATGGCTTGATTTAACTCGAGGATATTCGGATCTAAAAAATCGTTACATGGAAAACAATATCTAAAGAAAATAAATATTTTAGAACTATTTTTCAAATAAAGTTAGTTTCAAAACTAAAATAGGTTTAAAATCTTTATGTTAGAACAAAAATCGT
This sequence comes from Sambucus nigra, assembly GCA_949130495.1. Classification (NCBI taxonomy): domain Eukaryota; kingdom Viridiplantae; phylum Streptophyta; class Magnoliopsida; order Dipsacales; family Adoxaceae; genus Sambucus; species Sambucus nigra. The sequence continues at coordinate 127,744,478 of OX422207.1, read as the reverse complement.
TTCAAAATACAAGAGAGTGAAAATTTGCAATTGAAATGTGTTTATTCTAGGTTTATAGAACAAAGTCAGAGTTTAATGGTTTCTGTTTGGAGATAGGATCCTAGGATTTGTTGGTGTTAATAATTTCTCATAAATCTTCATTCTTCTCCAAACTCTCACTATTTTCTCTCCCGAGCTACGGACTATGATTTTTATTCTCCCTCTCTCTATTTTTTTCTTTTTTTTCTCTCTCTTGAGACTACCAAGAAGTTCCTATAAACTGACGATGGGAAGCATTATATATCAAGAGGTATTTTGATAGAACTTATTCAAAATCAACTGTTGAGATGAAATAAAATGGATGAAAATGATATCAATGGTTTTAAAGCAAGCCTAGGATTTAAGGAAGTTAAGTCTAAGGGCCAATCGGTTACCTTTCCCTTATTGGTTCATTCTAACTCACAAGGATCACTAATCACATCCGCTCTTCAATTTGAACACCGGTTCAAAACTATTTCTTTTGTTTGTTTGTGTAAAGAAATACAACAACTTCTGCAAACTACTAAAAATACTACCGCAAAAATATCCAATAAGATGTTGCCAACACATAAGGCAGCAAATGGCAATTACACTAACATTATTTTTTATTCAGAAAAAAAATTAATTGATTTTTAGTAAAGAATTTTAACTCAAAACTAGATTTAAAATTCATTTAAAAAGTAATATAAAATTACATAAAATTCTGGAAAAAAAAATATGACAAACTATTTTCTCATTATTTTACACGAAAATTGATTGTTTTCATATTCCGAGTAGTTAAAAAAATATTTATAGTAGTAAATGCTAAACATGTCAAATAAAATTTGACAAATATGAGAAAAATATATGTGTGTAACCTATTTGTCGGTTGAATTTTTCCATCTTACTCTTATTTGACAGGCATTGGTCTTCTTTAAGAAGCCTTTCATGATGTTCCCTAAAATGGTTCTCATTAAAAAATATATGTTTTGAAAAAATCTCAAATTACTTAAAACTCTCAATGGTATAAATTCAATGAAAATCTAGGAATCAACTATTTATGGTGTTTCACACTAAACTAACTAGTAGAAATAACTGGTGAAATCATGTGACTCGCGTAGTGAGAATTGGGTCAAAAAAATTTAAAATTAGATGTAAATGGCATAATGGTAATTTTATTAATCTGTTCAATGATCCAAACAGTGATTCCAAATCCTACTATCATCACAAAACTGTTGTTTATAGTGGATTAATCTTATTGTCCATGAAGAGTGGTTCTAGTCGATGTTTTGAGGAGCCCTTCGCTTGAAATGCATGCTATTAGCCCGGATTATAGGCTTGGCCAAATTGTAATTGTACATAACCTTCTTTTGGCCAATCCGAGTGATTAACTAGTCCAACTCATTTGAGGTTCCTTGTTTCACAAAAAGACCATAACATAACCTTATAAAATTATAAATATCGAATGTCTTGGAAGGCGTAATAGTCCATCTTGGCCATAAGGTTGTGTATAACTAAAATTTATCCAAGCCGATAAGCCCGCCTAGTAGCTCGCGTATCAATTGAAGGCTTTCACGAAACATTGATTAAAACCACTTTCAATGCACCAACAGGATTATTACCCTCTTAACATTATTTTGTTGATGTTATGGCTTCAATGTTTGGATCATAAAACACATTAATCAAATTATCAATTGGACATTAACTTCTAATTTTGGAAAAATCTACCCAATTCTCACCCTGTGAGTTACATGACTACATTGGTTGTTTCTACAAGTTTATTTAGTGTCATGGGCTAGATAAATTATACACAAGTGTAACCCAAAAAGTAACACCAACAACAATACAACAACAACCTAATTAACAAAATGATTAACAACCTAACTAACGATATAATCAACAAAATAAGTAAAAAAACTTAATTGGCCACTTAATTAACAAAATTAATAATAGTCAAGTGATTAAGTACTAGCAAATATGTGTTAATAGTAATGTATTTCGTGAGACCCGTGACATTATCATCCTGAAACCCTAAGTTGTATACACTTGACAAACTGGTTTTAATTATAATATATAACCTAATCGAATCCAAATTTTAAAACCCATTTACATTTTAAGAATGATAAAAAAAATATCGAAGAACATTCACCGTGTTCTTTCCCATTTTCATCCAAAATTCTTCACATTTTTATATAAACCCAAAATCATATGTTTTAACCAAAATGATTACATTCAAAGAAAACAAACACATTATAATGAATGCCAAACAAATGTCAATGTAAAATATTCACATTCTAATGAATAAGGGTTTAAATGTTCAAACTTTGTTTTTGCACAAAATATTACGAGTTAATATCAAAGTCGTACATATATATATAACTAACTTACAATAATAAAACACATTATAATAAATTCCAAGCAAATATCAAAGTCAAATATTCACAATATAATGAATAATGGTCTGAATTTTCAAACCCGGTTTTTGCACAAATTGGTTTAAAAGAAAACGAGGACAACATGTGCATATACTACAATCTTACAAAACATATATTGAACAACAACATATATATATATATATATATATATATATATATATATATATATATATTAGTGAATCAAAATGGAGGTTTTTGACCTAAGAGAGATAGATAGATAGATAGATAGATAGATAGATAGATAGATAGATAGATAGATAGATAGATAGATAGATAGATAGATAGATAGATAGATAGATAGATAGAGGGAGAGAGAGAGAGAGAGAGAGAGAGAGAGAGAGTCGAGTTGAAGTGAGAAAAGGGGGAAAAGAAAAGAAGGGGAGAAAATATTTTAATTTTTTATTTTCTAGAGTAATAATTGTCATGAACTTTTCACAGTGACCACAACAAAAAATTTATTGTGATCTTGTCAGAGTCAAGGATCATGACAATAAATGCATGTTTTTTATCATGATCCTTGACTGTGAGAAACCTTTGCTAAAAAAGTGAGACAATTATTAACATTTGGTATAGTGTTAACAAGCCTTTAAGAAGGATGGTGTCTCCTTGGGTACCTACATTCATAGCCAACAGACACCCCTTAAGATGAGGTGTCAATTGATCATTTATTAGTGAGAGGTGTCTAATTGAAACTCAATTGTTGCCCAGAAAAATGCCCAAGAGGGGGATGCATTGGATTTTTACAAATTCTTTAACTTATTTAATAGTAATAGACAAATTCATTTGATTCTAGAAAAATCAATTAATTGCAAACTTAATTAATAATATGTTTGAAAAAGTATTTGTAAATTTTGGAATAAATAAAATAGATGAAAAATAAACACAATAAATATGCAATAAACAAAAACACAAGATCTATAGTGGTTTAGCTAAAAATTGTGAGCTTACATTCACTTTTCAAGTCGATCGCGTCTTCCTGAGTTGCACTACCGTGATCCGTTGAGGTGGTATCAAATCACCGCGTAAAAACCGTATAGCTAAATCGAGCTAGAAGTTACAATCAAAAGATTATAACCAAGCTTTAAAATTTTTAGATGTGTGTAGTCATTTTTGTGGGATGATAACTTAATAGAAATACAATTTTAAATTAGAGTTTATCTCTTTCAACAAGACATAATTGAGTGCTCAATTTTTTTGAATCTCAAGAGTATTGTCATATTTTCTCTTGGTCTTCTTTTTATAAGTACCAAAGAAAATATGACCGTCGAAGAAGATTGAATCAGATTGTGTCTACTCCATAAGAGCATTAATTGTTACAAAGATAGTAGTGGATAGCATGCTCTAATAAAAAGTCTAGTTGTGGTTAGAAACCCCAAATAGGACACAATACTCTTATGTTTGGACTTTCACTTAATATCTTTGAAAATATCAAAAAGGACACCATTATAAAAAATCTGCAAAATGAATTAATACACAAGAGAGAAAAAGGCTAAATAAAACATATGAGTGTACAAGTATATGTATAATTGTAAAAGTTAGATTCATATGTGCACTTTTATAAACATATGACATGGTTATAACATATAAACATATTAAATTTGTATGAGAACAAATACATTAGGTATAAAAGAATGTTTTTAATAACAATGTAATATGTATTTCGATATTTGTAACACTAGGCTTATAAAATATATAAATAAATAAATATATAGTCTTGTATAATTATAATAATTAGGTAAGTATGTCAAGAAAACAAATATCAGTTAGATAAAATAAGAATATGTAGTATTAATATAATCAGTTATATATACATATGTACGCATGTATGTGCTGAATGATAATAATGTATAGTAGCTATTATAAATATAGATATTAGAAAATAGGTTATGTTAGATATATAAATGTTAGTAGATGTTTAATGACTTGGTAAGTGCAAAATCAAAGTAGTTGTTCAGTTGTTAGTCAAAAGGGCGAATTAGGGGCACTACCCAAGGCAGAGTATGAAGGTAGAAGTAATATAATATATAGGTTAGTTAGGTTATATATATATATATATATATATATATATATATATATATATATATATATATATATATATATATATATATATATATTGCAGTGATGGATGGAAGTGGGCATTTAAAGGTGTAATAGTTGTTAACATTACAAAAGGTTAACAAACTAAAACGGAGAAAATAGAAAAGGCTATCAACATGACAATACGGTTTTAAAAAAGAGTTGATATACGTTATCGTCCAAGGCAAGAAGTAGGACATGATAGAATTGTTAAAGCGATAAAGGATAGATGTTTTTAGGATTGCATGAAATATAATATAGGTATAATAATTATACAAATCTGACTCAGCTTTATACTGTTTAGCCTTTAGTTTGTTCATGATAAAAATCATGAATAATTCCATTCACATTTATTACAATTGAGGTCCGCCACTACATGGAAAAAATTATCCTTTTCGGGGAATTCCATCCACCGTCAATGGTGTAAGAGTTACCCCATTCACTCATTTGCTTTCACTTTCGCAAGATATTCTCATTGTTGTCATTGGTGTAAATTTACTTCAACTGAAATAAAAATATATACATATAGTTATTCAAAGAAAATCGTCCAGTAAATAATATAAACTAAAAAAATATAATTAGTTAAAGACGTAAAAAAATATTTGTACGCAAAAAAAGTACATATGATAAGTTATCGACAAGATATTTCTACGTGCAAAAATAAAGTTATACAAAAAAAGAGTTTGTTATCATCAAAATAAATATAATAAGTTAATAATTAATATAAAAAAGAAAACAAATTTTGAATATGCTTTAACTCAAATCTTTCATCCGGAAAGTGTATCCGAAGCCAATTCATTTATCCCATTTCCCTTCTTCCATCCAGGAAATGTATTTAAAGCCAATTTATTATCATAAATTGCTTTAACAAATCATATAACGCGTCCTAACGCCGGCCGTCCGAGTTTTCCCACTGTGCGCGCCCCTAAATGACTATCATCATCCAGGACCTATCATCAAGACAACCTGAAATCCTACAACGCAAGACGTCGGGAAGCGGCCATATGCCTTGGGGAGAGTCATAACCACACCCAGAATTACCTCACCAGCGCAGAAAACATACAATAATCGCTCATATGGCCTCAGACTATATCCACCATGCATTCATTAGCCAGGGGCTTCACCATACGCACGCAACTTCCCTTATGATAGTAATTTAGATAGATGTGTATACATAAATTATCATTTATGAAAATCGTTTCTTTTTCCATTTTGAAAGCATTCATATTGTTCATTTTCAAAAGTCATTTATATCATATCATATATATACTTTAATCACATAGTATATATATATAGCCATAATTGCCAATCACGTAATAATATTTAAGTATTCTCTCTCTTAAATATTCTCACACCTAGATAGCTATTTAAGGACTTTTGCATAAATCCAAATGTACCAATTTAAACCAATAATAGCATTTAAGTAATCGCACTCTCACAATAATTAACCCAAAAGTATTCTCAAGCATTCATTAAATCCATACCCCAGATCGTACACTAAATTAATCTGAGGTTCCTTCTTTCATCCTGGGGTTTACTCGCCATCAATACCATTATCTTGGAGTCCTAATATCATATCTATAATCCCCGATAATAATCTCAAAAACCATAGTTTAAATCTCCCTAAACTTTAAAAGGAGAAAACCTCAAAAGTCTGCCAGTACCGAATCGATTCGGCCTATCCGAATTGATTCGCAGGGTACCGAATCGATTCGACCTATCCGAATCGATTCAAAATGGTTCTACTTTCAAACTGTCTCTTACCGAATCAATTCGGCTTACCCGAATCGATTCGTCTGGTCCGAAATCCCCAAATCTGCTTAGGGTATTATATATAACCCCAAAACCCAAAAATTAATCCAACCACCTTTTAAATTATAACTTGGATTTATTCCTACAAACCCAAAGTTTTCATATCTCCTCAAGTCCTTTAGAGGTCCTAACACTATTTTTGGGAACCCCTAATATTTATCTCCAAATAATTCTAGCATTAATTTATGACTAACTATTTCGATTTCGGATAGCTTTTCGTAGAAAAATCACTATAAATCCAAAAAAACATAAAAATACGCAGTCGGCGCCCACGCGATTGTATCGAAAAGATCTATAATTTTCATTTTTTGACCAAGAGTCGAATCGATTCTCCCTGGCCGAATCAATTCGGTTAAGACGCAGGTCACTATTCAACTTCATAAAAAAAAATCCAAACCTCCATTATTCTCCATTTTTTGTTGTTTCTAAGCTCATCCAACAACTCAATAAACATCTAATCTATGTTTTACCACTAACACGTCAATTTATTTGGGGTATTAAACCATTTCTTTTAGATTTCAACCCTAAAACCATAAAATCCCCAACTTATGATTTTAACCCATTTCAATCCATTTCTTCACTCCATTTACATGGATTTAAAACTAGAAATCATTAAGAGTTTACATTACATTAATATGTAAACTCATATTCAAATTTTATCAAATTTATTTTAAGGGTTCTAACCCAAAATCATATGGTTTACCAACTATAATATGAAATAAATGCACAAAATGAAATAAAGCAAGTATACACTTGCCTGGAGGATGAAATACGTTGACCTCGAGTCGAATCCGACGGAGTTTGGCCCGAAATCTCCATTTTCTCCTCTTTTCCTCTCCTCCTCTCTCTCTCTTCTCTCTTTTCCTTCTATTTTCTTTCTATTCTTTCCCTCTCTCCCTCCTTATATAAGGAGAGAGGGCTTTAAGCTTAAAACCCAAAAACGACTCGTTTACTCAATTACGACCCGTTTAACCCCAAAATTCCCCGAAACTCAATTTCGACAATCGGACACTCTTTTCCGACTATCTCGGCCATTCTGAGACTCATAGCGCAGTCGAAATTCCCATCAGAGGTACTTGACCGAAAATCACTATTTCAACCCAAAATAAATAAAAGCAGTAATCCCAATAAAATCTTACCTCGTGTCATTTTACTCAACGGCGACATATAATTAAAATACTTCGACATATTTAATCCCAAAAGTAGTTACAACTTCCATCGAAAATCATCTAATCCTCAAAAATCCCAAAAATCATAAAAATCACTATTTCGAGAAATTCTCTAAATTTCCAATTTATACCCAATTATGAAATTTAATTGTCTCCAAAAAGGACGGGTTGCTACATACAACTCCCACACTAGCTGCAGCACATCATATAGTCCAACGATCTAAGCCTGGCGTCCTTGTGGTTGGACACCTAAAATAATTGTATAATAGAAAATAGATTTATAACAGACGGGTCAGAGTCCGAGTGTAAAATATTTTAAAACAGTTTAGCAAATATTTAAAATACGATAAAGTAAATACTATGTACATGTTAGCCTTTCGAACACTCACTTGATATTCTCACCTCTCAGCTATTATGCACGCCTAAAGTACCTTTGAACCATTCTAGGCATTAACATCACACCTAACGAGGTTGTAGACATAAGCCTTCTAACTATCACTCGTAGTAATTACTCGTATTTCCCACGTACTATTATTATTAAATGGTTCTGCATTTACTATCCCAAGTAAGAGTTTCATAATAAGGTTAAGTGTTCACGTACTTGATATAATTCCATTAACATTCTCATATACATATTCACACACTAGATTAAATCACAAGCATTTATTTTTTTATCACACTAATATAAATAAATACTAATACGACACCCCTAGACTTAGCTGCGGTGCATGCATACTCTACTATTAAGTCTCGGTACCTCTCGTACTGAATAAGGACAATCGGTTTGGACTCACTCTCGAACCATATAAATACAAGTCACACATATTGGAGGCGAACATAGTTCCAAGCCTATGGGCTAATCATATACCTACGCACCCATATGACCGTCATCACTATCATTATCACATATAGCCCGTATGTAGGTTCCATGTTTTGAGGTACCAAATCTAAAATCCCCCCAATGGCCTGATCAGGATAAGACTGTCCACTTTCAAAAACCTCCAGTGATAGTAAGTAACGTAGGTATGTCATACACATAATAAAACATGTAATAGTCATTCGCCTAACCTATATATATTCCTATCATTAATATGGTATACGCACGTCCCAAATCTGAAGGCTCATACGTAGTGTATTTATATCTCGAATATAACACATATTTATAATTTATAAGTTTACTTCTCATTATTCACTCCCTAGTATTTCTCACCTCTCGAAGAATAAACATTGTTCTACCCATAATATCAGTAGGTAACTCATGATATCCTACTGATCTAAGTTATCATTTTTTGCGAATTCTCGTGATCCGAATTATTCTCCAAATTTGGTAATTCTCTATGTTTAGCCTAATTAGGTTTTGCCATAAATTCTCCATCATAAGACAAATCCAATACCCAACCTAGGCCTATTGGTATCCTAAAATAATCCGAATTATATTAAAATAATTTCCATAAATAAATTCCAAACGATTTTCCAAGAATTCTAATTAAAAGGAGAAAATTTGCCAAAACTGGGTAGCCGAATCGATTCGGCTTGGTCCGAATTGATTCGCTCGCAGAGGTATTGAAAATTTGTATTAGTGTTCTTACGGGATTATCCAATTCCCAACATCAAATCCTCAATTTAACATATACAAACTCCCAAACAATCATGCTAAATATTATAGTAACATAATTACTAAAGTTCTAACGTTCAAGAATCACAATTTCATTAAAGGGGCATCAATTATTGCGATTAATTCAAGATAATTTACCAACAACCCTAGTATATCATCTTGTTCAAGAATATTCATAAAAGCTCGGATTTATCCATCAATATTCATCATAATTTCGTGGTTTTCAGTCTACGTACATGAAGGGATTTAATCTAAAATAAATTCAGTCCTAGTTATGAATTTACATCTTCAAATTTTACTTAATTCATATACAATTCATATGTGTTCTTCATCTACACTAATATGGACATAATTATTGCTAAAATTTTGCAAGTTTAATCACTTGCCTATAGAATGAAGGTCTTATCCTTTGGTGTAGTTGGTACGGTTGTGATCCTCGCTCTTCGATCTACGCTGTGATGGCCTCGGTGGTGTAAACAGTGTAGGAATGATAGTTATAGCCTTGGGGGTGGTTCTTCTTCCTCCTCTAATGGTTTCTGTGGATATGGTAAATGATAACCCTTGAATACAAAACTCCTCACCTGACATAACCCTTTTAAATGCGTGGGTTTAATTCCCTTAAAAATGCAAATGACCAAATTACCCCTCTGGGGTGCCGATATGGCCAAAAAGTGCCCCGGGATCCAAACTAAATCACTTGGTAGACTTTTCTGACTATCTAAACCCTTCCAGATACATTGGCGCACTCAAATTGACCATTTGGGTGACTTATAAATAATTTAATTTGTATTCCATTAATTTAGTCCTGACACAACTCACACGCGTGTCCCGACTTAATTATTGTAACTGTCGTATTTTTCACTCGCTACAATTTTTATAAATTCATTATCAAATATTACTTTATTCACTCAGTAATATTCAATATAATTCCCATCAATAAAAACTAACCCTTATCTCGCTAGTTAATATTTATTTTAATCCAAATTAATTATGAATTAATTTCCCATATTTAATTTTAATTAATCCCATATTTTTTTAAATCGTAAAAATTATGGGGTATTGCAACTAATGCATATAATTGGTCAATAGCTTGTGTAGAGTTTTTGTTGCACAACTTTTTCATCTATTAATGAGATAGTCGGAACGATATAAGTTAAAACAGTTTAAACTATTCAAAAAATAATTAAATTTATATATGAATGTCATGTTTATATAATTGTGCTTAAATTTATACATGCTTCAAACCATCTAGGGAAATGCCTTCGGTTTCTCTCTTCCAAATGCAAAGGGATTTATTTTTTCAATTCCTCCATATGATCACTTAATACGGGCAATAATTATGAGAATAAGTTAACTACTAGTTGTAAGATTATCGTTTAGCAATATAATAAAAAAATTAATTTACTCTATAAACGACACCAGTTTCTCATAATTATTCAACGTGTACCACTGCATCATTTCCATCTCATTCATTGTGAGAAATTCATATATACGTGCCTCGAAAGGGCGTACCTTTTGAAAGAAAACATACAATCCCTCCTCTTTCACCTATCCATCATAATTTCTTTCTGCGTGATGGAATTTAGTTCCAATCCCATTAAGGCATATTGAGACAAGTGTAAACATTCATTAATAATGTAAGCCTCTGATATGGAACATTTCGATCGAGCTTTATTATGCACATAACCCTTAAGTGTGACCAAGTACCTATTAACATTTAAAATGATGCAAAACGTCTCCTGTTAAAACCATAGACAATGTGTAAAATGTATGACAATGAGTATATTGGCACACCTTTCAATAGGATACATCCACCTATATTACACCAGTCCTCCAAGCATAGCATCTCGTAGTAAGTGATTAGCAGAGTGGAGTATTATATAAAAAAAATTCGCTGGATAAATCATTTTAAGTTTGCACAAAATCAAGACCATGTCGTTTTCTTGACTCTTCAGTTCTTCCACATTCAATGCTTTACAACAAGTCTTTGAAAAAAATTCCCAACTCAACTAATGTTGTATATACATCCTTTTACAAATATCCATGAGTTCCAACAGGCAAGAAACATTGTAGTAGAATATAAAAATTATGGGTTTTTAATCCCAACACCCTACCATCACTAACATTCACACGGCGTGAGATATTAGAAGCGTATGCGTCTGAAAACTTCACTAATTTTAAAAACTCACAAAAACTTATTTTTATAATTTGCTAGGTGTATAACGTGCGAGTGGAATTATATATGAATACCCATTTCGCTTCAAATGTAATTCCTCCCTTATTTTCGTATCCTCCAAATCTTGTCTTACCTTATACATTTCTTTTTTTCCCTCAGTATTTAGTAAAGTTCCCAACACACTCTCACAGATACTTTTCTCAATATGCATGACATCAAGGTTATGTCAAAGCTTTAATGTTTTCCAATACGATAACTCAAAGAAAATGCCTTTTTCTTGTCCAATGTAAATCTTCAGGTGTACATTTTCTCTTCTTATTACCCGAATGTTTACCTAGTACATAATCATTGACATGATTTAATTATTGCAACACATCATCCCCATCTATGTCTATGGGCTTTGGCCGGAGCGCTTGCTTACCATTAAATTTTTACTCTCCCTCTATAAATGGTTAGGCTCTAGGTATCAACGATGGTCCACACAACATATCTTACTTCTTATCCTTCTTGAATAAGTAAGTTCATTACATGTAAGGCAAGCCATATCACTACACCAAAACTGGCGATTGGTCACGGCCAAAATCCCTGACCAAAGCTGTGGGTCGCGGACTTGGGCCGTGACCATTTCTGGCGTGACCATTTTCGTGGGTCGCGGCCCAAGTCCGTGACCAAAAAATGGTCACGGCAGATGGTCGCGGACTTAGGCCGTGACCCATATCGTGATGGGTCGCGGCCCTGATCCGTGACCCACAACCGTGACAAATTGGTCGCGGCTAAAGTCCGCAATCCACGACCGTGACAAAAAAAAATGGTCGCGGCCCTGATCCGTGACCCACAACCGTAACAAATTGGTCGCGGACTTTGGCCGCGACCCACTACCGTGACAAAAAAATAAAAATAAAAATTGGTCGCGGCCCTAATCCGTGACCCATAACCGTGAGAAATTGGTCGCGGCCAAAGTCCGCGACCCACGACCGTGACAAAAAAAATTGGTCGCGGCCTTGATCCGTGACCCACAACAGTGATAAAAAAAAATGGCTGCGGAATTTGACCGCGACCATTTTAATGCGTGACGAAAAAATAAAAATGGTCATGGACAAAGTCCATGACCATATTTAACTACAATTTTAAAAAAAATGTATTTTTTTTGGTCCAAGCAAAAAAATTGCATATATGAGTTAAAATTATAAGTAACCAAGTAGAAATAGGCAAATTACCATCATATTCTCAAATCGGGAGTCCCACAGCTGCAGGGTCAGTTCCTACGAGTTACATTGGTCCTGTGGGAGGTGTTGGTGCCACCCACGGGGACGTTCGGGGGCCGTTTCGAGTTCTCACCCTCTAACGCCATGTTTTTAAGCTTAAGTCTAGAAATATGAAAATTACCATCGTATTCTAAAATCAGGATTCCCCCGGCTGCGGGGTCAGTTCCTACGAGTTACATTGGTCCCGTGGGAGGTGTTGGTGCCACCCACGGGGACGTTCGGTGGCAGTTTCGAGTTCTCACCCTCTAACGCCATGTTTTTAAGCCTAAGTCTAGAAATTTGCAAATTACCGTCGTATTCTCAAACCGGGAGTCCCGCAGCTACGGGGTCAGTTCCTACGAATTACATTGGTCCCGTGGGAGGTGTTGGTGCCACCCACGGGGACGTTCGGGGGTTGTTTCGGGTTTTCACCCTCTAACGCCATGTTTTTAAGCCGAAGTCTAGAAATTTGCAAATTACCGTCGTATTCCCAAACCGGGAGTCCCGCGGCTGTGGGGTCAGTTCCTACGAGTTACATTGGTCCCGTGGGAGGTGTTGTTACCACCCATGGGGACATTCGGGGGCTGTTTCGGGTTTTCACTCTCTAACGCCATGTTTTTAAGCCTAAGTCTAGAAATATGCAAATTACCGTCGTATTCTCAAACCGGGTGTCCCACGGCTGCGGGGTCAGTTCCTACAAGTTACATTGGTCCCGCGGGAGGTGTTGGTGCCACCCACGGGGATGTTCGTTGGCAGTTTCGAGTTCTCACCCTCTAACGCCATGTTTTTAAGCCTAAGTCTAGAAATTTGCAAATTACCGTCATATTCTCAAACCGGGAGTCCCGCGACTGTGGGATCAGTTCCTACGAGTCATATTGGTCCCGTGGGAGGTGTTGGTGCCACCCACGGGGACATTCAGTGGCAGTTTCGAGTTCTCACCCTCTAACGTCATGTTTTTAAGCCTAAGTCTAGATATGTGCAAATTACCGTCGTATTCTCAAACCAGGAGTCTCGCGGCTGCGGGGTCAGTTCCAACGAGTTACATTGCTCCCATGGGAGGTTTTGGTGCCACCCACGAGGACGTTCGGGGACTGTTTTAAGATCTCACCCTCTAACGCCATGTTTTGCTTAAGTCTAGAAATATGCAAATTACCGTCGTATTCTCAAACAGGGAGTCCCGCGGCTGCGGGGTCAGTTCCTACGAGTTACATTAGTCCAGTGGGAGGTGTTGGTACCACCCACGGGGACGTTTGGTGGCAGTTTCGAGTTCTCACCCTCTAACGCCATATTTTTAAGCCTAAGTCTAGAAATTTGCAAATTACCGTTGTATTCCCAAACCGGGAGTCCCGCGGCTGCGGGGTCAGTTGCTATGAGTTACATTGGTCCCGTGGGAGGTGTTTGTGCCACCCACGGTGATGTTCGGGGGGTGTTTCGGGTTTTCACCCCCTAACGCCATGTTTTTAAGCCTAAGTCTAGAAATATGCAAATTACCGTTGTATTCTCAAACCGGGAGTCCCGCGGCTGCGGGGTCAGTTCCTACGAGTTACATTGGTCCCGTGGGAGGTGTTGGTGCCACCCACGGGGACGTTCGGGGGGGTTTCGGGTTTTCACCCTCTAATGCAATGTTTTTAAGCCTAAGTCTACAAATATGCAAATTACCGTCGTATTCTCAAATCGGGAGTCCCGCGGCTGCGGGGTCAGTTCCAACGAGTTACATTGGTCCCATGGGAGGTGTTGGTGCCACCCACGAAGACGTTCGGGGGCTGTTTTGAGATCTCACCCTCTAACGCCATGTTTTGCTTAAGTCTATAAATATGCAAAATACCGTCGTATTCTCAAACCGGGAGTCCCGCGGCTGCGGGTTCAGTTCCTACGAGTTACATTAGTCCCGTGGGAGGTGTTGGTACATCCCACGGGGACGTTTGGTGGCAGTTTCGAGTTCTCACCCTCTAACGCCATGTTTTTAAGCCTAAGTCTAGAAATTTACAAATTACCGTCGTATTCTCAAATCGGGAATCCCGCGACTGCGGGGTCAGTTGCTATGAGTTACATTGGTCCCATGGGAGGTGTTGGTGCCACCCACGGGGACGTTCGGGGGGTGTTTCGAGTTTTCACCCTCTAACGCCATGTTTTTAAGCCTAAGTCTAGATATATGCAAATTACCGTCGTATTCTCAAATCGGGAGTCCCGCGGCTACGGGGTCAGATCCTACGAGTTACATTGGTCCCGTGTGAGGTATTGGTGCCACCCATGGGGACGTTTGGAGGGGGGGGGGGTTCAGGTTTTCACCCTCTAATGCAATGTTTTTAAGCCTAAGTCTATAAATATGCAAATTACCGCCGTATTCTCAAATCGGGAGTCCCGCAACTGCGGGGTCAGTTCCTACGAGTTACATTGGTCCCGTGGGAGGTGTTGGTGCCACCCACGGGGACGTTCGGTGGCAGTTTCGAGTTCTCGCCCTCTAACGCCACGTTTTTAAGCCTAAGTCTAGAAATATGCAAATTACCGTCGTATTCTCAAACTGGGAGTCCCGCGGCTACGGGGTCAGTTCCTACGAGTTACATTAGTCCCGTGGGAGGTGTTGGTACATCCCACGGGGACGTTTGGTGGTAGTTTCGAGTTCTCACCCTCTAACTCCATGTTTTTAAGCCTAAGTCTAGAAATTTGAAAATTACCATCGTATTCTCAAATCGGGAGTCCCGCGGCTGTGGGGTCAGTTGCTACGAGTTACATTGGTCCCGTGGGAGGTGTTGGTACCACCCACGGGGACGTTCGGGGGGTGTTTCGAGTTTTCACCCTCTAACGCCATGTTTTTAAGCCTAAGCCTAGAAATATGCAAATTACCGTCGTATTCTAAAACCGGGTGTCCCGCAGCTGCGGGGCCAGTTCCTACGAGTTATATTGGATCCGCGGGAGGTGTTGGTGCCACCCACGAGGACGTTTGGTGGCAATTTCGAGTTCTCACCCTCTAACGCCATGTTTTTAAGCCTAAGTATAGAAATATGCAAATTATCGTCGTATTCTCAAACTGGGAGTCCCTCGGCTGCGGGGTCAGTTCCTACGAGTTACATTGGTCCCGTGGGAGGTGTTGGTGCCACCCACGGGGACGTTCGGGGGGTGTTTCGGGTTTTCACCCTCTAACGTCATGTTTTTAAGCCTAAGTCTAGAAATATGCAAATTACCGTCGTATTCTCAAACCGGGAGTCCCGCGACTGCGGGGTCAGTTCCTACGAGTTACATTGGTCCCGTGGGAGGTGTTGGTGCCACCCACGGGGACGTTCGGTGGCATTTTCGAGTTCTCACCCTCTAACGCCATGTTTTTAAGCCTAAGTATAGAAATTTGTAAATTACCGTCATATTCTCAAACCGGGAGTCCCGCGGCTACGGGGTTAGTTTGCTACGAGTTACATTGGTCCCGTGGGAGGTGTTGGTGCCACCCACGGGGACGTTCGGGGGGGGGGTTTGTTTCGAGTTTTTCACCCTCTAAGACCATGTTTTTAAGCCTAAGTCTAGAAATATTCAAAATTACTGTCGTATTCTAAAACCGGGAGTCCCGCGGCTACGGGGTCAGTTCCTACGAGTTACATTGGTCCCCGTGGGAGGTGTTAGTGCCACCCACGGGGACGTTCGGGGGGTGTTTCGGGTTTTCACCCTCTAACGCCATGTTTTTAAGCCTAAGTCTAGAAATATGCAAATTACCGTCGTATTCTCAAACCGGGAGTCCCACGACTGCGGGGTCAGTTCCTACGAGTTACATTGGTCCCGTGGGAGGTGTTGGTGCCACCCACGGGGACGTTCAGTGGCAGTTTTCAGTTCTCAACCTCTAACGCTATGTTTTTAAGCCTAAGTCTAAAAATTTGCAAATTACCGTCGTATTCTCAAACCGGGAGTCCCGCAGCTTCGGGGTCAGTTCCTACGAGTTACATTGGTCCCGTGGGAGGTGTTGGTGCCACCCACGGGGACGTTTGGGGGGTGTTTCGGATTTTCACCCTCTAACGCCATGTTTTTAAGCCTAAGTCTAGAAATATACAAATTACCATCGTATTCTCAAACCGGGAGTCCCACGGCTGCGGGGTCAGTTCCTATGAGTTACATTGGTCCCGTGGGAGGTGTTGGTGCCACCTACGGGGACGTTTGGTGGCAGTTTCGAGTTCTCACCCTCTAACGCCATGTTTTTAAGCCTAAGTCTAGAAATATGTAAATTACCATCGTATTCTCAAATCGGGAGTCCCGCGTCTGCGAGGTCAGTTCCTACGAGTTACATTAGTCCCGTGGGAGGTGTTGGTGCCGCCCACGGGGACGTTCGGTCGCAGTTTCGAGTTCTCACCTTCTAACGTAATGTTTTTAAGCCTAAGTCTAGAAATATGCAAATTACCGTCGTATTCTTAAACCGGGAGTCCCGCGTCTGCGGGGGTCAGTTCCTACGAGTTACATTGGTCCCGTGGGAGGTGTTGGTGCCACCCACGAGGACGTTCGGGGGCTTTTTCGAGATCTCACCCTCTAACGCCATGTTTTTAAGCTTAAGTCTAGAAATATGCAAATTACCGTCGTATTCTCAAACCGGGAGTCCCGCGGCTGCGGGGTCAGTTCCTACGAGTTACATTGGTCCCGTGGGAGGTGTTGGTGCCACCCACGAGGACGTTCGGTGGCAGTTTCGAATTCTCACCCTCTAACGCCATGTTTTTAAGCCTAAGTCTAGAAATTTTCAAATTACCGTCGTATTCTCAAACCGGGAGTCCCGCGGCTACGGGGTCAGTTCCTACGAGTTACATTGGTCCCGTGGGAGGTGTTGGTGCCACCCATGGGGACGTTTGGGGGGTGTTTCGGGTTTTCACCCTCTAACGCCATGTTTTTAAGCCTATTTAGAGAAGATTTAAACTTTTCTAGAAATCACAGTAATACAATGCTTACCATATCTTTTCTTGAATCAAAAGAAATGTTAATTGTTCCCTTATCTCTTCTTTTTTCTTTTCTTTTTTTGCTGAAATGTGAATTTAATTTTAAAAAAATGTAAATGTCAAAGGGGTACATTGGGAAAGTGACATTACAGTAACACGCTTCATTATGTGAAAACAATACCACCTATGGATTTAGAATCAAACAATGAAAAAAAAATTGACCCTTAAAAGGTTAGGTCTCCCTCTATTAGATGAAGAAGCACACAATAAATAAACAATTCATTAGTGTATTCAAATACATTGATGGGTCCAACCCAGGGTAGTATAAGGGTGGACATTTTTTCATTTTCCTATAGGGGAGAGGTACCTATCATGCACTAATAATCTTCCACTCACAATGCCCCTATCATAAGCTGTAGGAAAGTCTTCAGAAAGTGGAAAATTGTATGGCCAGCTTTCTATTTCTATTAACATCTGATAAACATTTCCGCTGAAACTTAGTTTCATTTTCAGTGTTCAAACAAAACAAAATTTTCAAAATTCGGAAATGAAGAAAATTATCGAAAAGCTACCTGTTCTTTGGCATCATGCCAGAGGGCAAGAGGATCCTCATCGGGTAAACAGAGTTGAGAAAAGTGAAAACAGGACCAAAAACCTTTTTCCAAGGCTCTCATTCACGGAACTTTAGTCCCAATGACTCCCCTGCATAATGTGTACTGAAGAACATCTGGAAATGAACACCAAAATAGAAACAGTGAGATACATCAAGATAGTTGTTCTATTCGTTATTCATGCTAGGATAAAGCTTCCGCAATGGGAATAACAACATTAGCCCCTAAATCACTAAATTCCTAGGTCCAATTTTGCATGTCCTCGTAGAGTCGGTAACACAATGATTAAATGGGTCCAATTTTGAATGTTTAAATAGTTGTTGCAGCATATATATACTACATATATATGCACTGCATATATATGCAGCAGTTGCATATATATGCAGCAGTTGCATATATATGCACTGCATATATATGCAGTAGTTGCATATATATATGCAGATGCAACTGCATATATATGCAACACTTCCCCGTCCCGCCCCTGCCCCATCGCCTCCCCCCTTTCCCACTTACACACGTGCACACGCGCACACAAACACACACACAAACATGTATACACTGGCATATCTGTTAAGTTTTTGGATTGGGGGTTTCACGTTGCTGCCAAACATGTTTTATTTCACACACGCACACACGCGCCCCCTGCCCGTCCCCTCCCCCCTTCCCCACTCGCACACGCACAAACATGCACACACGCACACACACGCCTCCTGCCCATCCCCTCCCCCCTTTCCCACTCACACCCGCACACACACAAACATGCACACACGCACACACACAAGTCGGGAGCGCCGTGACTACACGGTCGGTTCCTACGACTTGCATTGGTCCCGTGCGAGATGTTCATGACTCTTGCGGGACCGTTTTGTGGGTGTTTTACATTTTCACCCTTCGATGGCATCTTTTTTATTCTCAAGCCTAACTTTTTGCAAATTTACGCCGTATACTCAAACCGGGATCCTTGTAACTACCCGTTTGGTTCCTACTATTAACATTGGTCCCGTGCGAGGTGTTCATGACTCTTACGGTACCGTTTTGTGGCTTTTTTACGTTTTCACCCTTCTAAGGCATGCTTTTAAGCTTTAGTCTAATTTTTTGCAAATTTATATCGTACACTCCAACCGGGAGCGCTGTGACTACGCGGTCGGTTCCTACGAGTTACATTGGTCCCGTGCGAGGTGTTCGTGACTCTTACGAGACCGTTTTAAGTTTGTTTTATGTTCACCCTTCGATGGCATGCAAGTCTAACTTTTTGCTAATTTGCGTCGTACAGCCTGGAAGACCTGTTACTACGCGGTCGGTTCCTACGAGTCACATTGGTCCCGTGAGAGGTGTTCGTGACTCTTACAGGACCGTTTTGTGCTTGTTGTATGTTTTCACCCTTCGATGGCATGTTTTTATGCTCAAGTCTATTTTTTTTGCAAATTTACATCGTACACTCTAACCGGGAGCCCTGTGACTACGCGGTCAGTTTCTATGAGTTACATTAATCCCGTGCGAGGTGTTCGTGACTCTTATCAGACCGTTTTATGGCTTTTTTATGTTTTCACCCTTCGATGGCCTGTTTTTATGCTTAAGTCTAACTTTTTACAAATTTATGTCATACACTCAAATCGGGATCCCCGTGACTACGCGGTAGGTGCCTACGAGTCACATTAGTCCCGTGCGAGACGTTCATGACTCTTATGAGACCGTTTTAAGGCTGTTTTACGTTTTCACGCTTCGATGGCATGCTTTTATGCTTAAGTTTATTTTTTTGCAACTTTACGTCATACACTCAAATCGGGAGCGTTGTGACTACACGGTCAGTTCCTGCGATTTACATTGGTCCCGTGCGAGGTGTTTGTGACTCTTACGGGACTGTTTTGTGGCTATTTTACGTTTTCACCATTCGATGGCATGTTTTTATGCTTAAGTCCAATTTTTTACAAATTTACGTCGTACAATCAAATCGGGAGCGCCTTAAACCTAAAAAGTGGCAATCTGTTGGATAATGACTTCTTTTTCTAGTGTTCACCCTAACTATTCTTTGTTCAAAAGTTATGTTCTCCCCCCCCCCCCCCCACTGGAAGTGACAAGAAACAAACGCGCTAACAATACCCAAGCTATAAGGGGCACAAAAAACTTAAAATTACGGGGTTTAGGCATAAATAGGATCCAAACCCAAAATAATTAAAAATTGAATCAATGCATATTTAACCTTAAAATAAAGTTCATCATAGGTCTATCCATTACCTGGATATTTTGTTATACCCAACGCCAATCAGAACCTTCTCTATGCCAGCAGCGATGCAATTTCAGATTATGTTTGATAGTAGATCGCCCCCAACATCAATGTATCCTATGACAGTGAAAAAATAATGAATTTTTTGCAAACAGTTATGTTCAATTAAAAAATGGTAGAACCAAAAGATAAAATTCAAAACCAAAGGAAGAAAACCAGGGCTAGTTCTTTCGTCACTCACTGTCCCTACGAGTTACATTGGTCCTGTGGGAGGTGTTGGTACCACCCACGGGGCCTCACGGGGCCGTTCGGGGGCTTTTTCGGGTTTTCGCCCTCTAAAGCCAAACGATAGAGATAAATAAATGAAAACATATATATTCTAAACAAAAGAACCGATAAATCACCTAACATTTGCACAAATAGCGGAACATTACACTTAAAAGTAGATAAAAGTCATAAATTAATGTGAAGTGCTAATACAATGCCAATATCATAATAGGATAAAAATAAGATTGATGAGGATAAAATAATATTTTTATACTCAATCTTCCTCTAAATCAACTAAAAGATCCTCAAATTAGGGTTGTCATCAAGAGCTGACTGGAACTCTTTTGGAGCCTTTAATGCGTCTACTTCAGTAGTCATAACCTTTGGTGCATGCAGAACAATAGACCAATTGCCATCGTTTATGCACTTCGAGTAGAATACCTTCTTTACATTCTGAAAGGCACAAATAAAAGGCTCGTCGACTATGCGGTCTTTAGTCTTCAGCTTTGATAAATCTACCATAGTAAGTTTGGAGTCGAGATCAACTTTGCAAACATTCGTTGTATCCTCCACCTTTACCCAATCACAATAGAATACGGTTTCTGTGAAATCCAAGTAATCAAGTTCTAGGATTTGTTAAATTATCCCATAATAGGTTAGCACCGTATTCTTTGGATTTTTATCACTTTTGATAGCGATACAGGTGGTCAAGGCGGAAATTGATATTCCACGGTTTTGCGTCAAAAGATTTTCCTCATATGGATATGAAATGAAATCAAAACCGTTGGTGTGGAATTTCTTAAACTCTTTCGCACGAAAACTAGGACCTTTTGCTAGGCGTGCAAGTCTGGAAGATACATCACCTCTTTTTAGAAGCTGTATTTATTTAGAATTTGTATTAGGGCATGTTTTTACCACACATTAATAAATAACCGCACACATAAGATGTGAAAAGTACCTCTTTTGACACCCATGCCCTAAAGTCAGCTGTCGTCCAGTTTCTCCTTTGATTTTGGATAATTTTGTTCTCGTACTTCCTACCGAAAAATTATAGAGTTTAGATCATAAAATAAAAAATACATATAATCGAAGAAGAAGAATTCAATAGATACTCACTCTCTCCAGTCTTGGACTTCATCTTGCGATTCGAAGACATGACGAGTTGCTTGCTCGTATTGTAGGTTTGTGAGTTTCACCTCTTAGGGTTCCCAAACGATAATTCGTCCTCAAACTCATCAGGTTCCTCTATCACTCGTTCTCCACGAGGATTAAACCTTCTCACCTCTTGTTCTGGCATATGTTCCCTAGCGAATAGCGATGATTCCACCGTTACGTATTCTTCAGCAATTGACCCTCCAATATACCGTGTATTCTTTACATAATCTTTGAAGGTTTTCATCAAGCGCTCAAAAGGATACATCCAACGATACCTCATGGGACCACATAATAAATCTTCATCGCATAAATGCACAAGTAGGTGGATACTGATATCGAAGAATGACGGAGGAAAATATTTCTCTAATACACAAATTGCCTCGGCTAAAGTTGATTTCGCAGGTTTAATGTGCCTTATGTTTACCACTTTTGCACAAAGTGGGGTAAAACACAAAATGATTTGCATAATTGCCCGACGGAGATCTTTGTGTTCAGATAAGCAATGCCGAAATAACAACAGGATTAAATGGATGATTACGTGCCAATCGTGAGACTTGCATTGTTTCAAGTCATTTGCTTGGTAGCTTACTACCCTACATAAATTACCAGAATAACTGGTTGGAGTCTTCAAGTTGAACAATGTGTCTAAGAGGATCTTCTTCTCACTAGTAGTCAAAGTAAAAGCAGTCGGGGGGATAGAAATTCTTCCTGTCGTTGGATCATTTTTTAACCACAGTCTCTTCTTTATTTTCATATCCTGTAGATTTCGGCGGGCACGCTCTCCATCTTTGGAATGAGATCCACCCAGACATGTTCCTATCAAATGTTCTGCAACATTCTTCTATGTGTGCATCACATCAATTATATGCCTTACACGATGATCTTTCCAATACGGCAAATCAAAAAATATTGATCGCCTGGACCATGGCTTCGCTTTACTAGGGTCGTTCGGATCCTCCCTAGCTTTACGCTTTAGGTTTACAAACTGGGGGTGTTTGCCTACGTACCTATTCCCCGCTGTCGTAGCCACCGCCTTCTCCTCAATTTGCTGACCAGAAAGTCAAATAGGTGCCGTTCTTCGCTCATGACCGACAGGTAAAAAGTTAGACTTGTCGTTCCTAAAAGGGTGACTGGTCGGAAGAAATCTACGATGACCCATGTAACTCAACTTACCACTATGTTTTAACCAACAGGCTTCAGTTTCCTCCCTATATATGGGACATCCATAATAACCATGAACATTACAACCGGATAAGGTCCCGTAAGCAAGAAGATCGTGGATCGCCCACATCACCATTGCTTTAAGTGTGAACTCTTCACCCTTATGATAATCGAACGCCGCCACACCTTTATCCCACAACTCTTTAAGTTCTTCGATTAATGGTGCTAAGAATATATCAATATCATCACTGGGAGCCTTCGGCCCGGGTATCAACAGAGATAACAATGTGAACTCCTTTCCCATGCATAATGTCGGAGGAAGACTTAAAGGCGCCATAAGAACTGGCCAATAACTCTGACTAGTACTTAAATTACCGAAAGGGTTAAACCCATCGGTTGAGATTGCAAGACGAACGTTGCGCAGTTCCTTTGCAAATTCATGGTGTTGTGCATTTGAAATTTGCCAGATGAGTGAATTAACCGGATGACGCATCAAATTCCCACCCACCTCGCATCGAGCATGCCATGTCATGGCCTCCGCTATCCACGGTACAGTAAAAAAATGTTTTAACCTTGGCCCAAGTGGAAAATACTTCAAAAACTTTTATGGGACTTGTGAGCACTTGCGAGTTTTTGCATGTTTTCCATTTCTAATCTCACAAACCATATATCTAGGCTCACTGCATACAGGACATTCATCCTTCTCTTCGTGCTCATTCCGGTACAATATGCAATCATACTTGCAAGCATGAATAGATTTATATTTCAAACCTAAACCCTTCAAACTCTTCTTCATGGTAGGATAATTCTCTGGTAACATGTTCTCTTTTGGGAGAATTTCTTTAACCCACTTAAGAATTCCGGTTACGTTGTTTCCAGACAAACCAAATTGACTCTTCAAATTATGCAAACCAATCATTGCATATAATACCGAGTGATCTTCATCGCAATCTTTACACAACGGTCTAGCCGCATCGACTTTCAACCGTATGTATTCCCGATCTCCTAGTAGTTTAGCATCAATTTGTTCATTTACTTGGTCATAATGCGCATTATTTGTATCCATATGTTGGTGGTTTTGTTGGTTGTGGAGTCCGTAAGCATCATCAATTAAGTCGATCAATGGACGATGTGTTGGTGAATCATGTACCACTTCTACTCCTTGAGGTTCCGTTACACGGTCGTCTCCCGGTAATTCTTCTGGAACATAAGGTACAACTTTTTCACCATGGTATGTCCATATTATATAGTCTTGACAGATTCCCCACTTTAGTAAATGCAACTCAACAACTTCCAATGACTTATATTTTCCGTTAATACAATGAGTGCACGGACACGAAATCTTCTCACTTTTAAGATTTTTAGAAGCGTATTTAACAAATTCATAAACGCCCTTTACATGATTAATTGATATCCGGTTAGTCTCTCCCATCCACTCTTTGTATTGTGGTAAATCCATGTAATAATTTTCAAATTTCAGTCCTGTGGTAATAGGTTAAAAAATATTATTACAAATGAAACAAAAAGAATATTCTTATGACTGAAACAAAAAAATATCATTCCAAACGAAACAAAACCAATATTCTTACAACTGAAACAAAAAAATATCATTCCAACTGAAGCAAAACCAATATTCTTACAACTAAAACAAAAAAAAATTATTACAACTGAAACGAAAGAAAATATTATTAAATCTTGGCCAACAGATAAAGTGGACAAGTAATAAAAGATTTTGCATAATTCCTTAATTCCATCCCATCCCCCCTGTTAACGTACATAGGTACATCTCCGCAGCCGTTGTATATTTCATCGACCATTATTTTAGCCTCACCCTTCTCCAAAGGTCGGTGATGTACTAGAGTTCCAGGAACCCTGGAGATGAGTATGCACACGCCAACAAACCTCGAATTGCTCATGTCCTTGATATAGTACTCATTGCCATAGTCACTGTGAGTTGTTGACGATGATCCGAGCCCCGTGATTGGCGGAGGTGCAGGGGAGGGGAATGTTGGAGGATGAGGCATTTGAGAGGGGAATGTTGGAGGGGAAGGATGTGTGAAACCTTGAGTAGGAGTAGGGTAAGGGTAACCTTGAGGAGGCATTGGGGGCCTATAACGTTCCCAAAGATTCACAAGTTTCCCAATTTGATTTGTCAATAATCCCAGGGAATTTTTAATCTCATGGACATCCCCATCGGTCTTCAACTGGTGGTCCTTTTAAGATGAGATACAATTCTTGACCGAAGAAAGCTCGTCCACAAGAGGTGCAATGTGTTGAAGTTTTGTTTTTGGCATATGTGAGCCAACACATCTCGTCCTCCCCCTTTTGTCCTTTCCAAAGGTCTTAGTCAGGGAATCATTTTCAAGGTCAAAGTCATCAGTAGGGCTCGAATCTGATTGACTATTGATGGCCTCTATTGATTCCAGTGTCTTACCCAAGTGCAGCGGGAATTTATTATCTTTGTCCCGTCGAGCATAAAGGAATAAGTTGGACCGATTTGGGTTTTTACCGGCATATGGACCATCTTTTGTCCTACTCTCCCATTCATTCTTCAAATCCTCATATGATTTGGATCCCAACCTATGGATATCAGTTTTTTTCCCTATTTTTTTTCTTTTGCTCCCTCTGGACCAATTTTTTTTCCTTTGCCTCATTCTCCAAAAACTTATTCCACTGATCCACCGGCATTTCAACATTGGGAGGCACTTTCTCTTTCAAAGCCAAAATATCTGAGCTCGCTGCCTCTTTCAGGAAATTTTTCTTCCGAAGGTTTCTCCTGTATGTCCTCAATCATTCAGCAACCCGAGATAGAACCTTATTCTTGGAACGGTCAGGAAATGAGAAATGCTTGCAAAGTTGGTCATGTATGTCATCCTTGACAGCTTGATCAACAAGGTTCCAATTGTTTGGTCCACCGACTCCCACGTTCATTTTTCTCAGTGACAAACACCGGGCTTTAAAGTTCAGCACGTCATTCCTATCACCCGTCGGGTTATTCCCGAGAAGGGAGAAGCCAATAGGGTTCTTTTCATTTGAGCGGGTGGCATCATGAGTGTTGGATGGGGGCGTTAAAGCAACGGGAGTGTTGGATTGGGGCTTATGAGAAATTGGAGTTGGACTTGGTGAGGTGTGAACCATTGGTGGAGTTGTGAATTGGTCATCCATTGGTGATGAGAATTCGGGTTCTGCACGAGATGGTGAACCTCGTTTTGGTGTCACATCGGCACTTGGTACCCTTGGGTTGTTTCCTCTCGACATTATCTACAAAAATTAAAATATATAAGTGACTAAATAATTATAGTAATATGAAATTATAACTAATTAATCAAGCTTAATTAGTTTTATATATATAGATAGATAGATACCTTTTCAAAGTAAGACTTTAGAATATGTTCAATGTGTCTGATCTCCATCCATTCGGTATTAGTTTTTAAGAACCTATGAATTTTTTCACATGGCCAACTAGAAGGAAGGGTATCTATGATTGATGTGTAGATGTCAGTGACATGAACTCGGAATCCCCTATTTCTCAACTTGTTGGCATGATTCAATTTTACGTGCATGTGGCGCGAGACATCACAGTCTATGTCAATGCTCTCTATACGCAGTTGTATCCATAACGGGTGGATTTTTTTTTCCTTCTCCAACAACGTAACCAAGGTCAGGGCTATGTCGGGATTACGTGTGTGAAATATATTTTGTATAACGTCATCCCAGTTTTTTGGTAGAGAAAATAAAATACGATCGAACAAGTAATCTTGTTGGATATCAAATCCATGATTTACAAGGTAGTTAAATTGTTCGATCTTTTTATTTCCGTACCTATAAATAGGAATACCCTCATTATGACGCACGCTAATAAAAGAGTTATGTGTGCGGTCTAATTGCAACCTCTCCCACTCTTGTTGACAGTATTTATCACCGTGCCTCATTTTTCCTGAGAAAAGTATACGAGGGCATGAATACGAGTCCCGCTATTAAGGTTTAGGTTTGAAAGTTATGAGAGTTTAAACATACATATACACATAAACAATTTGTTCATAATTACATACATATACACATAAATCTATACACAATTTATTTGTTGGCCCAAGTCCACGACCCACTGGGTATGACAAAAGATGCACATTAATCGCAAGATATGTGATATACTTTTTCATAGGCAAATCAAGAGCACGCCCAACAACTTTAATAACATATACATTTATCGACACTAGTATCAATTCAATAAATTCAACATAGTATCCAACAACCAAGCCAACAATATCTCACTATAGTAATGTGCACACGTGTTTGCGACTCGTATGTAAAAAAAAATCATTTAATTATATTTTCTCAAAAAAACAAACAAAACAAACATATTTTGTCGGAAAAAAATACACACATATACAATCTAGGGTTTATTGACATAATCTATACATACACACACATACAATCTAGGGTTTATTGACATAATCTACACATACACACACATACTATTTAAGGTTTACTAAACCCTAATTTTTTTTTACATAAATCTATACATACACATACATACAATCTATACATACACACAGATACACACATACAAACATAAATCTACACATACATACACAAAAATTAGGGCTTTAGATAGAAATCACGAAATCCAAATGAATCAATACATACCAACTGAAATCGATTAGCCAAATGCAAATCCAACTGAAATCCAAATGCAAATCCAACTGAAATCCAACCGAAATCGCAGGAGCTCGAAATCGCACGAACCCTAACAGCAAATGAAGTCGCACGTAATAAATGAGAAGCTGGGAATATTTCTTTTTAAGACCAGACTATGGTCACGGCCTAGACCCGTGACCCGATGTGCGTAAACAATTAATGACCATCAGGCTGGAGATTTCGATCTGGTCACGGCCTAGAGCCGTGACCCATTACTGACTGGGCAATGGCGATTTCAACTTAGTCACGGCCAAGAGCCGTGACCTATGCGCGCGACCCTTTACTCACTGGCAGGACAATGGCGATTTTGATTTGGTCACGGCTTAGGTCCGTGACCCATAATGCGTGTCCCTTTCCAGCAGCCTTGGTGTTTGAATGATGTATGGTCACGGCCTACAGTCGTGACCCATACCAACAAATGGTCACGGTCCAAGTCCGTGACACATCCGCGACCAGTTTGGAGGGAATTTTGGCGCCAAATTGGTCACGACCTGGTCACAGTCCAAGTCCGTGACCCATCCGCGACCAGTTTGGAGGGAATTTTGGCGCCAAACTGGTCACGATCTGGTCACGGCCCAAGTTCGTGACCCATTATTGTCAGGGATTTAGTCCGTGACCACTTCCAGAGCATGGATAATCTAGTGTGGTAATAAAATTGGTCACGCCAAATATTGAGTGGGTCACGGCCCAAGTTCGCGACCAGCTGGTCGCGGACTTGGGGCGTGACCATTCACAGGATTTGGTGTAGTGTATATCCTTTAATTCTCTAACTCGGCAAATTATTATATGCTGGAAAGTGATTTATAGTCCACAGAATTGTCACATACATTTGGAAATTATTTCCAATAGATGCATCGTATGTCTCTATACCAACATCCCATAACTCATTCAACTCATATGTTAATGGTCGTAAATACACATACATATCCCAACTGGGTTCCATAGGTCCAAGAATAAGCAATGACATCATAAAAATGGCTTTTTCATACATTTTCAAGGCGGGAGGTTATATAGCGTAAGTATAACTAGTCGCATGCTATAAGAGTTGTGCATGTTACCTAAAGGGTTAAAACCATTACTTTCTAGTCTAAGACTTACATTACGAGTGTTTTGGGAAAACCACTCGTACCCCTTATCAAATTCCTTCCATGCACTAGAATTGGCAAGATGTCTCAACACATTGTCATTGACGCACTTTTTTTCATTCTACCTCATATCATTAGCCATTTTTCTCGACATTAACAATCTTTGGATTCATGGTTTTAATAGAACGTAGTGAAGGATTTTATGAGGAATATGTTTAACCCTATCATCATCAAGCTTCCATCTAGACCCTCCACATATTGGATACTCTTGTTTATCTTTAAAGTAATTACAAAACAATGAAGAATCATTTTCACATGGATTAATCAACATGTATCCCAATCTCAAATCATCCAACATGCTTCTTGACTCATAATCTAACTTTCGAAGCATGTCACAATTAGGAAAATATTCCTTACATAGCTTTAGCAACATGTTGAGTGATTTATTACTCCAATGATTGATGACCTTCAGGTGAAGCAACTTCACGAGAGACGACATTGTAGGAAATTTCTTACAACCGAGATATAGTTCACGCTTTGTGTCCTTCAATAATTTGTTAAAACCTTTCTCCCCCAGTTCACTAACATGTCTAGGAGTATTTCAAGTTTCAAATACTTTAACTAAACCAGTATAAAAAAAGGGCCATCTTTTCATGTCTTCGAACATATCGTGTATCTCGTCACCTTCTTCATTTTCATTATCTATCCAACATTACAACATTCCCCATGATACATCCATTGCGTGTAGGTGGTACAAGTACCTTTTAAAATAGATGATCTTCTACTTCATCAATATTTCTAATATCGATGTTTAGAAAACTACTACATGGGCACTTGATGCCACTATCGAGGACCCTTATGATCTTCATAAATCGAATGAACCATCTAATATCCAACATATACTTTTAGAGAATCTATCTCTCTTGAATCTAGCTCTTATCCATTTAGTTAACATCAAAATTCTAAAGGAGTGAGTTTATAACACGTTAATACCTGGAAAAAAAAAAACTTAAATAACAATGCTTAGAATTATATTCGAAAATCTTATGAGGCAACCACAATAGTCTTTCTAAAGTTGACAAAATAATAATAAAGTATGGGAATGTATAATATATCCCATAATGAAGAGAAACTATATATCCTATAATAGCAGCCTATAACACACGACAACATATAATTATCCTTATAATTGGAGCCTTAGGTATACGAATTCCTTTTAGTGACATAATACCTTCAAAGCAACCATGTAACATCATTTTTTTTAAAAGGAACATCATGAGGAGGAATGTAAAAGCTATACCAATTCGATAATTTTATATTTTAAATTAAACATAGATAATAAAGTTTCATCGCAACTAAATAATATACTTTAGTGTACACATAAATTAAAATCCCACTGCAAATATCAATTACCACTAAAGTTTAAACAAAATTAATATATCAGCACATAAAATCCCATTAATACTACTTTTTAAAATAAAGAAAAAACCCAAAATTGTAAAAAGAAAAAGAAAAAAAAAACATAACACAAGTAAAATATTAAACACCTTACCGTATTATGAGAAGATATATCAAGCTAGAAGATCAAAGCTATTATAATTATACATTTTTTTCCCAATTCTAGGTTTAATATGAGTTAACCATCTGTAGTTGACAAGCCAGGTATATTTATATTCATCTTTCTTCAATCAATTAAACATATAGTAACACTACAAATACTAATCAAAATTGTGATTTATGCTACATCTAATAGAAATTAAACAGTAAAAGTCGTAATATAATTCGCAACACTTAATTATACTCATCGGTAGAAATTAAAACAACAATTTGCACTACCATACAACAAAACAAAAAAAATGATCAAAATGGGGATGATAGAAAACAAGAACAACAAGAAAAGATGAATTTGAAAACATTATACTTGAGCCTACAAAATTAAATAAATATTCACAAATTCTGCATTCAAATATCAATTAAATTTCAATTTCAAAATCAAATTATATCCACAAAACAAAAACTGATGAAGGAAATTTTCCTTCTATATAGCCTCTGTTCTTATTAACTTTAGTATTTACTTGGTTTAGTTTGTCACTTGCTTGTTTACAAAGTTTCATAAAACTGACAATATTATAATTAATGGGTTACTCAAGACCTAAAAGATTTCCATTTAAATATTTGTTTAAAGTTTATAATTTTTTTGTTGTCTAAGATTCTAGAGCATAAGATAAAATATGTTTATTCATAACCACTAACCAATATTCAGAAAACTACTTATATTGAGGATATAGGGCTACCTTCAAGCCAAAGCACCACATTCTTCTAATTGGTTACCCATTACATAGACCTGATTCTATCAATGAAAAAAAAACACACAACATTAACAATTAAATTGGGATTGTCATTAATCTTACTAAATTTTTCCTACATATATACATTACTTATTAGGAAGACGCGCTACATATGTGGCATGTAGCAAGTTAAGAGGTAGAAAAAAATTAGTTAAAATAAGTTGAATCTAGTAGCATACTTGACAAAGTCGTAGTAAATACCTTAGAATTATAATTTACACTTCAAAAGGTACAAGTCATGAAAAATAACTTACATATTGTTGTTACAAAATAAACCATAACAATGGTTTAGTATATTAATTTATATAATTAAGTAAGCTAAGAATGTTTATAAAATAGAACTTAGATAATAGGCATGATAATGAGGGAAATTATTGTTCTGCAAAAAGTGTTGAATGATACTACAAATGCTTTAAAAAAATAATAACATGTATTGTAATTTTGAGCCACAACAATCGGTGGTAGCATAAATAAAGGCATATAACTAGAAATATTATTAATCAAAATCATTTTGACTTTAAAATATATTAACACTTGATACTAATTTTTTCCTAAATGCAGGGTTTTGCCTAATGTGAATCCCATTTGACTAAATTTTAGCATCAATTTAAGGTGTAGAGAAAGAATAATGGAATTAAATCACTGATAGATAATGATGATGGGAGATTGATATGGGTATCTTATTCTAATCCTTATGTTCCTAATAGATGTGAACAAATTCTAAATCCGTTAATTGTCAAAGAAAATTAGGTTCAAAATATGTCAAAGCAAGATGATAGATCATATGTCAAAGCAAGATCATATTAGCACACATATATAGAGAGAGAAAATGAGCCTGATAAATTAGCATACACGAACAACATTAAATCAGAATATACGAATAATAATAAATCAACAAGATCATATCTGATAGTACAGATATAGTACCTTGCCGCGAAACGTATACAATAGGCAAGTGTCGAAGACTTGATGTCGCAACCTATAACTTGCAGGCTGCAGCCTTATCCATATCTGCCTTACATGCACAGGATGCGACACCTTCATGCTAAGGGAACGACCCTACTTGATACAGGGCGTGGCCCAACTTACTACAGGGTGCGGCCCTAGTCTTATCATATTAACTGGTCGCACCCCCCTTTCATGTGCCAGCAATACAACACCACCTATAAATAGAGGTCAATAACTAGGGATATGGGATCCCGGATTCATTTTTCCGACATTAGTGTCAAGCTTAGTATTAATTACGCTCTCTATGCCACTGAGCACAGCTTGGGAGCTAATCGTTGGCATCATAGTCATCTCTCCGGTACACTGGAATCCACATTACTATCATGTATTTTCCTTTATTCTCATACGTGTACTCCTCTTTAGGCTCAATCATATTATACTATTCAACATCTATAATGAGAATGGAGAAATACAGTGGACATAGGCCTATTTTAGAAGCTGAACCACTCTATATCTTATCTTCTATCTCTTTTTAATTGTTCTATTTTCTTATTATACACATTATACTTGATTTGCTGGTACAAGAACGATAAGTGGACGATTTCTCGTATCATCAATTTGGCACCGTCTGTGGGAATCGAGATATTTTAATCTTGTTTCACTACACCAAAATGACAAAATTGTCACCTTTCAGCTGGTCACCCTTGTCAAGGTCATTGACCGTGACAAAAAACACGCGTTTTGTGTTACGGTCATTGACCTTGACACGACCGTGACAAAGAATTGTCACGGTCAATGACCGTGACAATTCTTTAAATAATTGTCACGATCAATGACCTTGACACGACCGTGACAATGTTTGCAGCAAAAACCCTTTTCCCCTTCTTTTTTCCCTCCCTCTCTCTCTCTCGACGCTGCTCTCTCTCTCTCTACTTTCAGGTTTAATTCTCTCTCTCTCTCTCTCTCTTCCATTTATATATATATATATATATATATATGTTTGTGTGTATATATATGTGTGTATGTGTGTATATATGTGTGTGTGTGTGTGCGAGGGTAGGGGTGGGGTAGGGTGGGGGTAGGGGGTGGGCCAGAGTGGGGGTAGGGGGTTAAAAATGTAATATTATTTTGATACAACATTAATTTGTGTATGAGTTTCATAATTATAAATAATATCCAAAAATATTGGATAACAATTTATTTTCATTCAAAATAAATAAGTAATTTTCTTCAAACTTCATAAAAAAATGAACGCCGGCTTAATATGTGATTTAAGTGTGAAATAATAGCTATATACTTATACTAATGGAGAAAAAAAACCGTATATGGCGTTTTTTGTTTTTATTAGATGCAAAATAACACATATAGGTATCACATGACTTTATATCCATCAAATAAAATTTTACCATAAAATATCATTTTGTGGAAGGCAAGATCTATTATATTATATTTACATACCTAAATGATTTTTTTTAAATGACATTACAACAAAAAACTACAATAAGGGTTAAAATGGCATTCGAAATTGCTAAAAGCATGAAAAATAAAATATCATTTAGTCTATGTTGTTGAAAAATTTGATCAAATTGGTGAGCCCTTCATATTTTAAAAATGTTGTTTTTATTCCTATTTAACTTTTCTTTCTATACACCCTTAATTATATTTAAAGTTTAATAAAATAGGAGTTATAGAAAGAAAAGTGGGGTTTAAATAAAAACACTTTTTTTAAAATTTAGATTTTGGTGCATAATCTTACTTTGTCACAATTAATTTATATGCCTCAAAGTTATTTTATCACTCTTAGTTTATATTTGTGATAATACTTTATGAACCACAACTTTAGGTTGATTATTTTAGAACTTAAACTTCAAGATACAAAAAATAATTCTATAGAACAACTTAGATATCTTAACAAAACACATATCTAACATTGAATATGATTTATAAAAAGCACAAAACAATAGTAGAAATTCAATACATGAAATTAACATTGAGATTATTTTAAATAGACAGTCACTATATGAAATTAACATTGAGATTATTTTAAATAGTGAGTGGGGGTGGTGGTGTGTGTGTATGTGGTGAGTGGAGGGTGTAGAGGGAGGTGGGTGTGTGTGTGTATGTGGTGAGTGGGGGGTGTGGACGGAGGTGGGTGTGTGTGTGTGTGCATGTGTGTGTATATATTTGAATTAACCCATGAATTTGTATTTTTGTATTTGAATTAACCCATGAATTTATTTTTGTATTTGAATTAACCCATGAATTTATTTTTGTATTTGAATTAACCCATTATATGAAACATACTTGAAATTAAATATAGTGCACATAGATACTAGCCTTCTAGTTCTTATGCGTATGCATTCAATAACCCTTAGACCCGTTCGAGAGTCATTACCCCTGTAATGAGATCTATCGAATTGTCCTGTTTGGACAGTTTGAGACTGTATAATTTCTGTATAATATTCTTATTGGCTTAAAGTTGTTACTTTTGGAGGAAGTTCTGCAGTCGTATATTAATGTTCTCTGGGTACATACTAGATTGACAAGTGTGACTGTTATTTCAATTGACCAATTGAAATAACACTCACACCTGCCAATCTACGTCGTGTACTTGGAGAACTAAGGGGATATGTTGTCGAATTTTTTTCAAATCGTAAAAATGTGAATGAGCTGTTACGATTTGATGTGGGCAATTCATGATTTTCCATCTTATGGGACATTATCCGGATGTGTAGTACATGGTTATTTGGGGTGTCCTATTTATGGAGAGGAGACTGAATCTCCTCGTATATCCTCTAGCTTAAAAAATGTATACCATTGCCACATGAGGTTTTCAGCCCCAGCTCATACTTTCAGATTTGAGAAAGGTTCCAATTTTGTATTGGGCAGAGTTGAACATAGGCTACCGCCGAGACAACTTTCAGGTTCAGAAATTGAAAGTAAATCTTCTGAATGTGGCCCAAATATGACAGGTAAGAATCCCAAATTTAAGAATGTCACGCATAAGAAGATCCCAACTGAGATAAGAAAGGCATGATCTCGGAGGTCAATTTTATTTGACTTGCCTTATTGGAAGAAAAACCCAGTGTGCCATGTATTGGATGTGATGCATGCAGAGAAGAACTTCGTTGAACATATTGTGGGTACTTGCCTTGGGGGGAGTCATTCGAAGGATGGAGAAAATGCACGAAAAGACCTTAAAATGTTAAAACTTAAGCCACAACTATAGTTGAAAGAAGATAGTAGGGGAAGGACAAAATATATTTGAATTGGATTATATAAGCTTCAGAGAGGTTGTATTTTACTGTGAATGGGTAAGAGTTGAGGATAAAAATGCTTGTAAATTTGATCCTGTCACCAATTTGATCATAGTTGACTTGTCCAAGTTGAAGAGCCCCCAACGACCACGTGAGCGATGAGCCACCTGGAGTGCCGCGATAGAATATTTCTTTCCATCTTCAAAAGATTCAGTCCTTGCCTTCACCATATCAGCTTTGTGAACACCCTTCGCGGCCTCGTTAAGTTTGTAGAGATAGTCATACTTGAGTTTCTGGGTCGTCATAGCCTCCACAACATGTAAATGTATTGAGAGTTAAAAATTAAAGTAGAAACTACAAAGAATATTGAAAAGCTGGAATTACTTACCCTCAGCAGATTGTGAAGGGCATAAGACTCCACGTCCTCATGGTCCTCATCCACCAACGGATCTAGGTCGGCTCTATCCATCGCCTTTTTTATTCTGTGGACGACACGGGCAGTTATGTCTCAAGAAGATTGAGGATCTGGTCTACGCAGTTATGGTCGCGGACATCTTCTTTGTGGAGGTGCAAAATTTGCATTGACAGCAATTATTGATGAGGGGGAGGAGAATTTTATTTACAAGCGAGGTGTTGCGGACACCTTGGTTAGAGAGTGATGACATCGGACCCTCGGCGGTAATATTAGCCCCAATATCATCATCAGAAGTGCCTTCAGGCCTCTCATTAGGGGCCAACTCCTCAACTTGGAGTGAGGGCGCGGCAGCATCGATTTGATCTATAGCTAGATTTTGGGGCGCAGCAGGCTCAACTTGGCCACTAGGGGTGACTGGGACAGGAGCCTTGGACTTGGTCCTTTTCCTCTTCCTCTGCCTAGCAGTGTTATTGAGGACAATTGCATCCTCATCCATCTCAACAAGCTGAGATGCTAACTGAGACCTATCAATCTCCTCACCTGAGAAGAAATAAAGCAAGGTCAATATCCAAATATTGAAGACAATTGCTACGGAATCAAAAAGTAAAAATAATAATACCTTCAGCCATCTCTTGGGGAATAGATTTGTTGGGAAAGAAGACTCCCTTTTAGATTGAAGCGAAAGTTATAAGATTGTTAAACTTCTTCTTTTCAACAGGAACTGTCGCGGCCTGAATGACCCTCTTCTCTTGCCGCTCGCTCAGCTACAAATTGTCAAGAGTTGCAGTAAAATGCAAAGGTTAGTAGAAAAGCAAAATATGGAGAATTATATGAAACTGTAAAAAGGGGATGCAGCCGTTATTCAAAAATATTTACCAAGCTTATAGGGATACCCCCACTGCCGCGACATCCTAAAGCTTCTCTCCCTCTTCGTCTCTTGGGGGTGGATCTCCCACCCTTCTCCATAAATGTAAAAATGTGTACCCTTCCAGTTCCTTACACTAGTGGGCCTCCCAGAATAAAGATTCTCATCTCGGCGGTGGACTAAAAAGTAAAAGTACCCTGCGAATTTTACGGAGTTTTCCTCTGGGCGGTAGAAGTAGAAAAACTCCGCGGGAGTAATGTCTCTCTTGAATTTCTTCTTCCACAACAATATAGCTGCTATCGTCTGAAAAATTCTTCTAACTAGAACAGGAACAGGCAACCGTAACCCGTATGTAAAAGCATGGAGGAGGAAACCGACCCCATCATCAAGTGCCGTTCATGGCCTTTGTTCCCCGGTAGGGGCTGAGCACATAAAATTCTGAAGAAATTCAAAGGCTTCAGCAACCTGATCCACCCACTCTTGGATCATAGTGCTGCGGACACTAAGTGCAACAAAAGGTCTCTCAACTCTCCTAAATATGACATAAGGTACATCCCCAACCGCGGTGTTCTTATCTATGTCCATTGGTTGATTTCTAGAATTGGCCTCCTCCTCCATGGCCGCAGAATCTGATTCTGAATCTAACACTACACAGTTAGGGCAATCTCTCAACTGGCACGGCCCTATTGTCCTCAAAGGACGCACTAAAGGAAGTTCAAGAGGAGAGTCTCCAAAATGTTTATTCCAAAAGCCTCTCAGAAATTCATCTGGGTCAAAGTTCATATGGATGCAGTAGTACCTAAAAGGCAGAGAGTCCACAGTTAGGCGCCTCAACCAATGTGGTCCTAAAAAACCTCTAAGAAGCTGCGACGGGAATAATGATATGTAGATTAAAGACTGAACATAAATGATTAGCAAGATTGGCTAAATATTCCAAGTGTTGGGTTCTAAAGCCCTAGAAGTTAATTATCGTCGTGGCATATTGTTTTGGGGGAAGGATGTATATGATAACTTCTTGCATGCCGTAGTCATTAAACTGTGGGCTAAATGCCACGGACTCTAATCTGAGCGTAAAGGAATCTTATTTTGTACATGCCGCAACATTATGTTTAACGCCTGTTGTAACAACATTCTGTATGGTGCAGATGTTTCTTAACAAAAGGGACATTTTATTATGTCGCTACCACTCATGATCAAAGGCCCTAGAATGTGAAACGTCTCTCTCAAGAACATAAAAAATAATGGCAGAAACCTAAATGTCTGCAATTGTATTCAAGAGCAATTACGCAACATTTATTTTGCAATTTGAAGTTATAATGAATAATCATTCGAGCTAGCCTAAAGGAGTGTTAAATTCATAGAGAGATTGATAAATACGAGTTTAATTCTTGGAGAAGTCACAGTTATGTTGCAAAGACATGAGTTTATATCAATCAAGAGATAATATGACTCATGTCGCGGCATATTATTTTAAAGGGCTAACCTATAGTGCTACAGGCCGCAGACAATTCTTAAACTACTCAATATTGGAAGGTTGCATGCATTGACCCAATACAACCCTAAAGTGCCAAGGTATTTTATTATAACGTAGCCATGAATCCGTTATGTCGCGGCTATATTCTCAAATAGGCTAGTATTTAATGTTGATAAATTTGAAGATTGAAGACCTAGAATGTGAAGGGTTTGTTCAAGAACATCAAGAAAAGTTGTACAATTCAATGGTCTATTCTTATTTTGTCTCTACCAACCGGGAATTCAAAAATCGTAAGGATGAAGATTAAGAGACTTCATTCATTGG
Source organism: Sambucus nigra (assembly GCA_949130495.1). Taxonomy (NCBI): domain Eukaryota; kingdom Viridiplantae; phylum Streptophyta; class Magnoliopsida; order Dipsacales; family Adoxaceae; genus Sambucus; species Sambucus nigra. The sequence continues at coordinate 127,706,224 of OX422207.1, read as the reverse complement.
CTTAACGGGGATGTTTGCAGCTATAAGATGTGGGGTCTTAAAATATTATTAGTATTAAATGAAGCGTAACCCCTTATCAAGATCGGGACAACACCGTTAGATATAGAGCATAGGTGAATCAGAGACAGAGAGATTTTTTATTATTCAGACTTGCACTAAAGAACATATTAACATGAACCACATATAGCAAATGTAATAAATGGATGGGACCAGAAGGTAACGTGGTCAGAGAGAGAAAAAACAAGCACTCTAGGCACAATAAAGACAAGGCAGGAACTTTAGGCTCAGTTAATGCCCAAATGATGGGTGCATTGAATGAGTATGGGAGTTAATGCTCTTCTCGAGGGCTCTCGGGTGTGGGGAAATTTGGGCAGCAATTCCAGGTTCTGGATTATTTCCCCCATATGTTTATATTTTGGTCTTATTATATGGAGGGATAGGTTACTCGAATCAGCCTGCCCTTGATACCTTTGTCTTAGTGTAATAAATGCCCAAGATACTACATTTAATGCATGGGATCTATTAGTTTTAACGGGAAAGCATTCTATTGGTTGGAAGTGTAGCATTCATTAAGGAAGGATATGACTCGTCGGCATAGGTTTTACTCTAGGATGGCTACACTATCAGATTTGGTGAATAAGACATGTCGTCCTAAGGATAAAGGCACTTGAGTGCTGTATTCTTGAGTTCTTAAATGTCAGTGTCATGACGTTAGGCAGTGGCTCAAACAGTGGCTGTTGTTTGGTATCTAATCACGTCAGTCAGACGGGCTGGCACCTAAGATGCAAGTATTGGGGTGATCCAATGACTCGAGGAGGTTCACTCGAATAGGTAAGAAATGAGTGGGCTCGAGTGACATTTGTCCTGGGTGAAGTTTTCTCCAAGTGTACCTAGAGGGTTGCTAATAACTCCCAACATTACCTATTTCTCAATCCTCCAAACCATGTCCATGCGAAGTTCCCAAGAGGAGATAGCTTGATAGAGCATGAAATCTCTCCCATGCCCTGCCAGGCATGGTCCCTCGTGGGTAACAAGAGATCCCGCTCAACATATACATTCATAAGATAAAGTAAATTATACAACATTCAACTTCTTATTACAAAGTATTTTCATTCGGGTGACCTTTGTTCTTCGAGCCAGGTCTTTTGAGCCAAGTCAGTTGGAGGATCTTCGGGATAAAGAGTTGTGAGCTATTTGTATGGAAGATCTTCGAAGTGGGCCCTGTGAGCTACTTGCATGGATGATCTTTTAAGTGTGTTTATGGGGCATCTTTCTCTGTGGTTGATCAATTCACTTAGCTGAGTTAATCATCCATGTGGGGGATCACCCCTCCATATTTTCCCCTTCATAGAGATATTTGTTTATCTACAAGAAGAAATATATGTATGAAACTTTCACTTATCTATGATTTTCCCTCTTGGGGATAATGAAGAGATTTTTTTAAATTTCAACCAAAGCTCTTCATTCCCCAAGGTAGACAAGACCCGCATGCATGCTTCATTAAATACAACTATCGTATGCATTTCAGTGCATCACGCGTGGCAACACCAGGGTGGACGCATGAAGAGTACGCGATTATTCGATGTGTCGTTCCCCAAATCAACATCATAGCAACCTTTAATCTTCTACCATCACGCGCGTTTGGCCAACACACTAGCCACGTAATTCTGAAATGACATCATTGCTCTTTTCTAAATGTCACCTTTATTTCCATCTTTTGGAATTCGTGATGTCCCTATAAAAAGGGACGCGCCTTTGGTTAAGACTCACCTTTGGGTTTAACTTTATAAGTTCAAGCCTTTTCGTGAGATTTTGGCAAAGGCAATCTTCCTTACTTCAAGCTTTTCCAAATATCTTCCATTCTCTTTTCTCTCGTCTGATATGGCACCAGTAAAGAGAACTCTTTATGTCAGGGGTGCCTCTCCTGCCACCCAAGCATGCCAGGCTCAGTTGGAACGATATCTTCGTGCCCCTTACTTTGGAGAGGACGATCATTTCTGGGCGACGGTCGAACAGTTTCCTAGTGCTTTAGTGCCAATTAAGGAGCCAAACTTATTAATGGACGAAGGTAAAGATGCTAAGGACTTTGCTTATGTCCCTACCACCACCGTCATCCATTTTCGTATAGAGCGCGATGATTTCCCCTACTCCAAGGTGTAATTTGAGACGTCTTCTGGCACTAGTGAAGGGTTGGGCCCTTGGACGGAGTATATCCATGCAAAGTACTCGGTTCAACTGGCCCTTGTAGGGTTGTCCTATTCCCTGTGGTTGGGTGACCTTACCTTGGCAAAAAATAGCACTACTTTACAAATGTTGGTGTCGCAATAGAGCCATAGGTCACACACCTTCATGGCTACTTGGGGCGAGTTTACTTTTACCCTTGAAGACATGTGTGAATTGTTGGGATTGGAAGCTGCTGTATATGAAACCTCCTTCGAGGATGCTGTTTCTAGTCAAGAGAAAACTCTGAGGAATGAGTTAGAGGCCGTTTTGAAGCATTGCATGGTCACATATAACAAGTGCACCTACTCTGAGGTCATCCTCTATTTTTATTTTATTGAAGAGAAGGTTGTCATCAGAGCCCACGAGGCTGCTAGGGAGAACCCGCGAGGGAAAGAAATCTTCGAGCAACCTCTAACTGGGAAAGGGTACGAGTCCAAGGTTGAGCTAACAAGGTACATATGGGTGATTCTATCCAAGGTATACCATCTGGGTAAGCCCCACGATTGCCTTCACAAGGACCTGATCAATCTAGCCGTTCGAATAGCCTGCGATATGAAGATTCCTCCCGCAGCTATTTTTCTTGGGTCTCTACACACTTGGTTAGATCGTGTGTCTGGTGATTCTGCTCGAAGCATTGGCAGGTTCGATGTGTCTAACTATGCCAGAAATATTCTTTTGACGGCATTCCTTAATGATAATTTCAAAGACTATGCCTCCGCTGGCCACTTTCCCAATTCACAAGATGTGAGAGTCCCCCGTATTTGCTGTTGGAAGAATAAGAGTGTGAAGAAACCTCTGTTAGCTCTGATTGACTAAGCTGAGCGATTCGACCCTCGCCCTTATTTTGGGGCAAGCCAGTTGTTTACCAATAATTTCTTTGGTGAGGAGGAGCGTACCATTACCCCTATTGAAGAAGCCTTGGCCAGAAATTTCCTCGAGCATAGTGTCCCCCTGTTGTTGATCCCTTCCTATTTGCCTTCATATACCGAGTGGTCATCATTTTACTCTATTTATAGCCCCCACAGGGTAGCCATTCAGTTTGGCTACAATCAAGGGGCCCCCTGTTAAGTCATTTTACCAGAGAGAAGCCTATTAACTTCTCGTTTGCCTGTTCAAACTTCCTCACGTCTACTGTTGCCAATATGTGTGCCCATTATCCTGCTAACCACGTGATCCCGAGCAAGGGAGATCGAGGAGGGAGGTCGACGATGTTCATCAATGTGTTCTGGCATAACCAATTGGTTCGTTTCCAAACTAACCTTCTCAAGGAACCTCGTTATCCTGAAGTTGAGAGATTTCCACCCACTCAGTTGGGTTTGAGGAACTGCACCACCCAATCATCTGTTTTCCCCTCAGCACTTCCACTATCAGTATTTCCCCTGAGCTGCTTCCCCATCGCTTGTGAACCAGGCAGTTGTAAAGAGAAAAAGAACCACTCAATCTTCTATTCTTCCCACCGATGTTGCCCCTGGTCCTTCGTGGATGATTGGAAGGACCGAGTCCCCTCGCGCTGCCTCAACCGGTGCAGCATTTAGGGCCACTCAAAAGGTTCCCTTGAAAAAGCTTAAACCTACTCCGCAGCCTCAATTAGTCTCTTCTTCGGACCTAAAGATTTCCATGACAGTGAGCCAGATGGTGCATCGCCTTCGCCAGACTTGAGAACATTTTAATGAAGAAGACCGGGCTTTCATGTCAGTCGAGATATCTTCTTGTGGGTTTTCTTATGACTCCAAATCTACTGAGGGTAGTAAAAAGAGGAAAACAGTTAGCCCCCTCAAGCTTGTGATGGAGGAATCGAGCGGGTCCAGTGAGGAGGAGATTGCCGAGGAGAACTTTTCTGGTGGTGATATTGGTGAAGGTGATGATGATGATGAGGAAGGAGAGGATAAGGAGGAATAAGAAGAAAATGAAGAGAAAGAGGAGGAAGATGCTTCCCTACTACGCAGGCATAGGTTGAGGGTAATGGTTTCTTCCTCGAAACCTGAGTTACCACCCCAAGACTATGACATTGTTGAGGATGTGATGGAAGAAGAAGTAAGTCTCTTACCTCTCTTACCCCAAGTTCCCTCCTTTTATTCATTCTTTCTCATATTGATTCCCCCCCCCCCCCCTCCCCCGAGTTGGTTGTAACTTGCTCCTTTTCTTCTGTCAGGTTGGTGCTGAGGAGAATCTCCCTCTCGAAGCGGTTGTCTCTATTATTTCTCAGGTATTCACCCATTTTACCCTAGGGGCAGTTGTATCTGATACTTCATCTAGTGGTGGCTATTCCCCTGACCCTTGTTTTTTGCGCGAGAAGGCTGGCCTTGATAGGGGTGTGCCTTCGGCCAAAGTTGTTGAAGTTGTGTTTGTACATGTTGTTGCTGTGACTTCGATGCCTTTAGTAAGTCTTTACTTTCTGCACTGGTCTCCTCCCTTTACTACTCCTTTTGCTAATTATGATTCAATTTCTTCTTTTCTTTCCCTCTCAAGGCTCCCATGCCTGTTTCATCTGCCCCCATGGTGCCTCCATCTTCGAACGATCAAATGCATATTACTTTATTTGGGCGTTCGATTTCGAACCCAGAAGGTATTGAGCAATCTTCAGTCGCCCAAGGAGGTGTTAAGCAAGAACAAATTGAGATAGTAGAGGATAGGTAGGAGAAGGTAGCGGAGGTTGGAGAAAATGTGATTACCCCTCAAAGCCATCTCCCATTGGTGGCCCCAGATGTGGTTGAGGAGGAGGACGTAGTTCAGATGGCCATTCGCGAGTTTGCTGAGGAGACACAACATGAGGTATTTCCACTATTCTATCTATCTTTTGTATATATATATATATATATATATATATATATATATATATATATATATATATATATTAGCTTTAAGATCAAAATGTCCTATAACTGCGGGTCGGGCAGGCCTGTCTTATAGGCATAAATCTCCCATAATCGAGGATCGACGGGCCTAGTTTTATTGGCATAAATCTCCCATAACCGAAGTTCAGGCGGGCCTAGTCTTATAGGCATATATCTTTCATAACCGAGGGTCAGGCAGGCCTAGTCTTATAGGCATAAATCTCCCATAACCGAGGGTCATGAGAGCCTAGTCTTATATACATAAATCTTCCATAATCGAGGGTTAGGCGGGCCTAGTCTTATAGGCATAAATCTTTAAGTTAGCATAGTATATGTATTTTCATGCTTTCCTTTGTCTCTGTTGCTAACTTTAAACGTTTACTGCATGTCAGGTGTAAGTCGATCAATTATCAGCTCATGAGCTCAAAGTGGAGCCTATTATTAAAGAGTCAGTCCAAACACCAATAGTAGCTTCAGTTGCTTCTTTAGGCGGGGCCCATGTACTTGGTGATACTTTTGTACCCTACGTTCCTCAAGTGCAAGCCAATAATAGTGCGTTGCACACCCGATGACCATTTGCTAATGATAGTATTTTCAGTATTCATCTTCCTCAGGCATCCCCTGAGGTGGTTGTGCGACAAACTTTGGCCAGTTTCCCTTCTGTTCTGACTAAGGGTCCCCGTTTGTTGATCGAGTGATTGTTAGCTCGCTTTCCTTCGACCTTTATTATTCGATGTTTGCATCCCTTTCCTTGGATTATGGTTGGCCGGTTATTTGTCCTCACGATCATATTATAGGACATTCTCAGCACCCCACTTATGTCTCTTATCCCTGACACTGTCAAAACTTTATTGGGCAGGGTTAACGCGTTAACTAATGATGGTTTTTCCATGACATGGATGGTGGGGCTATTGTCGAGTTTCAAAAAGAGTGATCTTCCTAGCGTTTATGACCACTTCCAGAATTCCCATCACGAGTAGGTGGCTATCTTTGAAGAACTTGTGGGTTTAACGTCCCAGTTGCTGGTGGCTGAGAAAGCAGCTCAAGAGGCTCGCGAGGCAGTTACTCGCGCGAAAGCATAGTTGGTTGAAAAAGAGAAAGAGCTAGAGACCATCTACCAGGCTCAAGAAAATTGCTAGAAGAAACTAGCTAACCTTGTTGCAGAGCAGAGACAACTTGAGTAGAATCTTCCCCCACATCACCACCGGTTGTTTGGTTCAAAGAATCTTTGCTTCATTATGGACGACCCCTAGCTCCATGATCCAATGTTTATTTTGTTGGTCTTTTCATTTTCGTTGAAACTTTTGAATTTGTTTTTTTTTCTAACTTGGTTGTAACCACAAATAATATCATTTATTTGGAGTAAAGAAACATTGTCAACTTTGATGTTTCCCTTATTTTCTATTGTTTAATTGATTTCGATCTATACTTTGACATCAATGCTAATTAGCTAAAATATAATAAATGGGTCAATCAATGGACTTGCGAAAATAAAATATTGATCTAGCATATGCCTTCTGAAATTTTACTTCTGACTATATTAAATAGGCAAGGCCAATGTCTTTAAAGTGCACATCTATAGTTTAGCAATAAAAAAGAACAAGTCATTAAACATGAGTGACAGGAGATACATTCAGACATAATAAATCTTCAGCCACTTATTATTCAATTTGAAGGTCACCTCATCTTCCAACTTAGATATCTCGTAGTAGCCCGAATCATGAGCTTCTCCAACGATATAAGGCCCTTCCCAATTTGCCTTGAATTTTGGTAGTGACAAGCCTCTTATATATCTCGTGCATGCTTTTAGAACCAAGTCTCCTTCTTTGAACTTCCTTGGCCTCACCAATTGGTCATAAGATTTGGATAACTTCTTCCTATATATCTCTAAGTGTCTTGCAGCATTATCCCTATGTTCTTTCAAGGCTTCGAGTTGTACATGGCGATTGTGAGGGAGCATAACACTTCGTAGGTTGTAGCAAGCTGAAGGTACCTCGAGTTCGACTGGCAGCATAACTTTTTCCCCAAATACCAGGGAGAACGTTGTGTACCCTATTAGCTTTCTCTTATTCGTTCGATAGTCCTATAAAACTTCTGGGATCTATCATCCCATGTGTCTAGGAAGTCCTCTAGCATCTTTGGCCAAATATTCACTAGAGTCTTATTGGTGGCTTCTAGTTGCCCGTTGCATTTTGGGTAGGCCACTATTGTCTTCTGATGGATGATGGAGTACTTTTTTGTTAGCAAGGGCACTTTACTATTCACGAAGGGAGTACCATTATTCGATAAAAACACCTTCGGGATGTCAAAGCGGCAAATAATGTTTTCTTTCATGAATCGAGATACTACCCCCGCGGTGGCTTTCTTCAGCGTTATGGCCTCCGCCCATTTCGTCAAACATTCTGTGGCTACTAAAATCTATATCTGATGGCTCCTACCAGATCGAAAGCCCAAGTGTGGAACGAAAATGGTGTGGATAAAGAGTGCAGGTCCACTGAAGGATCGTGGATCATATTTCCATGTAACTGGCAGGCTTTGCACTTTCTAACTAAATTGGTTGATTCCTTCTCCATCGAAGGCCAGTAATAACCCAAGGTTATTAACTGGTATTAAAGTTTGTTTTCCCCAATGTGACCTGGATCATGAGCTTTCTTCAATACCTCTTCGGCCTCTTCACCTCTTATGAACCTTAGGGGCCTATCGCGATAACCTCGTCAGTACAGTCACCCATCTTGCACGAAGTACCTCGGTGCCCACTTTCATAGCGTTTTCTTTAACTGCTGGCACTACTCTATTTATTAAGAAGTCCATGTAGGGTTGTCTGCAATCTTGCGACTGGTCAATGAAGTTGCACTCTATTTTTTGATAGAAAAGGAATCACTTCGAGCACTATCTTTGAATTACGGCGGCCTCTTATCTCATAGAGGGCCAGTAGTACCCCGATCGTTGTATCCTTTTGTAAAGGGTGATATGCCCCAAGTGTAACCTCGTCCTAGAGACACCAACCTCGGCAGAGGTGATGGTCGAGATATTGACCGACCCTAGACAAGCCATAGGCCCACGATATCAGCCCTCGGCCTTAGTAAGGTCTTCCCAGGCCGACACTACCATCTACATTTCCAATGGACACTACGCGCATCACAGGCATCAACAGCATTCTCATATACCTGGGTATGGCAACCTCGGCCGAGTGTAGGCCGAGGTGACAAGAAGCCTTGGTAATCTTCAACATGGAATCAGTCAAACCTCGGCTGGGGCCGACCCCAGCATAATGTCTCAGCTGAGATCAGGCCGAGACTCCCTATGGCACATCTCGGATTGAACGAATATCAAGCCTTTACAGCTCGGCCTCTCCCAGGCCGAGGTCATGCACCAATATGGCGGTCGAGCATCTGTTGACATTTGGATAAGGACACATGGGCACAAATCAGTTGTAACAAGATTATTCTCCACACGTGGGGAGAATATTTCATCATCATTCCTTACATGTGACAGTGACAGGTAATTTCCCCTATTGGTGAGGTTACCACACACATGCTCATTGCATGCATGGGGTGTACATTACACCCCCTAGAGACTATATATAGAGGTCATCCTCTACCTTGCAAAAGGATCCCAGATATTCAACCCTAGCAAAAACTCTGTCTAGATATACAGTAGAGAGAGAAAGCTTGAGTGATTGTATCCATGGCCATTAGTGCCTCATTACAGTGAGATCATTCACACACACACAGTGGACGTAGGCCAATTTAGGCTAAACCACTTATATCCTGGTGCTCTCTCCTCTTCTCCTCATCTCATTCTCTTACCTTTTATATAGCTATGCTGCCATTGTTGTTCTTAGATTGAGCTTGAAAACACCTTAGCTGGTGGTGCTGATTCCAGCATCATCATATTCCCATGTAACTGGCAGGATTTGCACTTTCTAACTAAATTGGTTGAGTCCTTCTCCATCGAAGGCCAGTAATAACCTAAGTTTATTAACTGGCATTAAAGTTTGTTTCCCCAATGTGACCTGGCTCATGAGCTTTCTACAATACCTCTTCGGCCTCTTCACCTCTTATGAACCTTAGGGGCCTATCGTGATAGCCTCGTTAGTACAGTCACCCATCTTGCACGAAGTACCTCGGTGCCCACCTTCATAGAGTTTTCTTTAACTGCTGGCACTACTCCATATATTAAGAAGTCCATATAGGGTTGTCTGCAATCTTGCGACTGGTCAATGAAGTTGCACTCTATTTTTTGATAGAAAAGGCATCACTTCGAGCACTATCTTTGAATTTCGGCGACCTCTTGTCTCATAGAGGGCCAGTAGTTCCCCGATCGTTGTATCCTTATATATAGGGGAATCTCAGTGGTCTCACAAATATTCTCATATACTTCGATCAATCTTAGCTTAGCCTCGTCCGGGTCCACACACTTGGATAGTTAACCCCCTTTGTTCTTAAAATATAAGTTACCCCTAGAAATAAAGTATTGTGATAAGTCGGCCAAGCTAAGTGGTCATCCTACTTTCTCTAGATTTTTTTAATTTTGCCTCACTAATCATCTTTGTCTTCTGATGGCAGGATCTCAAATACCATTGAGGGGGCACTTCTCTTTGTGACTCGAATCACGGTTGATTCCCCTTTAAAGACAATTTTTTGCATGATGGTGGTATAGGTATCCGTATGCTTGTTCATTGTTCGGGGGTGCCTTTTTATCTTTATCCCCTCAAACTGGCCTAGTAATCGTTGGATGATCGTGCGGTAAGGTGCCAAACTAATGTGCTTCAGTGCGAACTCCCTGTTACTTACTTCACCACCAAACTTGAATCCCCTTTGATTGTTAGAACCTGGATGCCCCTCCTCAGCTCTTCGAGTAACTCAAGGACCAATGCCTCGTACTCAGCCTCATTATTTGAGCATTTGAACTCCAATTTGAACGATAGGCAAATCTCTTCACTGCCTCTTTGTAAAATAACTCTCGCTCCTTCTTTCTTCTCGGTTGAGGAGACATTAAACTCCATACTCCATTCCTACAAGCTAGAAGCTACAAAACTGTCCTGGAGGTTATCACTCGGGATCTCTTCGATAGGCAGCTCAAAAGTTCTCAAAGGGAAAATGGGTAACAGATCTGCATATGCCTGACTTTTGATGGCCTGAGGGACCACACACTTCAGATCATACTCCGAGAGGATTAGAAACCATGTAGCTGTCCTGCCTATTAATAAAATTTTAGCAATTAAAAACTTTATTGGGTCACATCAAGTTATAATTTGAACTATGAATGATAGCAGGTAGTGCCTAAGTTTTTGCGCCACAAATAGGAGGGCTAAGTAGTGCCTGTCAATTCTAGTGTATTTAGCCTCATGCCCATGTATTATTTTACTTAGATAATAAACATGTTTTTCAATCCCTTCACTCTCTTGGGCCAACAAATCCCCAATAGACCGTTCTGTTGATGTGAGATATAAACATAAGGGGGTACCTGCCTTCGGGGGGATCATTATTTGAGGAGAGGTAAGTAGCGCCTTCAACCTGTCCGTAGCCTCCTGGTGCCCTATTTCCCATCTAAACTTCACGCCCTTCCTCAACAGCTCCATTAAGGGATGCATCACCTCATCCAGCCCTGGGAGGAACCGCCTCAAGTATGACACCTTACCCAGGAAACTTTTTAGCTCTTTCGAGGATTTTGGTCTCGGCATATCAAGGATAGCTCGTCATTTATCCAAGTCCATTTGTACCCTCTGGCGATTTATCACGAACCCCAAAAATTTCCCACTCATTACCCCAAAGGAGCATTTTAGGGGTTCATCTTTAGCTTATACTTCCAGCAGCGAGTGAATACCCTCCTCAAATCGTCAAAGTGAAATTATTCCTTCTTGGATTTAATCACCAAGTCATCGACATAAAAATCCAAGGTTTTGGCAAAAAGGTTATGGAATATGGCCATCATCGTTCTTTGATAGGTGGATCCTGCATTCTTTAACCTGAAGAGCATGACCGTGTACATGAAATTTCCCAAGGGTGGTCGAAAGGCAGTCTTCTCCGCGTCAGTTGGATCCATTTTTATTTGATTATAGCGCACATGCCCATCTATAAATATGTACATCTCATGGCCCGCTGTTGCAAAAATCAAACTGTTAATGGAGGGCAGTAGGAATTCTTCCTTCGAGCACACCCTGTTCAGATCTCTGAAATCTACACATACCCTAATTTGGATTTTGTCATTATTTACCACAGGTACAATACTGGACAACCATATCGGATGTTGTATCGGCACTATAAACCCTACTATGAGCAGTTTTTATACTTCTTCCTTGATCTTTAAATCTAACTCTAATTTCTATGTTCGGATTGCTTATTTTACTGGGATTGCTACGAGACAGACATTCAGTCTGTGACAGCTTACCTCCATGTCAACACCCGATATCTCGGTGTACTTCCATGCGAAGACATCTTTGAACTCAACCAGGAGTTTGATCAACTCCTCTAGAGGGGCTCCCTCCAAGTCCTTCGAGATAAAAATGGGGTTTGAATCCCCACCTTCTCTACCCAAATCGATCTTTTCTAATTTCTCGATCTGTGGCCTAGGGTCGTCTTTCATACATTCCGATTCTTCCTCCACTTTTTCTTCAAACTCTTGGATCTTAGAGTTGTCAATTACTAGGCATTGCCCCTGATTATCTACCAGGAAGCATTCATACACTGGGTTAGCTTCATCACCTATTCTCTCGACTGCCCGCTCACACCTTTATAATTTATAAATAATTATGTCGTTAGGCAAGACAACTCGCTTACACTACCGATCCACGTCTCTTTGGAAAGGTCTCTTTCTGCGATTCTCATCCACCTCCTTCACCGTTCGCCTACTAAGAATGCTCTGTGTCTTAACTTGGTGATCGATGGGATCAATTCGTGGGGTCATCCGGTCACGAAGCTGTCTTGATAGGTTGTGCGGCCTTGTTGCCCCTAGATCACGTTCTTCTTCATAAGTCATAATCGTTCGAGCAGGTACCCGTACCCTTTCTCGAGTTGACGTGATTTTTATCCCCCCGATATATCTTGTCATCATAGTAGCTTCTTCCATCAAATCGGTGTAGAAAGTTGTGTCCACTATATGGGCCTCTTCCTTTGCAAAAGGTTTATTGGTAGCTCGAATCACCACCTCCTTACCCTTTATGTTCGCGTTAGTGCATTGATGATATATTGAGGGCACTAACCCATGTTTGTGCATCCATACCCTATCTACTAGCAGCTGGTATGATGGCTCCCAATTCAAGATGTGGAATTTAATATGGGAATTGATATTCCCCATCGTGATGCACACATTGACATAGTCCAACGACTTGGAGGACTGATTATTATAACCCGATATTGCTAATGATTGGAACACTATTCTTGTTTTCGACAACCCGGTAGCATAGAAGGATCCCACGGGCATTATACTGATGGATGCCCCTCCGTCCAATAAAACTAATAAAAAAATGCAATCATTCACCAATGCAGTAACATATGAAGGTATATTGTGTGGATACCTGATCATCCTATCTGCCTCTGAGAATGTGACTTCTAAGAGGTATCTGCTCACCAATTTAGCCATAGGCCACCTCTATTTTAAATGTGGGGCCATGATTTTCTTTGCAATCTCTAGAATGGCTTTTGTAACTTCCAGCACGAAATCTTTAGGAAGGCCAACTTGGTCGAAGAACCAGCCAAACTTTGGCGAGCGAGCCACGGCTACACACTCAATCCACGGATCCGTCCGATCATCCTCCATCTCATAAACTTCTTCTACGTTTCTATATGCAGCCTCAACATACACTATCACCGCATTGACTTCCCCCAGAGAGCAAGCCCCTATCTGCCCACTGATCATCTCAACGGCATCGAATGCTTCTTCTCCTTGGCTCTCTTTATGTTCAGCCTCGTCATCTAAATGCATGCAAGCCATCTTGAAAGTGCATTCTTCAAGAGAATCCTTGAAGCCGCTACCTTGAGTGCCCTCTGAGCTATTCCCTTCGAGCCATTGCTCCATTGTTGACCGCTTTGCCTCCTCATCGAAGGCGCTAGCCATATGGGCCCTATGGGGCGTTAAAGGGTTGTTGTTCACATTGGCTTGCGGCAACTCAATATCTCCATTCTTCACGTGACGATCAATCAGTATTCTTAATGAAAAACATACCTTATTAGGATGATTGACTCTGTTATAGAGCGCACAATAATGGGGTTTCTCCCTATCTTCTTGGAAGAGCGGCGCAATGTAGATGTTAATCAGCCTGCAAACTTTATCGCGGACCATGAAATCGTACAGGTTCAAAGCTTGCTCCACCGTACATGGTAGCCCGGGAGGATCCTCCTCGTCTTCAAATCTTTTCTTATTGTTCCTACCTTTTTTCCCTCCTCGACCTCCATTGCCTCCTTCTCTACCCCCATCATCCGCGTAGTTGATCCTCTAGGGTATTCCCCTCCCCGAATTAATTATTGGCCTCATCAAAAAACTGGACAAAAAGGGAGGTGGTACTAGGGGCTTCACCACTAATGTGATATTCCTTGCTGCCTTCAAAAAGGCTGCAAACATACCTTCTCTTGTCTCATTAATCAGGTGATATATGTATTCGGGCAGCAAGCCTTATGCACATACTTATAGAAGCTTGTCATCACACGTCTCTTCCCTCACATCTAGGGAGCGCCCACGGAACCTTTGAATATAGGCCACAACGTCCTCTCCCGGTTTCTGCTTCTCACATGCAAGCTGGGTGAGTGTGAACTCGTCGTCAGCCAAGAAAAACTTTTTCACAGACAAAACATGTAATTCCTCCCAAAAACTCACACTACCTGGGGATAGGTGGGAATACCACGTGTAGGCTATCTCTTTACGGGATTTTGAGAACTCCCTTAGCCTTAACTTTTTATCATTGCAATGGGCCCCCAGATTCTCGATGAACCTCTTCACATGTTCTTTGGGATTTTTCCCTTTCCTCGTGTACTTTTCAAATATTGGGGGAATATAACCCATTGGGTAGGGTTCGTTATTATACTCCTCTGGGTAGAGAGTACGGAAGTCATCGTTTATGGAGGAGTTCTCCCCTTTAGACGCATCTATGAGCTTCAAAAACTATCTCTTCATGTCCTCTAAGCTGGTTGGTGAAGGGCTAGCTGACAACGGCATTACTGTTGTCGGGGTTGTTGAGGCTGGCATTCCTACTGCTTGACTTACCGCGACAACCGAAGTAGCTGGGGTTACTCCCCCGTATTGTAACATCGGTTCCACTGTCACAGGTGGGACCATGGGGTGTGTGTTAACGGAGATAGGCGCCGCTACCCCCAGTAATAGTTGGTGCTGGTATATTGGCTGGTGGTGTAGTAAAGGAATTCACTCCCTAGGAGCTCCCAGCATTGCCTGGGCTGCCAGAGTCTTAATGAACTCTGCGAATAGTCCCATCAACCCATGCATTTGTGCTTGGCCTACCCTCCCTTGTGCGGCCATCGCCTCTGTGATACCAGCACTAGGCCTTATCCTTGTTGTTCCCCTCGCTTCAGGTAACGCAACGTTATTTGCCTCTTCTTCACGTTATATGTCGTCAAAATCGATGCTTTTAATGGTGTTATCCTCTGACATCTTTTCAAAAGTGAATACCTCCCTAACGGAGTCGCCAAATGTAAGATGTCGGTTCTTCAAATACTATTAGTATTAAATGAGGCATAACCCCTTATCAAGATCTGGACTAACACCGTTAGATATAAAACACAGGTGAATCAGAGCTAAAGATATTTTTTATTATTCAGAGTTGCACTAAAGAACATATTAGCATGAACCACATGTAGCAAATGTAATAAATGGATGGGACTAGTAGGTAGCGTGGTCTGAGGGAGAAAGAACAAGCACTTTAGGCACAATAAACACAAGGCAGGAACTTCAGGCTCAGTTAATGCTCTTCTCGAGGGCTCTCGGGTGTGGGAAATTTTGGGCAGCAATTCCAGGTTTTGGATTATTTCCCCCACATGTGTTTTTTTTTGTCTTATTTATATAGAGGGAAAGGTTGCTCGAGTCAACCTACCCTCGATCCCTTTGGACTGGTGCATTAAATGCCTAAGATACTACATTTAATGCATGGGATCTATTACTTTGGAGGAGAAAGCATTCTATTAGTTGGAAGTATAGCAATCATTAATAAAGGATACAACTCGTCAGCATAGGACTTACTCTAGGATGGCTACACGATCAGATTTAGTGAACTAGACCTGTCGTCCTAAGGATAAATGCGCTTGAGTGCTGTATTATTGAGTTCTTAAATGTCAGGCGTCATGACGTCAGGGACTGGTTCAAGCAGTGGTTGTTGTTTGGTATCTAGTCATGTCAGTCAGACGGGCTGGCACCCGAGGCACTTCGAGGAGGTGACCTCGAAGGTGCAAGTATTGGGGGGATCGAATGACTCGAGGAGGTTCACTCGAATAGGTAAGAAATGAGTGGGCTCAAGTGACATTTGTCCTGGGTGAAGTTTTGTCCAAGTGTACCTAGAGGGTTAGTAATAACTCCCAACGTCGCCTTATTCTCAATCCTCCAAACCATGTCCCTGCGAAGTTCCCAGGAGGAGATAGCTTGATAGAGCATGAAAGCTCTCACATACCCTTCCAGGCATGGTCCCTCGTGGGTACCAAGCGATCCCGCTCAACATATACATTCACAAGATAAAGTAAATAATACAACATTCTACTTCTTATTACAAAGTATTGTCATCCGGGTGACCTTTGTTCTTCGAACCAGGCAGTTGGAGGGTCTTCAAGGTAAAGAGCTGCGAGCTATTTGAATGGAGGATCTTCGAAGTGGGTCCTACGAGCTACTTGCATGGAGGATCTTCGAAGTGTGTTTGTGGGGCATCTTTCTCTGTGGCTGATCAATGCACTTGGCTGAGTTAATCATTCATGTGGGGGAACACCCCTCCACAGCAGCATATCTTATCAAGTAAGGGTTATTATAGCATATCAATTTAAAATCAGTCATCTACTACAACCTAAGCAGTCACGAATTCAGATGAGGAATAAATGTGATTGCAATAATTATTCAGATGAGGTATATTAATTCGAATAGACCATCTAACAAGCAGAAATCAAAAGAAAACAACAAAAGTTGAACCACAAGAAGTTTTTGGTCGGAAAATTACTTGGAAATGGGTGGAATCCAATGATGCTCAGCCTCAAACCACCTTAAAACGCCTCAAAACCACCACACTCGGATTTCGAAAGTCGCTAGAAAAAGCAAGAAAACAAACGAACATGGGTTGGCTCTAGATGTGCTCTCAAGGATTTGGGAAACGTAATGAAGTCCACGGCCAGTACAATTTATATAAGAGGGCACAGGAAGATGAAATGTGAAGTACCGCGACATCTTGAGAAGACTTGACTACTCAGCCGCAGCCCCAATCACAATATCTTGGTACTACGACTTGGGGGCTTATTGATAATACATATATAATACCTTGTCGCGAAACGTATACAATGGGCAAATGCTGAAGACTTGATGCCGCAACCGATAAATTGCAGGATGCAGCCTTATCCATATTTGCTTTACATGCACAGGGTGTGACACCTTCCTGCTAACGGCACGACCCTACTTGATACAGGGCACGGCTCAACTTACTACAGGGTTCGGCCCAAGTCTTATCATATTAACTGGTCGCACCCCCCTTTCATCTACCAACAATACAACACCACTTATAAATAGAGGTCAGCACCTCGGGATAGGGGATCCCGGATTCATTTTTCCTACATCAGTGTCAAGAATAGTATTGATTACGCTCTCTATGCCACTGAGCACATCTTGGGAGCTACTTGCCGGCATCACAACCATCTCTCCGGTACACCAGAATCCACATTACTATAATGTATTCTCCTTTATTCTCATGCATGTACTCCTCTTTAGGCTCAATCATATTGTACTATACAACATCTGTAATGAGAATGGAGCAACACAGTAGACGTAGACCTATTTGAGAAGCTGAACTACTCTATATCTTGTCTTCCATCTCTTTTTACTTGTTCAATTTACTTATTATACACATTATACTTGATTTGCTGGTACGAGAATGATAAGTGGACGATTTCTTGTATCATCAATATCAACACACAAGAACAACATTATATCAATAGAAATATGTCAAACAAGATTTATTTCATGATTAAATGTGTGAAAATAACCTAAAATTCACTTCGTAAGAAAATGGTTCTATCTTTCAAAGCAAGATCAAATGGGTTTTAAAACCCTTAGAGATTGACAATCCGATGCATACAAATGAGCAAATATATATATATATGAAGAGAAAGTATCTGATGAGTGACTTTGAGAGGGCCGGAGGAAGTACGGCATAAGGAAAAGATGAGTTTGAGGGTTTCTAGAAGTTTTTCGGGTTTGGGGGTGGGTTTGTAGAAGCTAAAATCGTGTTCTAGATGGATTATCAATAGAGTTATTAATACAAAAAAAAAATATTCCTACTTTTGACCACCAAATAAATCGTCACCCAATAACACATAATATTAGGGCACGAAATATTTTTCGTTGCAAAAATAAAATATTAATAGCGACGAATAATTTCATTGCCAATGATTCTAATTTCGTCGCTAAATAATTTTCACTTACATTCTAACGCGGGAAAACTTTGGCGCTATTGTCAACGAAACTTGAATTTTCATCGCGAAATGAATTTTGTGGCAAATGTTGACTTCTACGAAGTTTTTTTATAGGTAAGAAAATCGCAACTAAATATGAGATTTGTTGTAGTGAATATCTAATAATCGATTTAATAATTAAATAAATGTCATATAATACGGGGTATTACAGTCCATTTATGTATTTATGATTGGGTTCCATCAATCACTAAATAATCAAAAAAAAAATTAGAGAAGAAACCTTAACTAAAATGACGTTGCAGGTAAGATATTTTGAGCCAAAAATTTGTAATATGCAAACCCTATATAAGAAAAAAAAAAAAAAAAACTTAAATCTTAACAATGGCGAATGAAACTGATATTCACTTATAAATACTCCCTCCACGACCTTCTATATTCGCCAAAAGCTGAATAAGGATTGTAGTACTCCCTCTTGTAATAATCCCTTGTAGTGTCATCATCATGAGAAGAAGAATAAACCATTATTGTAAATTTAGTTTGAAATTATATGATTTCAGTTCAAACAAGGGGTTTGAAGATGCTTTCTACACTGAAAATGGGCAAGTTGAAGGCTATCGATTGATATTTTTCATTCTCGGGTAAAGGCATTTTGGTCAAAACACGGACGCAGGGTTATGGCTAGTTATTAATTATGAGATTTTGTCAACACTTTCCCGTTCGAAAACAAAGGTAAGTCTAATTCTCAAAAAATATAAGTTGTGTCGAATTCCAATATTTTCTTAGTGGAAAAATTAAAAAAAAACTATTTTATTAATTTATATATTGTCTTATACGGCCTGATGAAAAATTTAATGAGTAAAGTTGTACTACAAAGTTATGTGAACAAGATTACATCTATAAAAATATTTTGTGAATAAATGTGTAAAAATAACGTAAAATTCACTTAAAAAATGATTCTAACTTTCAAAGCAAGATCCCGAGGTTTATTGTTGAGCCAATGTTCTAGTCATTACTTAGGTCATCTCTAATGGAAGATGCTAAAACAATGGAATTTAGATTTTTTAAAGTTCATTGTTTGTTTCAGATTCATAGTAGAGAGAGGTTAAATTGGAGCGGGATGGTAGACTTTCATCCGTCCACTTCTTCAACCTATTTC
This sequence comes from Sambucus nigra, assembly GCA_949130495.1. Lineage (NCBI taxonomy): Eukaryota > Viridiplantae > Streptophyta > Magnoliopsida > Dipsacales > Adoxaceae > Sambucus > Sambucus nigra. Next base: position 127,687,403 of record OX422207.1, on the reverse strand, counting down.
CAACTAGATTTTTCTTTTTCTTTTTTATTATCATCAACCCTTGTCCACGGCTTCAACCAATTTTCCAACAAGATTTTTATTTTATTTTTTAATATCATCAACCCTTGAACGGACAAGAGATAATCGTCTGGGATCTGGACGGACAACAATTAACTGTTAAAACTCACGGGCCCCACTTATTCACCGTTTAATCATAATATATATTTACATTGTCTTTACATTTTCTTTCACCGAAATATACATTTTTCTATATTCACTATAAAAACTAAAATGTGTAAATTTAGAGTGTAAGTCTCTTCATTGGAGATTGGCCTTACATGTAAAACCTAGTGCGTAGTTAATAGATCAACTTGTCACAACAGGTAAAAACTGTTTCCCAATTATTCTCTACTGCTAATAAAAGTACGTACTTGTATATTCTATCCCCTATAGCAGGGACCGTATTTTCAAGTGTATCATAATAAGTCTTGAGAACTTTTCAGTCTCATAAATGTGTTTGTGTGTGAGAGAGAGAATAATATAAGGGTGGTGGTGGTAGGGAGAATGTTTTTATCGAAATTGGGTTTAGCATAGAAAGGGTAATAATTAAAAAAGTGATAAAAAGTGGTTTGTTGGGTTTAAACACAAAAGAAGACAGTCTTTGGAAATGGAGTTAGTCTTTATCGTAGATGATTGCAGACATGCCTTTTTTTGTGTGGTCACTCACATGGATTCTCTCCCTTCACTGCCCAAAGACACCCCTACTGACTCAACTCTGCTTAGTGTCTCCCCTTTCTTTCCAAGGAGTGAGAGATTAGCTTTTCTTTTTCCCTCATGACGTAAAACCCTCACTTGGGCATAATCATACAAACAACCACTACCTTCCAATCATCCATTATATAAAAGGGGATCATTTATGTGATATAAAAACCTAAATGAAACCAAACATCTTGGATAAGTGGTATTAGAACATTCAGATAGTTTTGAAAGTGAATTGAATTAAATTTTTAATTTTATTATTGATTTTATTAAATAAATATTTGGTCAACAAAAGTTTTGAATTACGAATATGAATTAATTGAAATGTGCTTAAAACTGATTCGAACACCACGTAATATGATAAAAAAAAAAAAAAAAACTAAATGACAAAACAATATAACCCTTTATTTTTTATTTTTTTGTAGAAAGCAATATGTTCCTTTATTGTTTACTTGTTAATTTTTTTTTAAAACAATATAACCTTCTCACTCTACAATTTTTTTTCCTTTTAATGTAATGAATGAGATGTAACCTTAATCCTTTTCTAACTAGGGTTAACAAATTTATGTTTCACATTACTTGTTAACGAGTTATTAAGTGTTAATGATAATTGTGGTTACGGTACAAATTTTATTGAACCATACCATTTTTGTAAAAGATATAATTTTTAGTTTATTATTGATCATTACAGAAAATCAAAATTATGGAAAAGTCTGTTATTTATTTTGTTCAGGAATTTAAAGAACTTATATATCGAAATTACAATAGCAGTATAAAATAAGAATTTTTTTTATTTATTAGTCCCGTTTACCAAATATATAGTTCAATAGGTTCTAACATTTATTATTTGCTCCATCAGTTCCAATGAAAAAATATTTTTATTCCGATATGTCACATTTGTAAACACGTAGTGAATATTCACTACATGTACAAATAGAACCTAGTGGGAAAAAATATTGTGATCGGACCTATTAGAAAAAATCTTATGTAAATAGGATTTATTTGTCAAGCTCCCAATAAAGTACTGAACTTATGGTCTTAAAATATCAATATAAATTTTCCAAATACCCATTTGTATTATATACGCAAATTTTTATCATTATCTAGACTCATGTATCACGATTTTTAATATTATAAGTGACATCAAACGTTAATTTTCTCTCTCGTGAAAACACTTTCAATTATTTTTTTTTTGTATTTTGTGTTTTCTTAATGAAGAATATGTAGTATTCTTTCAATTATGAAGGGATACTTATTCGATTGTGTAGTTTGTGGCAATAGCTCTTTTCAGTCGTATGTGAGGCAACCATGAAGAACCCAAAGTTAATTTATAAATTATATGGATGCCATATGAATGCATACGTGTTAGTTTAGTTAACACTTTTGGAATTGAAATACACAAAAACATATAGAAAAATAAGAAATCAAGCCCTAAATTATCAAAAAATTCTGAAGTTACTAAAAACAAATGTTACAAAAAATTATCGAAAAACCTGATGTATTGCATCGATTTATATTGGTAAGGGTTCCTAAAAATCAAAAATCAAAATTACTGAGACCGAACATACATATTTTTTTATGGTATTGATGAAGTTCAAATACTAACCATCCCTAATTAATGAAGTTTAAGTACAAAAAGAACCGGCCGAGTATTTTTGCCGATGTGAAAGACAGCAGGGTTGCTTTATTCAAAGCTTAGGTGATATTAAATTTATAATGATATTACTCTAATGCTTGCTTTCTTAATATTTTTTTATTGTTTATTCTACCAATAAGTACTTCTGTTGCTTCCATCATGTAATTAAGCAAGAGATGAAACATTATTTGGACACTAACAATAGAGTTTCTAATAATAGATTTAAATGACTATATAACGGAAAATATGAAGAGCCCAGGTTGTTGTCCAACAAGTATAATAAATGTGTGTTTTTTTCCCAAAAAAATTAATAGATGAGTTTGTTGACTTAATCTACATGATTACTCATTAGTCGCATGGGTTACTTACATTCATAGAGAATGAAAGCATTCATTTGATACATTATATGAGATTATTTAAAAAGAAGAAGAACTACAATCATTGTATTTTTAAAACAGCCAAACAAGTACTAAGAAAATTGTGTATGTGAGATATCTGCATGAGATCGTACTCATTTAAAATCTCTACATATAAAATCTGAAAATGACAATTCTCAAATATATAGAAAAGTGGCATGTTCCTCCCTTAATGGGAATTGGTTTGGGCTTTAACTAGAAATTGGGGCACACGCGATACCCAGAATAATATATTTTATTTTTATTACAATATAAATGTAACATAATTTTTGTATTTAACTATTAAAATTTTGGGGCAAAAACATAAGTATATAAAACCAATATCACTATTAATATAGAGGGTTTTGTGTAATTAAGGAAAACAGTTATTAGTGGGTAGTTATTTAGGAATGTAATTATTTAACTATTGAGGTAATTATGTTGAATAAATTTTAATATTTATTGATATTTTATTTTTTAGTTGTAAATATTTTATTATATTATTGGTGTTTTATTTTAAACATAGTTTGGGTTTTAATTTAGATGGTAGAAATATGGGCAAATGGGTGTGAAAGATATAGAAGTGCTCAAAATTCCATATTGTCCTACATTGGAAGAATACTACAAAAAGTAGTTGTATATCAACTAAAGGACAACTAAGATTCTTAGTTGACAAGTCAAATAAGAGGCTATGATCCTACGCATCGCGGTGGTGCTTAAGCACCACCAATCACGACACGCGTAAGCGCGACTTAGGGCGCATTGCGCGCTTTGACGCGCACTTGGCACTTCGCGCACGATTGCTGAGTCACTCCATGAAGAGCTGTGACTGTTGAAGAACAGTCACATAAATGACTTTAAAAAGAGTTCCAGGCCTCTGTTTTGGATACCGAAAATTGCTAGTTTCTCCTCTCTCCGTCCTCTATACTTTGGCATTATCAAGTTACAAATTCAGAGTGTTCTCGATTTGATCAAACAGTACATAGTTTGAATCAAACAATTGTTCATACACTGCATTGTATCCTGAATGCAGATTCTATAAAACCCATAGTGTACTCGCGGTTCAGGTTCTGTCTTGGGAGAAATTTTACCTAAAAGAAAGCCTTCCAAGAACGTGCCTTGCAGAAATTAAATAATATATTTCGTTCTTTCCATAACAAAACTTCAACAGTTTTAGGCAAAAATTTATTCTTATTACTCCACTCAAATGGAAGGAATTGTGGCACAATCTATCCAAGTCATGACTCAAGACTTAATCCGACTTGACCGTTTTGATGGTGGAAATTTCACCCATTGGCAAGAGAAAGTTATGTTCTTCCTCACATCACTAAAACTTGCATACATTCTAGATGATAACCTTGAACAAATTCCCGAGCCCACACCCAACGACACCGAAGAAATAAAGCAAAAACGTGTGAAGAGGAAAGAAGACGAATTTATGTGTCGAGGACACATCCTCAATGCTTTGTCTCAAACTGTTTATAGGGCTCATCGAATGATTCTGACGGCAAATGAATTATGGAAGGCTTTGGAGACAAAGTATCAAAACGAGGAAGCGAGCAACCGTAAGTTTCTAATTTCAAACTATATGAATTTTAGAATGAGTAATGATAAATCAGTCGTTGCACAAGCCCATGAACTCCAACAAATTGTGGTGACCTTAAAGCCGCTGGTATTAATCTTCAAGATGAATTTGAAGTAGGGGTGATTGTTTCAAAACTTCCATCCTCTTGGAATGGCTTTAATAAGAAAATTAATCATGATGAAAAGACTTATACTGTGGAATCCCTTCTTCGTCACCTTCGTATTGAAGAAGATACTCGTATTCGAGAAAAGAATGATGAACAAGGTGAGGGTCATTCAAAAGCTAATATGGTTGAGGATAAAAATTTTAACATTACCAAAGACTCAAAATTTAAAGCAAAGAATGATTCAAAATTGAAGAACCAAGGTGCAAATAAGAAAAGGAAGAGAAAATGTTTCTTCTGTGACAAACCGGGCCATTATTCTCGAGAATGTCGTCTTTAAAAGAAGGCATTTAAGAAAAAACAAGGGTCTAAAGAAACCAACAATGTTGAAGATCTTATTGCTACTATTTGCGAAGCAAATTCAATTGATAATGAAAGTGGATGGTGACTGGATATCGGCGCAACGGTCCACATATGCAAAGACCGATCTTCATTCAAAGCATATCAAGAAATTGATGGAAAGGAAGTGAAGATGGCAAATAATCTTCGCACCAATGTAGTTGGAAAATGCACAGTGGAATTGAAGCTAACTTCTGGAAAGACACTTACTCTAATTGATGTACTTCATGTACCTGATATGTGTAAAAATCTTGTGTCTGGAGACCTTCTCAATAAGAGAGCTTTCAAAGTAGTGTATGAGTCTGATAAGTTTGTCTTGTCTAAGAATGGACAATTTATTGGCAAAGGGTACTCTTGTAACGGCATGATCAAAATTAATGTAATCAATGATATTAGTTATGCTTATATGATTGAGTCTATTTCTTTATGGCATAGTAGATTATGTCATGTGAATTAAAGAAGTATAAAAAAATATGACTAATCTCGGCTTAATCTCGGATTGTAAATTTGATAACCTTTCTAAATGTGAAATTTGTGCTCAATCGAAGATAACTAGAAAGTCGTTCAAATCTGTTGAGAGAAAATTCAAAATGCTTGATCTTATTCATAGTGATGTATGTGATATGAAGAGTAATATGACTCTTGGTGGAAATAAATATTTCTTAACTTTCATTAATGATTACTCTAAGTATGCATATACATATTTACTTAAAAGTAAAGATGAAGTTTTCGAGAAATTCCTAATTTTTAAAGCAGAAGTTGAAACTCAACAATAGTACGACTTAAAAGTAAAGATGAAGTTTTTATTGGATACTCTAGTAATAGTACGACTTATAGATTTTTAAACCTTGAAACTCAAGAAATCATTAAGTCGGTAGATGTGCAATTCTTTGAACATCTAACAAAGTTTAGTACTTTGAATCAAGGTTTAGAAAATAATAATCCGACTGTTGACTCCTCAAATTTAGAAGAAAATTCACAACCTGTATCTTCTTCGGAAACAACGAATGACGTTGAACCACGAAGGAGTAAAAGACAAAGAACTGAAAAAACATTTGGGCTTGACTTTGTTATTTATTTAGTTGAAGGGGATTTAAATGAGACTAAGAACAAAACTAAATTTGTTCTTAATGTAGAAGATGAACCGACCACATTTCATGAGGCGGTAACATCTAGGGATGCTGTCTTTTGCAAAGAAGCAATAAATGATGAAATGAACTCAATTTTGTCAAATCAAACTTGGGTTATTTCCGATCTTCCCCCCGGGGTTAAACCTATTGGGTGTAAATGGATATATAAAAAAAATTAAATTCGGATGGTTCTATAAATAAATTTAAGGCTGTTGATACCAAAATTAATATGCTGAGGTGGACGAATAATACGAAGACACGTGTCAATCTACGTGGCACAATAGCAGCAAGGGAGTTCATTTCCTTCGGCCAATTCATGTTCTCTCCGAGGTACGAGGATATCTCGAGGAACTCTAGCACCCCGAGGTACTCCAGCGCTCCGAGGAACTCCTGATCAACGAGCCACTAAGGCGGTCCGAGCTGCATCTCGGCTGTATCATTAATTACCAGACGGACAACTGTTCGACTATTCATCGAATAATTATATTCTTGACGCCCACGCTACATTAAATGTATTACCCTTTCATATGTATGTCATTTAATGTATCGAACCTTTCATGTACAGCCTAAAGGCTATAAATACCTTGTATCATCCTCATTGAAGGGGGACGGGAATTTCTTGAGAGAACTTGTAATCAAGAATTCTGCAAACATTCAGCAATAACATAACAGTGGACGTAGGCTTTATTCCTAGCCGAACCACTTTAAAAATATTTGTCTTATTTATTTATCTGTGATTGAATAATTAGAGCAATTTAGTTTTTTACATCAATAGATTGGCGCCGTCTGTGGGAAACGACTGTTATTATCGTTTTTCATAAAAAGTCATTTACCATCAATAGCAGATAACCCAAAATCCAGTAATCGAAATGCTGGAAATACTGGAAATCTTCCAAATCCATCTGCATCTCCAGATCTGGCCGGAATTATGACAAATCTGGCTCAAGGACAAACCGCCATGCAAGAATCTATGAGGCAACTCATTCAAACTCTTCAAGGCGGTGCACCTACATATTCAGGGCAAAGGAGTGATCGTGGGCAATCGTGATCCAGACGTACTGGGTCATATCGCAATGAAGAATCTAATGATTCTTCTTATCAACCTGGGTGAACTTCATCAATACGAGCCACGGATACAGATCAACGTATCACTCTCTCTCCGGAGAGAACTAGCGCCTTAGAAAGATTAAGCAGGGTGTCTCCTTTCAGTCGATTAGGACCAAGGAGGAATATGAGTCCACCTAAAGCTCCATCGAGAAGTTTACGGCCACCATCAGGTTTGAGAGAAGGATCAGCACAATCACGACCAGCTACTCGTCGAGATAAATCTCAGGAAGCTATGTCAGAACAATCAATTGCTCGGACTAGGCGGCCTGAGGAAGGGAATGAAGCATGGAAAGGTTCTATTCAACGGTTGGAGGAGAGACTGGGAGAAATGGCTAAAGCGAGGAACCCTTTACAGAGAACTTTTGTTCAAGGGACACCTTTTGTGCAAGCCATTGTGGATTTTCCAACACCATCGAAATTCAAAGCACCTGTAGTGACCCCTAAGTACGATGGAAAGAAAGATCCTGTACTTCATATAGAACAATACCAAGCTGCTGCCGACATCTATGCCGTCCCCGACGAGATGAGGTGTAGAGCATTCTCGGGAACTCTTACCGGATCTGCACAAATATGGTACAATAATCTTCCTCGGGGTAAGATTTCAACTTTTATTCAGTTAGCCGAGCTGTTCATTGGCAATTTCTGTTTTGGAGCAAAGCCAGTAAAGCGAGTAGCGCATTTGCTAAGTGTTAGGCAAAAATCAGGTGAAAGTACTAGAGATTACATAACTCGTTTTAATAACGAGAAGTTGGAAGTGATAGATTACGAAGAAAAAATAGCGATCACTGCTTTGATGAGTGGTTTACTACCTAACAAGCTGTACTACACCTTGGTCAAAGATCCACCTAAAACTATGTCCGAATTGATGGCAAAAGCAGCCAAAATCATGAATGCCGAGGAGGCTATGTCTGCGAAGAAGAATATGGATAAAGAAACTAAGGTGGAGGTCGACAAGTCTAAGAAGAAAGATCAGAAAGGTAATGGTGGTGACAAGCACTCCAAGAATAATAGGACGTCATGGGAAGTCCTAAAGAAGTACGATAATTACACTCCATTGAAAATGGGTATTAATCATGTTTTAGAAGAAATCAAGAACAGCGAGGAAATCAAGTGGCCAGAAAAACTGAGGACAAATTCTGATCTGAGGAATAAGGCCAAATACTGCGAGTTTCACAAAGATCATGGCCATATGACCAAAAATTGCATAGCCCTTCAGAACGAGATTGAAACGCTCATCCGAAGAGGAAAATTATCAAAATATGTAGATCGTAGGGGTGAGAGGAAGAATGATGATAGAACTAGAGAAATATCTAGATCTCCTCGTCGTGTAGAGGAGAAAAAGAAGAGGGACCATGAAGATGATCCAGATGATGACCCTGATCTTCCCAAGAAGCCAAGGCAGCCTGAACGAGAGGTATTTTCCATACATTTTGGGTCATTTGATTGTAATGTTATTACAGGAGGAGATGCAGGAGGAGGAGACCTTACTGCAGAAAGAAAGGCTTACCTCGGGGAGGCTTAAGCTTGTTCGTATATTCAGCGGATAAATCTGGCCGAGGATGATCGTCTGAGGAAAGTAAATAAAGAGAAGCTAGTCATTGGGTTTTCAAAAAATGACCTGGCAGGTGTTCTTTACCCTCATGACGATCCTTTGGTGATCAAAATGAGGATGAAAGAGGTAATGATTTCAAGAGTGTTAGTAGACAACGGTAGTTCAGCAGACATCATGTATTATTCATGCTTTGATAGCTTGAATTTGAAATTATCTCAATTGGAGCCTTATCATAGACCCCTTCTGGGTTTTGCTGGCGAGAAAGTATTTCCACTTGGGACGATCAAGTTGGATATATTCATTGGAACCTGGCCTGCTTGTCGAACAGAAAGAATACGCTTCTTCGTGATGGATAAGAATGTGCAGTCAGCCTACAACATCATCATGGGAAGAGTGGGATTGAAGAAGTTCGAAGCAGTTCTATCTACGGTACATCAGTGCTTGAAATTCCCAACAAACTTTGGGGTAGGAGTTGTGAAAGGTGATCAAAAAGTAGCTCGGGAATGCTACTATTCGTCTGCCGAGCAAGAGGAACTTGAAGAATCAAGGAAAAAGACTACTACTTACCAAGTGGAGGAAGATACATAAATTGAAACCCTTGATCCTAGGGATGAATCTCAACTTGTAAAAGGACAGGTGGTGGAATCTACAGAAAATGTTATTCTGGACGACGAGCATCCTGAACGAATAACCCAGATAGGATCGTCGTTGGATGTTTCAATAAAACAGGAGTTGATAGTTTTCTTGAGAAAGAGGAAGAATACTTTTGCTTGGAGTCATGAAGACATGCCAGGAATAGATCCAAACTTCTTATGTCATGAGCTCAATGTGAATAAGGAGATCAAACCTGTGAAACAGAGAAGAAGAGTGTTTAGTCCCGAGAAGAACCAGGCCATACAAGAGGAGGTCGAGAAGCTCCAGAAAGCCCAATTCATTGAACATGTGAAATATCCAGATTGGTTGGCAAATGTGGTGATGGTAAAGAAGAAAAACAATAAGTGGAGAATGTGTGTTGATTTCACTGATCTGAACAAGGCATGCCCAAAAGATCATTTTCCATTGCCCAGAATCGACCAGCTAGTGGATGCTACCTCGGGACATGAGCTGCTCAGCTTCATGGATGCATATTCTGGTTATAATCAGATCAAAATGAAACCTGAAGACAGGGAGAGTACTTCTTTTATTACCCCAAGGGGAACTTATTGTTATAATGTTATGCCTTTTGGTTTAAAAAATGCAGGTGCAACATATCAGCGGCTGATGAACAAGGTTTTTGCCGAACAAATCAGCTGCAACATGGAGGTCTATGTCGACGACATGCTCACCAAAAGCAAGAGAGCTACTGATCATCTAGTTGACTTAGGCCAGACCTTTGATTAATTGGACAAATACCAAATGAAGCTCAACCCGACGAAGTGTACCTTTGGAGTACGAGAAGGAATGTTCCTCGGATACATCGTCAACCAACGAGGTATTGAGGCAAATCCAGAAAAGATCAAAGCTCTTTTAGGGCTGCGATCCCCAACGACGAAGAAAGAGGTACAGAGTCTTACAGGACGAGTTGCAGCGCTCAACAGATTTGTATCCCGAGCAACTGATAAATGTCTCCCATTCTTCAAAACACTGCGAAAAAGTTTTGAGTGGACTGATGAATGTGAAAAGGCTTTTCAAGACTTGAAGAAGTATTTGGGAGCACCACTATTGTTGTCCAGGCCAATAACTGGAGAGAAGCTGTACTTGTATTTGGCATTTTCAGATAATGCAGTTAGTTCGGCATTGATCAGATTGGAGAATGGAGTCCAGAAACCTATCTATTACACAAGTAAAGCTTTCCGAGGTGCAGAAATCAGGTACCCAAAGCTAGAAAAATTGGCACTGGCATTAATTGAAGAAAGTAGAAGAATGAGGCCATACTTCCAGGCCCATACAATCATTGTATATACTGACATGCCATTAAGAAAAGCCCTTCACAAGCCAGAAAAATCAGGAAGATTGATGTATTGGGCAATAGAACTCGGTGAATATGATATTGTGTACGAACCCAGATCATCATTAAAGGGGCAAGCTGTAGAAGATTTTATAGTAGAATTCACATACCCTGATACCCCCGAGGAACAAAAGGTACTTGCTGACCAACTTGTGGACGATACAGGATCAACAGACACAGATCCAGACCAACTAAGGTTGGTAAAAGGACTCGTGGATGTAGAAAAATCATCATATTCAAACCCAAACCAACTACGGTTGGTAAAAAGGCGTGAACAAATGATCGACGAGGAGAGAAAGATACCAAGGGATGATGAAAGAAAACAACAGATATTTTACCGAGGAACTCTGACAGATAAGAAATTTGAAGACGAGTTACCTACATGGAGATTATACGTGGATGGGTCGTCTTGCACCGCTGGTTGTGGAGCAGGGATTGTTTTAAACACCCCCGATGATATTGACATGGAGTATGCATTGCGATTTCAATTCAAAGCCTCCAATAATGAGGCTGAGTATGAGGCCTTGATAGCAGGTTTAAATTTAGCGAAATTTATGGAAGCACGGCAAATAATGGTGTTCAGTGATTCTCAATTAATTGTGAATCAGATGATGGGAGTATATGCAGTCAAGGGAGAATTAATGGCGAAGTATCATGCAAAGGTGATGGAAGTTTTGGTAGAATTTGATGCCATTCAATTGGTGAGAATACCGAGGATGGAGAATGCTAGAGCAGACGCATTGGCCCGATTAGCGTCAGCTACGAGCACCGAGCTACGAAGAACGATACCAATTGAAGTATTAGAAAGTCGGAGCATAGAAGAAGATCTGACGGTGAAAATTATTACCCTTGATTTAGGACCATCTTGGATGGATCCTATCAGGGCAGACATTGAAGAAGGAGAATTACCGGAGGACAAGTTAGCTGTCAAGAAATTGAAGTATAAAGTTGCTCGGTATGTGTTAACTAATGGTGTTTTGTATAGACGAGGAATTATGGCAGGTTTGCAGAGATGTGTACATCCATCAGAAGTCAAGGAATTGATAGAAGAAATCCATGAAGGATCCTGTGGAGCTCATGTAGCAGGTCGGACACTTTTACAAAGGGTAATGACACAGGGATATTACTGGCCGACGATGAAGGCTGATTGTATAGCCTATGCCAAGAAGTGTGACAAGTGCCAACGTTTCTCCTCCATCCAAAGAACTCCACAAGCATTGTTGACACCCATAACTTCACCTTGGCCATTTGCCATGTGGGGGGTTGATCTGGTTGGGCCATTGCCGACGACCCGAGGAAGGTTCAAGTACCTCGTCGTAGCAGTGGATTACTTTACTAAGTGGGTGGAAGCTGAACCACTAATTGATATGACGTACGAGAAGGTATATCAGTTCATTTGGAAGAGCATCATTTGTCGATATGGTCTCCCTCATGCTTTCATCACAGACCATGGAACACAATTTGATAACGAGGAATTCGCTGCCTATTATCATCAGTCGAACATTCTGAAATTTCATTCAGCACCAGGCCATCCTCAAAGCAATGGACAGACTGAGGTGGCGAACAGAACATTATTAAATGGGTTGAAGAAAAGGCTAAGTGAGGCTAAAGAAAATTGGATTAATGAGCTACAATCAGTACTATGGGCTTACCGAACAACTCCCCGAGCAGCAACTGGAGAATCACCATATATGCTAGCATTTGGAAGTGAGGCTGTGATTCCTGCCGAGTTGGGTGTCCCAACTCATAGAGTGTTGAATTTCAATTCCCCAGTCAGCGATTTGATGAGAAGACTGGATTTGGATATGCTCGAGGAGGTTAGAGAAGAGGCAGCCATTAGAAATGCTGCTTACCAACAACGTACAGCTCTGTTCTACAACAAAAGGGTGAAGAAATGTGACTTAAAAGAAGGGGATTATGTGCTAAAGAAAGTCATTCAGAAGCAAAATAAGTTGGAAGCAAACTGGCATGAACCTTACCGAGTTACAGAGGTTGTTCGACCAGGAACTTACAGAATAGCAACTCTAGAGGGAGAAGAATTTAAGAACGCATGGAATGCTGAACACCTGCGCAAGTATTATCAGTAATGTAAAATGTAAAGCATTTCCTTCATTATGAATAAAACGAGGATGTTTCACCATTTTCTTTCTGTTGAAAGTTTTTCGGGGAATACTAGTGTGTAATACACTACGCACCAAAAATACTCCTTTGGTTAGGAGGCGACACTAGTGTGACCAACTACGGTTGGTAAGATATCTAGTGGACAACTCGAAAGAGCCAAAAACACTACTCCTTTGGTTAGGAGGCGACACTAGTGTGACCAACTACGGTTGGTAAGATATCTAGTAGATAGCTCGAAAGAGCCAAAAAACTACTCCTTTGGTTAGGAGGCGACACTAGTGTGATCAACTACGGTTGGTAAGATATCTAGTGGACAGCTCGAAAGAGCCAAAAAAACTACTCCTTTGGAGGCGACACTAGTGTGACCAACTACGGTTGGTAAGATATCTAGTGGACAGATCGAAAGAGCAAAAAAAAACTGCTCCTTTGTTTAGGAGGCGACACTAGTGTGACCAACTACGGTTGGTAAGATATCTAGTGGACAGCTCGAAAGAGCCAAAAAGTTCGAAAGAACCAATACTACTACCACTACTACTCCTTTGGTTAGGAGGTGTACACCAGCATGATCAATTACGGTGTTGGTAAGATACAAATATACTCTCAAATTACAACTTATGTTGGTCGGGAGGTAAGATTATTACAAAAAGTTCTTTGAAGAACAAAATATTTGAAATTGAACCAAGTATAGCTGGTCGGGGATAAAACCCCATCAACTGTAGTTGGTCGACAAACATAATTTAACAACCTTGGTTGGTCGGAAAAATTTTAAACATTTTTATACTCATTACTTTATTATTAAGTGATCGAGCAACATTACTAATACTTGTAAATTTTTATTACTAAGTTGGTCGATAAACAACAAAATATTATTGTTATCTTTTTAACAGATACATATGCATAAATGTAAAGTGTTTGATAAACACAAGATAATACCAATATAGATTTACAAACAAAAATGAAGTCTTTCATTAAAAATTCAAAATAAGTTACATATTACATGTATGTGCTGACTATTACATTAAGATTCCTATTCTATTGGTTTCTTGCCCTTTGCTTTTGAGACAGGATCTTCGCCAGCAGGAGGATCTTCCAGGCAAAGGGGAGAATTAATAAAGTTCAAGTCCTTCAGCATTCTGACATTCATTATTGAAGGTGTATCCATTAGATGCTCTGGACGAGATACTTCGATTTGGGAATGAAGGCTATAATCACCGAGGTATTTTGAAATTAAACTACGAGGAATGGAACGAGCTGGGATCCAGGCCATGTCCAATTTGAAAGGTGGCACAGGCAAGTCTAGTACCCCTGGAGCATGATAATCCCATAAAAAATGCCCTTGCTCCAATTTTAATACACCTAAGGCGTTCAACCATCCCTGCTTATAACCTTCATTGTTGGCGTGTTCAATACGAGCATCCAAGTGAACAAGAGCTTCATTATACCCTGCCATCCAGAATTCCCTGGGCTGCTTATGAAATTGAAAGGTCAATCTATCCAATTGTTCGAGAAGATTTTTGGCAAAAAAATCCTTGGTATGAAGAGCAGACTTCGTTGCAGTAAGTTGATCTTCCAACGATAGATTTTTCTTGGACATTTATGACAGAGCACGATCCTTAGCATTCAATTGAAACGCTTGAGTTTCCAAAGTAGACTGAGTGCGAGCCTCTTCAACATTGCGACTAAGAACTCTTGATCGGCTCCGAGAAGCAACTGGAGAACTTTGCTCCTCGACAATTCTTCCTCGTCCCCGAGAACCTCTTCCTCGTCCCCGAGCAGTCACAGGAATAACAGATTTTCTCAAGTTATCCAGTTCTTGCCTTAGTTTGGCATTTTCAACTTCTAAGAACGAGAAACCTTCATCAGTAACAGGCACTAGAGCAGTGGAAGATGACGCTGCAGATTCATATTGAGCCAACTTTTTCTGTAAATTATTATTTTCTTGTTCCAGGATCTCGGCAATCTTCTTGCAAGCTTCAACTTCACCTTTTAGGGTCCTTTTCCTAATATCATATCCAGCGATAATCTTTTTATGGCCTGTTTCAGAAGAAAGTTGTTGATATCTATTTTCATAATCCTTGTGCAACGAAGCCATTGATGCATTGTGTTGATTTTGAAGATCCTCTATGGAACCATGAAGTTCCTCGATCAATTCGTAGTATGCCACATTATTGGCCACATATCTATCAAGTAAATTCTTCAGGTACCGGTAAGCCTCAACTACTTGTTCTGAAGCATCGTGACCAAGAATGTCGACAATCTCTGATACACTTAGGTCTGTATGGCCAGCTTTATAATATCCATTGCATTGTCGCATCAACTCAGTATCAGGAGCAGATATCAATTCCATTATGGCCAAAAACTAATAACGAAGAGAAAGCAGTAGTTAAATAAAAGCAATCAAATCATCAACAACAGAGATGAGCAAAGATGTATTTTATTAGATCACAAAAGGATTACATTGTTCGATTACAAGTAATGAAATATGGAAATAATGCCGAACAACTTCACACCTTTTCCTTCTATCCCAAGACTTTCTCGGGAGGCTGGGCGAGGAGCTCGATTGCTCGGTGGTAACAACGGTTTGATCAGCAGGAATCTTCTCGGCAGGAGGAGGCATAGAAGAAATATCCTCGATGATAGAGGGTTGAGAAGCAGAGACTGGGTCACCCATAGCCATAGAAGATTCATCTGAGAGAGGTTCATCTTCTTCTTCTTCCACAATTGCTGGAGGAGGACCAGGGAGGTGTCGTTGGAATAGCTCAGAATCGTCTTTAACCTTCAACTCTTGTAGAGCAGCTACCCAGCCATCGTGGAAGTATTTCAACTTCCCATATTGGACTTGGGATGTCATTGCAGCAATCCCCTTATCCCATCCTTTCTCCCAACCAGCACTGAAAGATTTTTTGACTGCGACTTTTCTTCTTAATTTCTCCGAGGAAAGTTTTACATCCAATTCCTCTTTTTTGACCTTAATATCTCGCAGGGTAGATAAATCTTCCTCTGCCTTTTTCAGCTTGCCATCATATTCCTGATGTTCAACCTCTAAACCTTTTACTTTATCCTCCAAATTCTTGGAGGTTTCAGCCATTTTCACCTTCTCAGCTTCAGCCACAGCCAACTTTTTCTCCCAAACAGCTTTTTCCTCAACATACTGTTGATGAGATTCCTTTAAAGATTGGGTCAAACCCAACAGAGCATCCTCTACACCTGACGAGGAGCTTGAAGCTTTAATAGCCTCATCCTTCTTCACAATATTATTAAAACAGTTCACCAGCTGAAAGATGAGAGAAATAGTAAAGTCAATACAAAATGCAAGCATTCAGAGAAAGAAAGAAAAACCAGAAGTATGAGAAATTTACTGAAGCAAGGTGACGAGCAACTAAGGATATCAGTATATCCCTAGGAATTTTTTCATCAATACCATGAACCTCGGGTACGACCGAGCTCATTGCAGAACTTGGAAGAATGATGTTTGGAACATCAGTACCACCAGCAGGTAGAGAGGAGGCAGTTTCAGCCGGAGTAACTGAGGATGATTTCTTCAATCTCCTCAACGGGAGTTCAGAACCTTCAACCAAAGAAGTCTTGGTCGGAGAGATTGTAATTACATCTACAGGAGCACTTTTCTTGCTCGGAACCACTGGGGGCTTCTCGGTAGCTTTAGAAGACCCAGCATCCACTTTTTTAGTCCCCTCTGGGACATCAGCTTTTCTTTTCTTGGCCCCAGCAACAGAAGTAACATCATCGAAGAGAGCAGGAGGAGCTCTTTTCTTACCCATCCTTTGACTTAAAGGAAGATGAGAATCTGAAGAAGAGTCCTCTGGGGTGGAAGCTGGCTCAACAGGACGAGCAGTATAAGAGGTTGTATAACTCTTATACTGTAGCAAATATGATGCAAACCTAATGTGCTCGTCTGCAACGTTCTTATGCAAACCCCAGATAAGTTTCAGATGCTTGATATTAACTTCTGATTCCTTTGGAGTTTTTCTTTTGCTATCAACTGCAAATAAATACATAACGAGATATCAATCATACATTTTGTCAAACATGATGAAAGCATAATTTCATAAGTAAAATAAAATGAAAAATAAACCTATCCCATTGCCATATGGGGGGCATCTGGGACCGTTGTATACTTCATCTCCAGTTAAAGGGGCATATTGCCAATTTTTTATGATCAACCCATGCTCAAAATAATCTCTATTTGAGTCAGGGAGGTTAACTACAAGAGCCCTATTCAGAAAACTAGTTTTTAAGTAATAAATATTATCTAGAGTAGCCTATTTATAGCAATACATAATTTCAGGGATCCCAATACGAGTCCCATGAGTTAGATTTAATTTGTGCACCCCATTAATTATTCTCCATGAATTGGGGGCTATTTTTGCAGGGACAAGATCAAAATATTGACAAAACTCAAGACACAATGGGTTCGGTGGAAAGGAAAAACCACATTCAGCAATGAAAAGACTGGGGAACCAATGTCCCTCAGCCAATCGAAAATAATCTAAAGGCTCAGAAAGAACCTCTAGAGTTACCCAGGAAGGAATGGAAAAATCAGAACGAAATTTCTCAACAGACTCCACAATATAAACCATATTGAATAAAAGAGATACAGAAGAAAGGAAGAAGATCTTACAGGAAGAAAGGACGTATGTTGACAACGAACGAAAACAAGGATGAACGCACAAGAGAGAAGGAGAGAATAAAAAGCTTGAATGCAGAAAAGTGGAAAACGTAGAAGACGGTATGGTTACCTAAGAAGTTTAAATACTCTGCATTGGGAAGCGGCGAAAGAAATGATTACCAAAAAGAAACTACTGAACTTCCGGCGGCTAAAAGGACAAAAACGGCAGGGGGATCGAAGCGCTTATAAAAAAAAATTCAAAATAAAGGCGGAAGCTGGGAAATAAGAAGGAAATTTGAATACAATGTTCCTGAAACCCAGGAAAGTCATTTAATATCGCCATATACCGAGAAAGAATGTCCCATACTCCTCAAAATTCGAAATATGAAACATTGGGGGCTTCTGTTGATACCAAAATTAATATGATGAGGTGGACGAATAATACAAAGACACGTGTCAATCTACGTGGCACAATAGCAGCAAGGAAGTTCATTTCCTTCGGCCAATTCATGTTCTCTCCGAGGTACGAGGATATCCCGAGGAACTCTAGCACCCCGAGGTACTCCAGCGCTCCAAGGAACTCCTGATCAACGAGCCACTAAGGCGGTCCGAGCTGCATCTCGGCTGTATCATTAATTACCAGACGGACAACTGTTCGACTATTCATCGAATAATTATATTCTTGACGCCCACGCTACATTAAATGTATTACCCTTTCATATGTATGTCATTTAATGTATCGAACCTTTCATGTACAGCCTAAAGGCTATAAATACCTTGTATCATCCTCATTCAAGGGGGACGGGCATTTCTTAAGAGAACTTGTAATCAAGAATTCTGCAAACATTCAGCAATAACATAACAGTGTACGTAGGCTTTATTCCTAGCCGAACCACTTTAAAAATCTTTGTCTTATTTATTTATCTGTGATTGAATAATTAGAGCAATCTAGTTTTTTACATCAACAGCAAGACTAGTTGCTAAAGGCTATATGCAAAAATATGGAATTGATTACTTTGATACATATGCTCCTGTTGCTCGAATCACTTCCATTAGGATATTGATATCTCTTGTTTTTATTCACAATTTAGTTATTCATCAAATGGATGTTAAAACTGCATTTTTAAATGGTGATTTAGAAGAAGAGATTTACATGGAACAACCTGAAGGGTTTGTTTTGCCTAGCCAAGAAAAAAAAGTGTGTAAATTGGTTAAATCTCTTTATGGCCTTAAATAAGCTCCTATGCAATGGCATGAGAAGTTTAATAACATTGTTATATCCCATGGATATAAAGTTAATGATGCCGACAAATGTATATATAGTAAATTAGAAAATGGTGTTGGTGTTATTATTTGCTTATATGTGGATGACATGTTAATATTTGGGTCAAATCTCAAATACGTTGAAGAAACCAAAAGGTTTCTTTCATCAAAATTTGATATGAAAGATCTTGGAGATGATGATGTGATTTTAGGAATCAAAATTGTGAGAAAGGATAATTCTTTAGCGTTATCTCAATCTCATTATATAGAAAAAGTTCTAAAAAGATATAATAATTTTGAACTTAAGCCAGCTGCTACACCAGTGGATCCTAGCATCAAATTAATGAAAAATACTGGGCGTGATATGGATCAACTTAAATATGCTAGTATTATTGGGAGTCTAATGGATGTCATGCATTGCACTAGACCAGAAATTGCTTATGCAGTGAGTGTATTATGTAGATTTACATGTAATCCAGGACAAGAGCACTGGAATGCAATTTCTAGGGTGCTTAAATACCTAAAGACGACTTTGGATTATGGCTTACATTATGTAGGATATCCATCTGTTTTAGAAGGATATAGTGATTCAAGTTGGAAAAATCTTGAATCAAAATCCAAGTCAACTACTGATTGGATTTTTAAGCTAGGAGGAGCATCTATCTCTTAGGGATCCAAGAAACAAACATGTGTATCAGATTCAACAATGTAATCTGAATTTATAGCCCTAGCAGATGCATGTAAAGAAGCAGAATGGCTTAGAAATGTGTTGTATGATATTCCTTTATGGAAAAAGCCAGCACATTCTATTATGATAAGTTGTGATAACCAAACCACAATTTATAAAGTTTTGAACAAAACTTACAACGAAAAATCTAGACACATTAGTCTAAGGCATCAAATTATAAAAAAATTACTCAAGGAAGGAGTAATTACAGTCGACTATATTAAAACGAACAAGAATTTAGCAGATCCTCTGACTAAAGGTCTTGTTAGGGAGATGATATATATCACCTCAAAAGGAATGGGACTAAAGTCTATTAAATAACACAACTATATTTAATGGGAACCCAACTCATATCTTGAAAATATAGATAGAGTTCAATGTGGTACAAAGAAGTTAAATTATAGTTATGGAACACTAGGAATTTATACCTAAAAAAAAAAAGTTCCATTCCTATGTGCCTAGTAGGGGTGGCCATGGGCCGGGCCTGGGCAGGCCCGGTCGGGCTCGAGTCGGGCTTGAAAAATTAAGTGCTATCCCAAGCCTGCTCGGGCCTAGATCGGGCCTTGTTATGTTATCCCAACTCCGCTCAGATTTGAAAGCTCTTTACCCAGGCCCGCCCGATCGGGCCTTATTATGTTAATTAAAAGATTTTTTTTTAAAATTAAAATACCTATTTTTTTTATTTAAAGACGATTTTTTTTAATTAAAAATCTGTTTTAAACTCCATATATTACAAAGTTCATATATAAAGTTTCCCACTCTACATGAAAAGACTTGGTATACATTTTTATATTTATAAAAGTTCCTCCCCCATATATATATATATATTTCGGGCCTCGGGCCGGGCGGGCCTCATCGGGCTTAAGAACTCATGCCCAAGCCTGCTCGAAAAAAAATCGGGCCTATAAAATTTTGCTAAGCCCGCTTTGCGGGCCTACTCACCTTACCCAAGCCCTATTTTTTTATTGGGCGGGCTGGGCGGGCTTGGCGGGCCTCGGGCCTATGGCCACCCCTAGTGCCTAGTGTTGATTTTCTGCATGTTAGAGGATGAAGGTTACTTCTTAATAAATCATATAAGTGTGGCTCGCAGAATCACTAAAGTTGATTTATCTATACGAGTGTCGAAAGTGTGGCCGCTTTCTATGAAATCCGGACCGATCCTAAAGCGCTCGTGAAATCAGGATTAGCACAACGCTATAAAAGTGCATGCTAGAAGAACACTTATAAATTCAGAAATCGGTATGTGTGATAGTTCCGGCTAGTCTCAAAAGGTCCTTGGTTCAAGATACGTTCACCACAGCACCTTGATGAAGCTTTGAATTATTTTCACTATATGAAAGTTCAAGTCCGAAAGACACTTCTCATTTATGTACTAGATTTTAGCGATAATGCCAAAAGTTATTTATTGTCTTTTTGCTTTGCTCTCTTGTGTATATTGAAATTGGTGGGGGAATGTTGGATAAATTCCAATATTTATTGATATTTTATTTTTTAGTTGTTAATATTTTATTATATTATTGGTGTTTTATTTTAAACATAGTTTGGGTTTTAATTTAGAAGGTAGAAACATGAGCAAATGGGTGTGAAAGACATGGGAGTGCTCAAAATTCCATATTGTTCCACATTTGAAGAATACTACAAAAAGTAGTCGTATATCAACTAAAGGACAACTAAGATTCTTAGTTGACAAGTCAAATAAGAGGCTATGATCCTACGCATCGCGGTGGTGCTTAAGCACCACCAATCGCGACACGCGGCGCGCGAAAGGGCGATTGGGCGACTTAGGGCGCATTGCGCGCTTTGACGCGCATGTGCGCATCGTCGCTTGGAGCGTGGGAGCCTAAAGTTTTGACGAGGTAAAACAGATCAACGGTTGTGAATAAACGATCCGATCAAAGGGTTTAAAATCCGAAACGACTTGATCTAAACCGTTAGATGAACTCGTAGCGTTTCGTGTAGGGGATGTCCCTTCGCTTACGATGGGACGCCTAATCTGAACCGTTAGATCGCAGCTGTTTCAAACAGGCACGATCCAACGGTTGCTGAGTCACTCCATGAAGAGCTGTGACTGTTGAAGAACAACCACAAAAATGGTTATAAAAAGAGTTCCAGACCTCTGTTTTGGACACCGAAAATTGCTAGTTTCTCCTCTCTCCGTCCTCTATACTTTGGCATTATCAAGTTACAAATTCAGAGTGTTCTCGATTTGATCAAACAGTACATAGTTTGAATCAAACAACTGTTCATACACTGCATTATATCCTGAAGGCAGATTCTATAAAACCCATAGTGTACTCGCGGTTCTGGTTCTGTCTCAACCGGATTGGGAGAAATTTTGCCTAAAAGAAAGCGTTCCAAGAACGTTCCTTGCAGAAATTAAATAATATATTTCGTTCTTTCCATAACAAAACTCCAACAAATTATGGGCCTAAAACTTTTAGGTGCACACCAAAAATTAACTTTCATGTCACTTATAGGAGACATCACCGCCCCTAATCAATACTCCTTATTTTTCTTCCTCTATTACTTATAAAGCTTAAGGTTAAGCTTAATTAAACGCCAATATCAACACTAGTTCAATATAATTGATTATGTTCAAAAAACAAAAGTAAATTATTAATGTTAAATCAGATGACTCTTAATCTAGGATAGAAGGACTATATAATCTCTTAATACTCTAAAATGCAAAAAAGGCATTTATTATGCTTTGCAATTAGCCTATCCACGTGCCACATCATCTATAACTTACACACCTCCCCTCCCTGTTTTGATTGCCGAGGCAATTTTAGGGGTTCCAAACATCATTACATTAAATTTTAACGCCACTTCCAATGCATTCTCCTTTTATACACCAGTCCAATTGTTTTTCGTCCACTACCAATGCAATTTTAATGCCAGTGCATTCTCCTTTTATCACCACTGCCAATGCCTTCTCCTTTTTAACACCAGTCCAATTTTAATGCCACTGCCAATGCATTCTCCTTTCATCACCTCACCTCAGTCCAATCGTTTGAAAGGTATGAGATAGTCCCTTTGTTTTTCAAGTGATTTATCCTTTTATACAACAAAAAAAATCTTGGTTTGAATTTAATTTTAATTTTTATTTTGGCAGAGATTTTGTTTCTTTCCTTCAAATATTTCAAGTATAAATTGAAAGGTACATTCATTCACTTTTCTTATTTGAGAATTTGTATATCTCATGTTTATCATATTTTTTATCTTAAAAATGGAGTTCAGCACATTAGTATATGATGAAGTTGTATAAAAGCTTATGAAGTTGTATATGTACACAATCATCGAAACGTTAGGTTTAGCACTGGGCGATGACTGGTATCTTAGTGATGAGAACATTGAAATTTTGTGTTGGCCTTATCTTTATAGAGGAAAAAATAGTATCATTCCTTTATTGAAAAATACAAATACATTCCAGAGTCTATTGAAAATTGTATGATTTTTTTTACAAATTTGGGATCTGTTATTTAATTTTTTCACCTTGCTATTACCTTTGTGGAATGCTTTTTATTACTTTGATTATGAAATGTTTATTTGTGAATTATTATTTTTTTGGCACGTGTCCATTTTTTACTTATCATTGACTTAAAAGTTGGGACTTTTTTTTCTAAATTATTTGTATTGAGTTAGTGGAGAATACTATGAATTGAGTGTTGGGTGGTTTCTGTAAGCCATTTAATAAATTATCAATTGAAACTATTACTTTTTCATGAATTATTTTGTGTACAGGGCATGTTTGATTTGTAATATATTTAACATAAAAGTGAAGTCACGGAAGTTATAAATTGATAATTCATGATTGGATGAATATATGTATATTGTACGTTGAACGAGATGGCACAGTAACTTACATCTCACTGACATACTATCTTTAATATCTAACCCCTGAATAATTAATATTCCATTTCTGATGATGCAGCTATTGTATACCTATGGATTGAATTACGATATTATTGATATCATAATGTTTATTTGGGTCAAATGAGGAGTTTATCATTATCTCTAAACCTTTTCTTTATATTCACATCGTTTTAGGTTGCTATATCATAACTTACCTTTATTCACACAGACTTCATGACGATAACCGCTCATTCTTCATCTCAATGAATCCGACAAGTTTCGGCATTACTGTTCATACTGAAGCAGAACTCATGTCGAATGCGATGATTTCTCTAAAAGGAAGGGTACGGGAAAGTATTTTCAATTTTATATCTATTCAACTTCTATTTATCTTTTCGCTTTACTATCATATTCTTCTAACATATATCTCACCATCATTGTAGGGGCGTTGATCATAGGAAAAAGAGGATGCTCTAGACTTGGTTTCCAGAATTCAAGCTCCATCAGCATTTTACATCAAACATTGACAATGTTTATTAATATTGATAAATGCTTTTCACCTGTCACTACTACTCTACATTCTTAATCTATTACACTTTTTAAATCTACTATCAATTTCTCTTCTTCATTCGTTTATTATGCATTCAATACCTCATTCACCGCGCATCGCGCGGGTTTCCACCTAGTATCTATATATAATGTCACAATAGTTTATACATGACCTAACAAACCAGTTTGTCCAAAATAAAGAAATATAATATACTTGAAGTTAAGCCACGCTTGGGCGAGCTTGTTGAGAATTTGAAGGATTCCAGCATAAAAAGTTAAAAGTGATTTTTAGGTTCCTTTCACCTATTGCTAATTAAATTTGAGTTAAGTACCTTCATATTTAATAATATATAAAAATAATACAATATTAAAAAATAATACAATTATCTGTTAGACAAGTGCATTGCACATAAATTTATAATGAATTTTACATTGAAGTCCCGTGTCCAAATTTTCATATGATGTTAGTATTTCCCATAAAGGAATTACTTATACCAGTCAAAACAACGAGGGAGAATCTTCTTCCATTCTTTAGAGGGACTCTCTCTTTGATTCATGTACACAAAACCTCACGTGCAAGGTTTCTGCCGGTACTCGTGATTGGTCCAATTTGCTTTTGGTGTCCATTATTTTCGGATCCTCATCCTTTAAAAGGTGAAGAGACAACAAAACTTCTTACGCTATACTCTTTCCACACATAACAATTGTCACCCTTTTTGTAACTTGTCATAAATAAAAAATCTAGCGAGAGAAATCATGGCACTAGAAACAGTGGTTTTTCAAACAGACCCATTTAGTTATAGTTGTAAAGATTTGTATTATAACCATAACCAGGGTTTTTGTTTTGAAGAAGAGAGTGTTAAGAATATAGAGAAAGATTTGAATGGATATTGGGAATCTTCTCCACCTTGTTCGGTGGTTAGAAGTGTGAATTCATCATCGCCGGAGGATAGTGCCGGTGATGGGTTTTCGTTGCCGGCGGTGGGTATTTCCGGCAGGGGGAAAAGAAGGAGAATAAGACGCTCAAAGAATATGGAGCAGATAGAGAATCAGAGGATGACTCATATTGCTGTTGAAAGAAATCGCCGGAAACAAATGAATGACTACCTCGCTGCTCTTAGATCTTTGATGCCACCTTCTTATGCTCAAAGGGTCTCTCTCTCTCTCTCTCTCTCTCTATATATATATATATATATATATATGTGTGTGTGTGTGTGTAAACACACACACAAATGAACGTATAGGATTGTGTAAACATTAATCTAAGGAAAAGACCAAAAGAACATTCATTTTGCATATTAGAAGGCATGGAAGTATGTCATGTGGTGTTGGAATCCTTTGATTGCGTATGGTTGTTAGTGTACTGAAACTTTTAGACAAAATCAAAGTGATCAAAAACTTGGTTAGTGAGGAAAAAATGTATATATTCTATTTGGCAAATAAAGTTAACATAAATAACTATGTAAACAGGAGTTAAGATTGATAATCTTTTTTAAGTAAATAGGAACTTATGTGGATCCTACCGTTTGCAAATATAACTGGCATTATTATTCTTTTTGAGAGGTATTACGGTCAAGTTTTTTATAGAGGTAGGACCCTGTTCCCATGCAGCTACCAATAGACATCAATTCTTTTTAGAATGTACATATTATTACTGTTATTACTATTATTGTTACTATTATTTTGTTTGATGTTTAGTAGAGATTTACTTTTTTCTTCTTTTCTCATATATAGGGCGATCAAGCATCAATAGTAGGCGGCGCCATTAATTATGTGAAGGAGCTTGAACAACTTCTCCAATTTCTTGAATCAAATAATCAAATTAAGCAAGCATCAAACCCTAATCACAATGGCTCCCCACCTCTCTTTGCTGACTTCTTCACCTTCCCCCAATTCTCCACCTGTCTGAACCGTCGTAGTAACTCGGTGGGACCCACAAGCGCGATGTCTGATAAGCGCTCGGCAATTGCTGACGTGGAGGTCGCCATGGTAGATAGTCATGCCAACATCAAGGTACTATCAAAAAAGCAGCCAAAACAACTCTTAAAGATGGTTAATGGGTTTTACTCACTTTCCCTCACTATCCTTCACCTCAACATCACAACAGTTGATGATATGGTACTCTATTCTTTGAATGTAAAGGTTAGTTAATACAGTTACCCTTGTGGTTTGAACATAAGTTTTTTTTCCCCTTACGATGAAAACCCAATTTTAGTAATGGCATTTAACAAAAAAATCATGATTTACTTTTATAAAAAATTGTAGTGTATATAGTGGCTTTAGTCCAGAAATTATGAAATTAGTTACACACACTTGGACACTGCTGTGGCAAAGTTGCGTAAGAGCCGACAGTGATGTGAAAGTGCCGCGTTAATTTTTGACGACCTCTTCAGAAAATTCATGGGTTAATAGGACGTAGCACTGCAACACCTTCGCGGTCCAAATGTTGTCAACTAATGTCACAATTATGTCAAAAACAGCGTTCGAGATTCAATGCAATAATCTTTTGTATTTTTGTTTGTTTTTGAAAATAAACAGCGTTCGAGATTCAATGCAATAATCTTTTGTGTAGATTATGTAGCCCTCCTTATTAATACGTATTAATACATAATTTGTGCCAGGTTGAAGATGATTGTCAGCTGGGCACAGTAAATGAGATAGCAACTGCAGTACATGCGATGGTGGGTATGATCCAAGAAGAGGCAATGTCTATTTGAAAATCCTAATTTTTCTTGTAAATCGGGAAATCATTTACCAAATGATATGGTTGGTAGAACTTAGTTTGAGAGTTATTTTTTTGGCATATATTTTCTAGGAATTTTATGTGGTATGATATGGATTACATGTGACCATGTTAATGTATTTGATTCAGTGTGAATTTGCAAAGTTCTAATTTTGGGTATAGGTAACTCAAGATATTAAAAACATAAGTAGTCTATTATTGGTATATCAAAACAATATCTTGGGCCATTCTTGATTAATGCGTTGTCCAAAGGAAATGACAATCGAACTGCAGACAGCCCCAATTATTTGTCATGTCTGCTTGCATTTGGCGGATAAAACTGGTTTTAAAAATTTAAGGTAGGTCAACACCCTGCTAGTCATCCTGTGCACAATCACAGCAAAGTAATCATTATTTCTTCAGACTCCTCAAAATCAATTATAAAAAATGGTGGTAACACAAAATAAATTTTATGTTCTGCTTAATACAGTAGTCAATTAGAGAATTAAATGTTTCAAGAATCTTGATCTTACATTTAGAATTCAATAATATCTTAACAGTAATTTTGAACTTATTCACTGATTTTATAAATACATTTATTTAAAAATAATTAATTAGTCAATTCATTAAAATGGTGCATTCACAACATAAATGCATACAAATATATATCTTATTTGTATGGATTAACTCATTAATACCTTTAAGTGGATAAACTTACAAAATTTATGGATGATGGATCCAAAATCACCCTAACTTAAAATCAAATTAGGATAGCTACTTATACAGAGAAAAAATGGGCATGCCATTCTTTATTCACACTATTTTATATTAATATAAAAAATAATTTTTAGCCTACGCAATTCACAGACATATTATAATTTTTATTGACAATAATTTATATGAATATCAAATTTATTAACAACTCGTACCATACTAAGCATAAAGTTGACATTTATTTATTTATTTAAAAATAAACATATCAACATATTTAGTCAATCTCAATCCACATAATAAATGCATTATTGACAATGATATGAATCTCTTAAGTTGGTAAAAAAAAGTCTCAACTTCCAACACAAATTCTAGATTCATTCTCTCTTTTTTAAAAGAATCACAAAACCATAACTAGTCTATGTTCCAAATCCAACCTCGATTCTACCACTGCTGAAAAACGCAACGATAGACGCATGCCAATATCAAATTTTGTATGAGGGAATTAGTAAGAGTATGCTTTATACTCATGTACTACATACAACTATATTTTCTTATTCTATTGACCAAATATACTTTGAGTATTGTCCATGAAGTTGTTTCGATAAATTTTGTGCTAATCTTTCAAACGGATATCCTTGAAGACATGTCTCTATTTCATATACACTTAGGAACGTGAAAGCTCGTCTTTTGAGTTAAATTGTGCACATCTTCGTTAGTACTTGTGCAACACTAAAGATTCTGTCATATATTTTTACTTTACACCTTATGACTTCATTGTAATCCTACAACTTACCTACTTGTCCCCTCAAGCCTCCCCTACAAGATTGAGTGTATATGCATGTGGGTATATGCATTATTTTACAAGTATGTGAGGTAAGTATGATTTTTTCATTTCCTTGTGAGGAAATAATATTTTGAAAAATATATCTTGCCACAAGAATCAATTTAAAGAGAGAAATATTTGTGAGATAATTTTTTTTTTTTTGAATCATGCATTCTTCCAAGTTGTGACACCCCGACTAATTAAATACCGGGTAGCTACTCCTTTATTAAATTAATTCAAAATGCCAAGTTGGTTCAGTTAATAGCATCACTGTCGAAAACATTTTTATTATTACTAACCACCTAGTATTTAAAAAGTAAGTGCCAAATTTTATTTAAAGCCTGATTAACATGCAACAAGTGTAAAAAGAATACTAACACCATTCACCATACTGAAGTAACAAGAATCACCATCACATAATGTAAATAAAGTCTGGAGGAAAAACTCCTCACTACAAATCCCACAACTGATAAGTAAACTGAATACTAAATCAATACATGCCAAAGCCTGAAAACTGTAATGGAGATGTAACTCTAATAGAAATGGGCAACATGCCCTACAACTGATAGATAATGAATCTGGAGTCCAAGTGAAAGAGGCGTCTATAAGCAAATCTCTGTAGCTTCCACAAACAGCTACAGCTCGTCACCTGAATGAGTATCCTATGCATGGTGTCCTTGTGGCTGGGCACCTAAAATGGTTTTACAAAGAAAAAATAGATTTGAAAAGCAAACGGGTCAGAGCCCGAATGTGGAGTTATATTTTAAAAACCTGCAAGTGCTTTAAAAACATTTAAAACATTAAATGCAAAGTACATGTTAGGACGTGCACTCACATGATATTCTCACCTCTCGTCTAACTGTGCACTCCTAACGTAAGAACCCATCTACAACGACACAAACCACTAGCTAAGTGACATCATATCTAGCTAGACTGTCATAGATCCTACCCTTATTACTCGGTTCTATTAACATAATAACGCTCGTAATTAAGTAGGGGTTTAACGTAAACTCAGATGCTCAATATGCAATATATATATCACTATCAGTTAACTCGTTATATTTCTCTCGAAGCAATACCGTAATTATATTCACAACATTAACATGAAGGTTCCCATTAATTAAGTGTATATTATTCACATCATAAATATACAATATAAGCACCCCGAGAACTAAGCTGTGGTGCACACATACTCTGCTATCCATCCCGGTACATCACGTACATAAGGATTACATATTTCGAATCTCTCAGGAATAGTTCACAGATAACAACATCACAAACAATGGAGGCGAACACAGTCACATCACATAGGTCACGCACATACCTATGCTCCTACGATCAGCGGACTTATTAATATCCCAATAAGTCTTTCTATGACCTATGTTCATCAATGTAACCAGTCTAAATCCGGGCAACACAAGGATTAAAGGTCCCTAAGCGAACGCAAACCTCCCGTGATAGCAAGTATGGTAGGTATGTCATACACACAATTCATATACCAATACTAAGTAAACACACGTCTTAGTAATCCCGTAGTTTAATCGTAGTACATATCGCATTCTCGTACTAACTTATAATTATCACAATTTATACTATTTCGGTTTATAATCATACGAGCCATAATTTACTCACGTCGTAGTAGACACTCACGTCTCAACACAAACCGTCCAATTAATTTAACTCTCGTATATAATTTCCTTCTCATAAATACCCAAAAGTCCCAATTCTATCATTACATCATCATCGGAATGTTATCTATATCCTCGAATAAGTTTACGGGACTCCAAAACTCAAAACAGTCCAAAAAGGCACAAACTGTCAACTCGTTAGAAGTCTCGTTCGAACGAGACTGTTCGAACGAGATTCCTCTGTCAACTCGTTAGAAGTCTCGTTCGAACGAGGCTGTTCGAACGAGATCCAGTTCGTTCGAACGAACTGTTCCTTCTAACGAGATCTCGTTCGAACGAAGTTATCGAACGAGGCTCCCTCTCGTTAGAACGACAGGTCAATTCGTTAGAAGCTCGTTCGAACGAGTTCGTTTGAACGACCTGGGCAGGGGTTTCTAACGACCTACCAGATTCGTCCCAGATTTTCCTAAAACTCGTTTTTCACCATTTTTACTCCTCAAATCTCTTCTAAACTAAGTCCCAACAATCGTTTTAAGGTCTCTAAACAATTCTAAACATATTATAATCACATCCTAACACGTTTTGAAGGATTAATCCATCCTAACATCAACCAAATTTACACATCTCTACACTTTTTCCCAATTTATTAAGAACATGAACCCTAACTTTTTGAATCATGAATTAATCCAATATAAATCCATTTTAATTTCTTCCAATCATAAATATTATGGGAATACTCACCCACCTATCATTCTACATGCAATTCTCCTCAAGATTTCAAGTTCTAAGCTTCAAAATACATGGGTTTTCATTATCTTTCAAGAACAATTGTTATTCTGCAATTTTCTAACATGGAAGGAACATTCTACGAATTTAAATATAATCAAAACACTTGCCTTGATTGTCTCTAAGTTTGGATGATGGTTTGATGAAGATTTCTGCAGAATTTCTTCTCTTCTCCAAGCTTCTTCTACAATGGTGGCTTAAGGTGGCTAGGGTTTTCTTTGGGAAAGTTGTAAACCTAATGACAACCTCCGTAGCTAAAAGGGTTAATATGGGTTGGTTAGTGGGCTTAGTGGGTCAATTCCCAATCAGATTAAAACTCCCAATTTTCGCCACTTTTAATTCCTCAAAATGTAAAATTACCAAAATACCCTTTATGATGCCGGTATGGCCTAAAAATACCCCGGAATCCAAACTACACTCCCGGCTAGTGTTTTCTGACTATCTCGACCCTTACGGACGCGTTGGCGCACTCAAAACGACCATACGGGTAATAAAAATAAAAATCACTTTTTATAATTAAAATAATATACCATGACGCGGCGGTCACACGTGTCTCAACAAAATTCTCAAATTGCCGTATATTAATCTCACGACAAATTTTATAATTCCAAATTCATATATAAAAACATGTATGCACATAATCAAATACCAACTCGCATCTCGTTAGTATTTATAACCCGGATTAATTTCTAATTAATACGCATTTAATTAATTAATCCCAAAAATAAATATAGCCAAAAG
The DNA here is from genome assembly GCA_949130495.1 of Sambucus nigra. Classification (NCBI taxonomy): domain Eukaryota; kingdom Viridiplantae; phylum Streptophyta; class Magnoliopsida; order Dipsacales; family Adoxaceae; genus Sambucus; species Sambucus nigra. The sequence continues at coordinate 127,656,218 of OX422207.1, read as the reverse complement.
TACGGGGTATTACATACTTCCCCCCTAATAACAGAATTTCGTCCCGAAATTCGAAACTAGAAAGTACCTGCTAAAAATAACTCTGGATAACGTTCGCGCATCTCATCCTCGCGCTCCCATGTGGACTCCTTGACATTGTGATGTCGCCACTGAACACGCACTAAAGGAACTATCTTTGACCGCAGTTTCCTCTCGCTTCGGTCAAAAATAACAATCGCCCCCTCCTCGTAGGAGCTATCCGGCTGGAGATCGATGTCCTCCACAGCAATGTGAGAATGAGCCAGATTATCTCTAAGGTATTTCCTCAGTGAGGAAATATGGAACACATCGTGAATCCGATGCAAATGCTCCGGTAGTCCAAGTCTATACGAAACCGGTCCGATCCGCTCAATAATAGGAAACGACCCCACATACCTTGGTGCCAACTTCCCCTTCTTCCCGAAACGCATAATCCCTTTCATAGGAGATACTCTGAGCAAAACCTGGCCCCCCACTTGAAACTCTCTGAAAAATCTCTTCGCATCAGCATAACTCTTCTACCTGTCTTGAGCTACTCAAATGCGACTCCGAATTAACTCAATCCTTGCCGAAGTATCCTGAATCACTTCCGGCCCAAGTAGTTTGTTGTCCCCCACTTCTAACCAACATGCTGGGGAACGACAAGGCCTACCGTAAAATGCCTCAAACGGAGCCATGCCAATAGTGAACTGATAGGAGTTGTTGTAAGCAAACTCCACCAGTGGAAGCTAATGCTCCCATCTACCCCCAAAGTCAATAATGCACATGCGTAGCATGTCCTCCAACATCTGATTTGTGCGCTCAGTCTGCCCATCAGTCTGCGGATGATAAGCCGTACTCAACCGCAATTCCGTGCCCATGGCCTCCTGGAAACTCTCCCAAAACCTCGAAACAAATATCTTGTCTCTGTCGGACACGATATTTAGGGGCACACCGTGAAGTCTCACATTTTCTGAAATGAAGAGCTGGGCATACTGTCCCGTAGTGTAGTCAGTCCTTACGGGTAAAAAGTGAGCGACCTTGGACAACCTGTCCACAATTACCCAAACGGAGTCGTGACCCCTCTGCGACGTAGGCAACCCCGTGATGAAGTCCATGGATATGCTCTCCCACATCCACACCGGGACCTCCAATGGCTGTAGCAATCCTGTCGGTCTCTGATGATCCACTTTTACAAGCTGACAAGTGGCGCATTTCGAAACAAACTCAGCGATATTTCTCTTCATACCGCTCCACCAATACTGGCGTCTCATGTCTTGGTACATTTTGTCCCCTCCGGGATGTACCGCGAATCATGAGCCGTGCGACTCTGCCATCACATCGTGTCGCAATTCCTCCCCTTCCGGAACTACCAATCTCCCATTGAAGCGTAATCCCCCGTCTGAGCTAACGGTATAGGACTCGGCTCCCTCTGCTAGTAATCAAACTATCTGATCCTGACAGAACGAGTCATTAGCCTGTGCCCGTACTACCTTCATGACAATCTGCGGTGTAACGGTCATCACAGACATGAAAGATCGGGCCACTGCATCCTGGTGTCCCAATTCCTTCCACTTAGCCTTCCACACCTCTGCCACCTCATCTGCTGGCCTACCGACGCGTCTGCTACCACGTTAGCCTTTCTCGGGTGGTACTGGATGTCGAACTGGTAGTCCTTCACAAACTCAAGCCACCTACGCTTCCGCATATTCAACTCTTTCTGCGTGAACATGTACTGTAGGGACTTGTGGTCCGTGAACAGTTGGAACTTCTCCCCCAAAAGATAGTGCCTCCAAATCCGTAGGGCAAATACCACTGCCGCCAACTCCAAATCATGCGTGGGGTAATTCTTCTCATGAGGCTTACGCTTACGGGAAGCATAAGCTATGGCATGTCTCTCTTGTTGCAATACACCTCCAAGCCCTTGCAAAGACGCATCGGTGTAAACCAAATACTCAACTCCCGGTCTCGACAATGCTAACACAGGTGCTGAGGTCAATTTATCCTTGAATTCATCGAATGCCAACTGACAGGCATCACTCCAGATGTATGGCACACCCTTACGAGTCAGATGTGTCAAAGGACCTGCTATCTCCGAGAAACCCCGAATAAACCTCCTGTAGTATCCTGCTAGACCCAAGAAACTACGAATCTCCATTGGTGTCGTGGGCTGTCCCCACTCCCTCACCGCTGATACCTTCCCCGGATCAATAGATATTCCCTAGTCGGAAATAATGTGTCCCAAAAACTGGACTTCATTCAGCCAAAACCCGCACTTCTCATATTTTGCATACAACTCGTTCTGACGAAGTGTCTGCAAAACCTGCCTCAAATGCTCGACGTGCTCCTCCTCTGTCTGAGAGTAAACCAGAATGTCATCAATGAAGACGATGACAAACTGATCTAGGAAATCCCTGAACACTCTGTTCATCAAGTCCATAAACACTGCTGGAGCGTTGGTCAAGCCGAAAGGCATAACCCGAAACTCGTAAGAACCATATCTCGACAAGAACGCAGTTTTCGAGACGTCCTCCTCCCTGATACGCAACTGATGGTATCCCGATCTCAAATCAATCTTTGAGAAGAAAGAAGCTCCTCTCAACTGGTCGACTAAGTCATCGATTTGAGGCAACGGATACTTATTCCGTATCGTGACCTTATTTAACTCTCGGTAGTCCACACACAATCTCAGTGAACTGTCTCTCTTCTTCACAAACAAAACTGGAGCGCCCCAAGGTGAGGTACTCCTGCGAATAAAGCCCTGACCTAATAGCTGCTCTATCTGATCCCGTAACTCCCTCATCTCAACTGGGGCCATACGGTACGGTGCGCGTGCTATAGGTCTCGTACCCGGTAGCAAATCTATAACAAAGTCTATCTCTCGACTGGGGGGTAAGCCTGGTATCTCCTAAAACACATCCGAATACTCCCTGACTACTGGGATAGAATCTAAAGGAATCACTACCTCCTTAGAGGTATCCTCCTCAATGTAATATAGATGAGCGGTCGATCCTCCCTCTGGGCGAGGCATCGCCACTACGAACATTTCTTGCCCCGGAATGGCAAAAATAATTCTCCCGTTGAAGCAATCAATCATGGCTCTATAAGCTACGAGCCAATCCATACCGATAATCACATCGTGAACATGCATATCTAATACTAACATGTCTGCAGGTAATACAAAACCACCAATCTCTACCCCCACTCCCTAGCATATAAAGAAAATAAGTGACCCACTCCCCAATGGTGAGTCGACACACGTCACTGTGCTCTCTGCCGTAGCTAACAATCCTAAAGCTTTCGCGAAGTGTGTAGCTATAAAACAGTGTGTAGCCCCCGTATCAAATAACACCCGACCCATAGTGCCATGGATAGGAAACGTACCCTCAATCGTGGGCGGTGCCTGTGGAACTGCAGCCTGGTGGACGTTGTAGACACATCCATACTATAGCTGCCCCTGCTGAACTGGGACTGATGGAATGGGTGGCAATGCTTCCATCTGTGGCGGTGCGGGAAGAGCGGCGGGAAACAAAGGCCTCTGTGGCTCCTAGCGAGCACCCTGCTGCTGCTGCTGCTGCTGTGGGGCCCTGCCCCTATCAGGACAATCCTGTCGCTTATGGCCAGTCTTGCCACAAACAAAGAACTTCCCTGGGAAGTTCCCTCCTCGCTGCCCCTGCTATCCCCGGCCCTGGTGGCCGTTACCGTTCCTCCCTTGGCCCTGCTGACCCTGGTGAAACTGCTGCCCATTCTGTCCCTGTTGGCCCTGATGGCCGTTTGGACCCTGATGGCCCTGGCGAAAACCTCCCTGTCCCTGTCTGTAGTTACCTGACCGGAACCTCTTATTATCCCCCTGCTGGGAGCCCTGCTCATTCTGTCTCTGCCCCTGACCAGATTGTGCCCCACCGGCACCATGTCCTCTAGTCCTGCCCTGATGGCTAGACTCTCCCGACCTCTTGCCCTCAGCCATATGAAAACGGTGGTCCTGGCAGTGTAACAATGCAGCGTTAACCACATCAGAATAGGTGGCCAACGATAGGTTCCCTAGCAGATACTGACGGATCCTCCAAGTCAACCCGTCCGTGAACTTCTCAATCTTCTTCTTCTTCTCTGTTGGTATCTCATCTGGAACGATATTCAACAGATTCGTGAACTCGGCCTCATACTCGGCCACGGTCTTACCCTCTTGCCTCAGACTCATCAGCTTCCTCCTCATTTTCGTGTGAACAGCCGACGGAAAGTACTTGCGGTCAAACCGCACCCAGAAGTCCTGAATAGTGAGAGTATCCCTCTCCTCCATGGTGGTAATAGACTCCCACCACTGCAGCGCAGATCCAACTAACTTGAAAGTAGCTAGTACCTGCTTCTGGACATCCGTGCACTCATACATCCTTAAGTGCCTCTGCATATCCTTCCTCCACTGGCTCGAGACTACCACATCTGAGCTACCTGCAAACTCTGGAGGATGCGCTTTCTAAAAAGCGTCACGTACACGATCCCAAGCAGACGGGAATGCATTAGCCTGTTATGGCGCGGCAACCGGCGCCTGCGGTGGTGCCTGCTGAACAACGGCAATTGCGGCATTTACCGCTTGGGCTACTATAGCTGCAACCTCAGCGGCGTTCATCATGCCCTGAACTGGAGCGGGCTGGGGTTCGGGCGTTGCATCCCTGGGAACTCGTCGTGCACGTCATGGAGGCATCTGAAATAAGAACAAAGTTTATAAGTTCGCTGTTTATAAACTTAAGATAGCTGAACAACGAAGCATACACAAAAAGAGTACAACAGTCCTAAAATATAGGGCTCTATATCAAAGAAACTTAGCGAAAACATAATAAGCCGTCAGATCCTAAAGGACACTAGAACCTGATGCTCTGATACCACCTGTGACACCCCGACTAATTAAATACCGGGTAGCTACTCCTTTATTAAATTAATTCAAAATGCCAATTTGGCTAAGTTAATAGCATCACTGTCGAAAACATTTTTATTATTACTAACCACCTAGAAAACTGTAATGGAGATGTAACTCTAATAGAAATGGGCAACATGCCCTACAACTGATAGATAATGAATCTGGAGTCCAAGTGAAAGAAGCGTCTATAAGCAAATCCCTGTAGCTTCCACAAACAGCTACAGCTCGTCACCTGAATGAGTATCCTATGCATGGTGTCCTTGTGGATGGGCACCTAAAATGGTTTTACAAAGAAAAAATAGATTTGAAAAGCAAACGGGTCAGAGCACGAATATGGAGTTATATTTTAAAAACCTGCAAGTGCTTTAAAAACATTTAAAACATTAAATGCAAAGTACATGTTAGGACGTGCACTCACATGATATTCTCACCTCTCGTCTAACTGTGCACTCCTAACGTAAGTACCCATCTACAACGACACAAACCACTAGCTAAGTGACATCATATCTAGCTAGACGGTCATAGATCCTACCCTTATTACTCGGTTCTATTAACATAATAACGCTCGTAATTAAGTAGGGGTTTAACGTAAACTCAGATGCTCAATATGCAATATATATATCACTATCAGTTAACTCGTTATATTTCTCGAAGAAATATCATAATTATATTCACAACATTAACATGAAGGTTCCCATTAATTAAGTGTATATTATTCACATCCTAAATATACAATATAAGCACCCCGAGAACTAAGCTGTGGTGCACACATACTATGCTATCCATCCCGGTACATCACGTACATAAGGATTACATATTCCGAATCTCTCAGGAATAGTTCACAGATAACAACATCACAAACAATGAAGGCGAACACAGTCACATCACATAGGTCACGCACATACCTACGCTCCTACGATCAGCGGACTTATTAATATCCCAATAAGTCTTTCTATGGCCTATGTTCATCAAGGTAACCAGTCTAAATCCGGGCAACACAAGGATTAGAGGGCCCTAAGCGAACGCAAACCTCCCGTGATAGCAAGTATGGTAGGTATGTCATACACACAATTCATATACCAATACTAAGTAAACACACGTCTTAGTAATCTCATAGTTTAATCGTAGTACATATCGCATTCTCGTACTAACTTATAATTATCACAATTTATACTATTCCGGTTTATAATCATACGCGCCATAATTTACTCACGTCGTAGTAGACACTCACGTCTCAACCCAAACCGTCCAATTAATTTAACTGTCGTATATAATTTCCTTCTCATAAATACCCAAAAGTCCCAATTCTATCATTACATCATCATCGAAATGTTATCTATATCCTCGAACAAGTTTACGGGACTCCAAAACTCAAAATAGTCCAAAAAGGCCCAAACTGTCAACTCATTAGAAGTCTTGTTCGAACGAGACTGTTTGAACAAGATTCCTCTGTCAACTCGTTAGAAGTCTCGTTCGAACGAGGCTGTTCGAACGAGATCCAGTTCGTTCGAACGAACTGTCCCTTCTAACGAGATCTCGTTCGAACGAAGTTATCGAACGAGGCTCCCTTTCGTTAGAACGACTGGTCAATTCGTTAGAAGCTCGTTCGAACGAGTTCGTTCGAACGACCTGGGCAGGGGCTTCTAACGACCTACCAGATTCGTCCCAGATTTTCCTAAAACTCGTTTTTCACCATTTTTACTCCTCAAATCTCTTCTAAACTAAGTCCCAACAATCGTTTTAAGGTCTCTAAACAATTCTAAACATATTATAATCACATCCTAACACGTTTTGAAGGATTAATCCATCCTAACATTAACCAAATTTACACATCTCTACACTTTTTCCCAATTTATCAAGAACATGAACCCTAACTTTTTGAATCATGAATTAATCCAATATAAATCCGTTTTAATTTCTTCCAATCATAAATATTATGGGAATACTCACCTACCTATCATTCTACATGCAATTCTCCTCAAGATTTCAAGTTCTAAGCTTCAAAATACATGGGTTTTCATTATCTTTCAAGAACAATTGATATTCTGCAATTTTCTAACATGGAAGGAACATTCTACGAATTTAAATATAATCAAAACACTTGCCTTGATTGTCTCTAAGTTTGGATGATGGTTTGATGAAGATTTCTGCAGAATTTCTTCTCTTCTCCAAGCTTCTTCTCCAATGGTGGCTTAAGGTGGCTAGGGTTTTCTTTGAAAAAGTTGTAAACCTAATGACAGCCTCCGTAGCTAAAAGGGTTAATATGGGTTGGTTAGTGGGCTTAGTGGGTCAATTCCCAATCAGATTAAAACTCCCAATTTTCGCCACTTTTAATTCCTCAAAATGTAAAATTACCAAAATACCTTTTATGATGCCGGTATGGCCTAAAAATACCCCGGAATCCAAACTACACTCCCGGCTAGTGTTTTCTGACTATCTCGACCCTTCCGGACGCGTTGGCTCACTCAAAACGACAATACGGGAAAAATAAATAAAAATCACTTTTTATAATTAAAATAATATACCATGACGCGGCGGTCAAACACGTTTCAACAAAATTCTCAAATTGCCGTATATTAATCTCACGACAAATTTTATAATTCCAAATTCATATATAAAAACATGTATGCACATAATCAAATACCAACTCGCATATCGTTAGTATTTATAACCCGGATTAATTTCCAATTAATACGCATTTAATTAATTAATCCCAAAAATAAATATAGCCAAAAGTACGGGGTATTACACAAGTTTTAATTTTAATTTTGTCAACTTTATATTCTTGAGATATTTTAGTTTTAATATTTGTGAAATTTAAAAATATTTTAAAGTAAATTAATTTTATTTAAAATGTATTTAAACCTTGAACAAATCTCTTTTTAGTTTGTTCTCGGGTCATTTTTTATTTTACTTGTCTCAAAAATATATTTATGAGTTAAGACAATATTTCCAAATGCACTTTCACTTTAGGTTTTTCACACACCTAGAAGGTGGTACTACTCTTCCACTTTAGAAATGATGGGAATCAAGAAAGGCCATACTTTATCCGGACTTATCACAATGTCTGATATTTTGAATCATTCTATTAGACACATCTCTACTACTCGTGTTAATGATTGTGAAGGTAATGATCTATATTCTTCTCTTGATGCGCTTGTTTCCCAAAAAAGAGTTTGTCAAAAACTAATGTTAAACTTTCTATAAGAGTGAAATATTTGTAGAAAGAAAATGAATACCATAAATGTTCTTAGTTACCATTTGATATGGATATATTGCATAATAAAATCAAAGCCCGTGAAATAATAAAATCAAACTTTTTAATGAGCTTACTTCCGTTGAAGAAGATAATGGATTTTTTCAATCTATTGATTCTCATGCTCACTCCCTCTACCCTAAAGTTAAAGCTCTAGATTTGGACTTTAATGAATTCTTAGAATTTAGCCAACTTTAGTTGAGGATGACTGTGTGTCCCGTTTGAAATAAGAAAAAGATGATTTCTTCGTCTTTGTGGATCCTTTGAAATAGGAATTTTAAAATAGTATTGATTTCGGTGCGAAACTTTTAAAGAAAGTTCAAGATCTTTCTTTGCAACTAGATTCTAACTATCGAGAATTTTTTAGAGGAGAGACTTTGAAAGTCAAATCTTCAACATAAAATCCTTCTTCTACATTTGATTATGGTAAAAAATTTCATAAATAAAGGAAACATAATAGATGATTTTTTAAGAGAAGTAATGTATCTCCCACCGTTTTCCAAAATCACAACTTTCATTATAGAAGACCCACTAGAGATATTACTTTATCTTATTGTCATAAAAAGGGCCATCATAAGTTTTAAAATTTTAAATTGAAAGAGGTTCAACATTTTGAAAGGATTATTACCAAAACCTTTTCTCATATGACTCATCTTAAAATTTATGAATGTGATCACTGTAATAGATTATGACATTTGAAAGAATTTTATTATTTACTTAAGTCGACATTACACTTTCATAATGCTAGGAAGGATCGTTTACATAAGATAGAACTTGTAACTAGATCGAATCGTCCGTTGGTTCCTTCAATTTATACTCGTTAGAAAAGTTTCTTACTGTGCCTAGGAATTTGTAAAATGTTTATCTCGTTCCTTTTATTACTATGTTCTTGTGATTCCTTGTTTCATATTTTGTTTCTTAATACTTTTGTGGTTGTGTGCTTATAGGTTAACTTGCTAAAATACTAGATTAGCTTATTGATTTTTGTCACATGATGTTTGTATCTTTGTATCTTTGTTGTGTCTATGACTATGAACTCTATGGCTATCAATGCTATACCTAGAATTTAAAATCTTTGAAAGTTTATGATTTTATGAGATTAATTTATTTAAAGTATATGTCACAACTTGTTGCACCTACACCGTGTAATACCCCATAATTTTAATCACTTTTAATATGAGATAAATTAAAAGTTAATAGGCCAAATTAATGGGATTAATTTGAATTAATTAGGTTAAAAATGAATTGAGATTAATTCGGATTGAATATTACTACAGATTAAAGTAATATACGATTTTGAATATATGATTTTGAATATTACTTAGTGATATAAAAGTAATATGTGAATATAATAATTATTGTCGGCAACTACAAATACGATAATAATGGAAATTAAGTCGGGACGCGCTCATGAGTCGTGTCGGGACTAAAGTTGGAAAATAAAATGAGATTTATTTTTAAGTTATTCAGATGATCATTTCGAGTGTGCCGTTGGTTCCAGAATGGTCGAAATAAGCAGAAAATTCTACCTGTGGGTTTGATTTGGGTCTCGGGTCAATTGGAAGATGAAAGGACACCCCGAAGGGTCATTTTAATCATTTTGCTTGGCAAAATGAATAGTACCTACGTTTTTTTTGTCTTTTATCTAACCTTGGATACTTGTTATATATGTGAGTTTAGATTGTACGTAAGGTTCGTTTCATCAAAACGCAAAGTGAGGTCTTTTGAGAGAGAGTGAAAAGACTTAGAGAGAAAGTGAAAGTTTATCTAGAGGAGAGGAAAAGTTGCTTGGAAAGGAAGAGTCACCTAGGGAAAATTAAGGGGACAACCACCATCTCTGCACATTCCACCACCACCAAATAGTTGCCGAACAAAGGAACATGAGGTTCCAAACAGTTGTCTTCTCCAAAGGTTCAGACCTACACATAAGGATGATGTAATTCTTGCTCTATTTTGGTACTTATATTATCCATGTTAGAATAGGATTTTCTTTTGGATTGATGAACTTATGAATTTGGGATTAAAATGATTGATAAATCAAGTTTAATGGATATGCAAATTCATGTAGTTGGAGATTTATACATGTAGAGCCTATGAACATAAAAATGGACAGGTTTTATATGTAGAGGATATATATATGTTTATTGAAGATATGAAAATGATGAGAGGTGTTACATGTAGATGAATCCTACTCATGTTGAATATGGAAATTTGATGATTTTGATATGAAATGATAGTTCTATATTCTGGGTATTTAAGAGGTATAAAAATGGAGAATTTAGATAAATTAAATTTTAAGGATTTAATGGGTTTAATGATGATACCGTTATGAACATATGGTTTTGATGTTGCTCTTATGTGAAAATCACCATTGAACATGTTAGAACAATGTTAGAATATATGGGTTTTGTGTAGAATATAATCCATGAGGGTTTGGGTGTAAGAATATGAAGAAAAACGGAGAAACTAAGGTTGAAGACGAACTGGAATGACGCTGATCTCATTCGAACGAGATATATTATCGGTCAAACGAGATGTCATCTCGTTTAAACGAGAATTCTGGGTTTTTAACGAGATTCCTGAAATTTTGTTTTAGCCAAGAAAAGTTTGGAGAATTGTATTTTAGCCCACAGTAAGATTTGATTAATTTCGGTACATTAACAAGGAGTGAGGGACTTGGGTTAATGTTGGAAAATTATATGGAATCGAGGAATAAAATTATGTGAGAGATATCTACATAATAATAATAATAATAATAATAATAATAATAATAATAATAATAATAATAATAATAATAATAATAATAATAATAATAATAATAATAATAATAATAATAATAATAAGAGATGAATAATCGTCATTGTTGATACCAAATTTGGTTTGCTGACATGGATCAATAAAGTGAAGACACGTGGCAACAACAAACACTTCTGAGGAACTCACACGCTCCGAGGAACCATACTACAACAAGGAACACTGTTTTCCCGAGGAACTCATACGCTCCGAGGAACGAGAACTCTCCGAGGAACTCTTGAGCACCGAGAAGCTTAGGCAGTCCGAGCAACTCAGGCGGTCCGAGCTGCACCTCGAACAAAGCATTAATAGCGGGATAACCAACAGTTTGACTGTTCATTAAATGCTTATCATTCAGACGCATACGCTTAAGGAGCATTGAATGTATCACCCTTTCATATGTACATCATTTAATGTATTACCCTTTCACATTACAGCCCCAGGGCTATAAATACATTGTACAATCCTCATTGTAAAGGGACCGGAATTTCTTGAGATAATTTGTAATCGAGAATTCCATAGAATCAACAATATCATAAAAGTGGACGTAGGCCATTCTTATAAGGATGAACAACTTTAAAAATTCTTTGTCTCATTTATTTATCTGTGATTGAATAATTAGATATGATCTAATTTTTTACATCAACAGTCATGATCAAGTACGGGTTAATATTGGTGATATATATATACGGGTACTTGAGATTATGTGAGTGATAACTACATACTAAATATGCGATGATAATCGTGATTAACAAGTACAGGTGGAATTCGAGAAATACGATGGGTACATGGGGTAGGATGAAATCCTAATATGATATTGGTCGAGTGCGTACCGAATTTTATATAGGTTGATGTGTATACCTATTGATTATTGATTTATGTGTATGACATACCTAGCCTACTTGCTATCGACGGGAGGTTTGCGCGTTCAAGGCAGTCATATCCTGATGAGCCTTATGGGGGGATTTTTGACTTGTTGCCTCAAAACATAGAACTTAGGGATTGAGTACCACTTTTGTGAATAAGGGTGTGATCGGTTATTTGAGTGAGTAGATATGTGCGTAGACCAAAGCTTAGGACTATGTTCACCTCCAATATGTTTATTTTGATATCTATGGTTCGAGGGATACACCGAACCAACAGTCCTTTGTAAAGTGAGGAGATGTACCTGAACATGATAATAGAGTATGTGCGCATTGCAGCTGAGCCTCGAGGTTTAGTATTGTATATATATATAATAGAATTAATGTGTATATATACTTGTGATAGTATTTACTGGGTAAATTAAGTAGACATGAAAGATAATTAAACCTGAAATGAATTAAGTAAGTGAATACTTATTTACATTGAATTGAAAAAGGGCTTATCCATATTAAAAAGAAATTGGATATATATATGTATTACCTGTATTGCGAGAGAAATACGTGGGAAAGATATGGGTTATGGTTAGTTGGCACTGATATGAACTAGTTAGCATGGGAATAGTAACTAGTATAGTTTTAAGGTACGTTAGGTGTGCACTCTAGATGAGAGGTGAGGATCTCAAGAGTGTGTCCGATAATCTAAAATGTATATAATAATTGCTTAATATAGCATTTATTCACTTGCTATTTCTCTAAACTGTTTTTACATCAAGCTCTGACCCGTTTCCTTGTATATTCTCTTCTCTCTTGTATCTCATATATGAGGTGTCCAGTCGTAGGGACGCCAACCATAGAGGATTAAGATTTTTGACGAGCTATGGATGCTAAGGACTTTTAGACTTCGTTTAGACGCTTTCATATTCATTGATTCATATTCTGTAGTTGATATTTCATTTAGGGCATGTCACCCAAGAGGATTTAAGTATTTCCATTCTATCCCGATCAGTTAATGTATTATGTCAGTTTTTGATACATTTGGTTTTATTGGAGTTTATTGTATTGTGACAGTTAAATTGGAGAGTTTTGTTTCAGTTGCATTTAATTCAATTTTGATATTACTCAGTTGTTATTTATTGTGTGAATGAATTGTGTTAAATGGTTTATGTTTTAAAAGTGGAATTTTTAATTATATTAGAATTTGAAAATTTTAACACCTTCTTAATTGGATAGTAGGTGATTAAAAAAAAACTTTTCGACAGTGATGATAAGAATAAATCAACTGTAAATTATATTTTAATTGGGTATATGACTGATCACTCGGTATTTAATTAAGCGGCGTGTTACATGTGTATCAGAGCATCAGGTTCTAGAGTCTTTTAGGATCTAAACGATTTATTATGCTTTCAGCTTAGCGTTCTTTGATATAGAGCACTATCATTATGAATGTTGTATCTTTATTTATGCTTATACGATCTTCAACTATTCTTTGAAATTTAAATTGAATACTGATGAAATTTTTTCTCTCATTCCAGATGCCTCCTCGACGTGCACCTCAGCATTTCCCAATTCTGGGTAAAATGAATGTTGTAAAGGTTCTACCATTATTGCTCAGGCAGTCAACGCAGCTTTAAGTGTTGTTCAACAAGCACCAGCATAGGAACCAGTTATGTCGGCCGCACCAGGGTAGGTGTTTCTTACTGCTTGGGAACGTATTAGGAATGCTTTTCAGAAGGCGCATCCACCCGAGTTTCAGGGAGGTTCTAATGTCGTGACTGTTAGCCAATGGAAGAAGAACATCTAGAGGCACTTGAGAATGTTTGAATGCATGGAGGTTTAGTGTCAGATACTAGCTACATTTAAGCTAGCCGGGGGTAGCTCTACAGTGGTGGGAAGCTATTACCAACACTGAGGAGAAATATACAATGACTATCCAGGACTTCTGGGTGCGGTTTGACCGTAGATACTTTCCCTTCGATGTTTAGACTGAGATGAGACAGAAATTACTCGACCTAACCCAGGAGGGGAGGACATGTTCCACCCCGACTAATTAAATACCGGGTAGCTACTCCTTTATTAAATTAATACAAAATGCCAAGTTGGTTCAGTTCGTAGCATCACTGTCGAAAACGTTTTTAACAAATACTAGCCACCTAATATTTAAAAAGGGAGTTGCCAATTTTAATTAAATCCGATTAACATACATTAAGTAATGTATGAAATGCTAACATAACCACCACAACATAGTCACAAAAGAATAACCATCAAATAATAATGAGTCTGGAGGAATACTCCTCACAACAATTCGAATACTGAAAAAGAAAATTTACCAAGTCTACATCACTAAATTAATTACAACCCAAAGTCTGAAATAAATGATAAGTAAAATGTCTCTAAAAGAAATGGGGCGACATGCCCAACCAATGAGAAAATATGATAATAGAGTCAAGATCGAAAATAGAGGCGTCTACTGTCAAGGTCCTGTAACTTCCATCGCAGTTACAACACGTCCCCTGAATAGAAATCCTATGCATGATGTCCTTGTGGCTGGGCACCTAAAAGGTTTTTACAGAAAAATAGATTTGAAAGCAAACGGGTCAGAGCCCGATTGTGAAAATAATTTAAAATTTTGCAAGTGTTTAATATCATTAAACAGTGAGTATAAAGTACATGATAGTGTGTGCACTCACATGAGTTCCTCACCTCTCAACTAATTGTGCACTCCTATCGTTCCCGTACCCATTCTAGTCATTACCATAACTAACTAGTCCGATACCCAAAATCTACATTACTATACGATATCCAATTCAATTCCCAACAACTTTTGTTTAACACAGTGTTATAACTTTTTACACAATTTCCCATGTTAGTACTACTAATTACTAGAGATCTTCCATTTCACTTTACAAACTGTTGCTATTATTAATACTCACATTTATTCATGACAATTAATTTCAATTAACCGTATATTATTCTCATCATAAATATACAATACTAGCACCCCGAGGCTAAGCTGCGGTGCTCACATACTATGCTATCAAATCTCGGTACATCACGTACATGAGGACCACGTATTCCAAATCTCTCAGGAAACGTTTCATCAACATCAATCACAAGTAATGGAGGCGAACATAGTTCACATCACATGGGTCACGCACATACCTACGCTCCCATGATCAGCAGACTTATTTACTTCCCAATAAGCCCTTCTCTGACCTATGTCCTTGAGGTACCAATCTAAATCCCCCCCGTAGGCACACAAAGATTAGATGGCCCTAAACGAATGCCAACCTCCCATGATAGCAAGTACGGTAGGTATGTTATACACAAATAACTAGATATACTAAGCATTCACACATCTTAGATATTTCAATATTTTTATTAGAGGTATACTTCTCGTTCTTACATCAACATTTAGTGTTATACATGATGATGCTAGAATTAGCACCACCAGATAAGGTGTTTTCAAGCTCAATCTAAGAACAATAATGGCAGCGTAGTTATGTAAAAGGTAAGAGAATGAGATGAGGAGAAGAGGAGAATAATCCAGGATATAAGTGGTTCAGCCTAAATTGGCCTACGTCCACTGTGCGTGTGAATAACCTTACTGCAATAAGGCACTAATGGCCATGGATACAATCTCTCAAGCTTTCTCTCTCTACCGTGTATCTAGACAGAGGTTCATCTAGGGTTGTATATCTAGGATCCTTTTGCAAGGTAGCGGATGACCTCTATATATAGTACCTAGGGGGTGTAATGTACCCTCCATGCATGCAATGAGCATGTCTGTGGTTACCTCACCAATATGGGAGTGCCATCTGTCACTGTCACATGTAGAGAATGATGATGCAATATTCTCCCCACGTGTGGGGAATAATCTTGTTATAACTGACTTGTGTCCACGTGTACTTATCTAAATGTTAGCAGGCGCTCGGCTATCGCGTCTGGGGTATGACCTCGGCCTTGATGAGGTCGAGGTTGGTGAGTCTTGAAACCTGTTCAGTCTGAGGATTCCATGGAGGTCTCGGCGTAATTATGGCCGAGACAATGGGCAAGGTCGTCCTGAGACGAGGTTCAATTGGTGTCTTGACGAGGTTGCTGGTGTCTTGACGAGGTTGCTGGTGGCTTGATGCGAGCTCGGCCTACATCTGGCCGAGGTTGCCATTCCAAGGTATACGAGAATGCTGCCCATCCTTGTGACGTCCCTTGGAGAGGTTCATGGTAGTGTCGACCTGGGCTGACCTTGATATGGCCGAGGGGCGATATCGCGTGTCTAAGAGATGCTCCACGTCGGCCATAATACCGGCCGAGGTTGGCGTCTCTAGGCCGAGGTTACACTTGGGGCATATCAATCACCCCCCAGCCCTTAGTCATATGTGAGAGCAGGTGACTAGGGGATTACTACACCTCTGAGGCCTGTCTGTTACAAGCCAATACTTGCTTGACACTTTTCCAATGCTGAAACATGCTTGCTTGGTAGGTGTGTGCTGTCAGCCGCCCTTTGGGGCTCCCAAGGCAATGATGGGCCTTTGGAGTTGTGCCTGAGTATATAAGGGTTTTGAACCCTTCTTTCCTTTTTTCTTCTTGATTTCTTACATTTCAGCCGCTGTCATTCCTGCAGCTTTTCTCTCTCTAGAAAGATCTTGGTTCAAAGCTTTTGGGTGGTGATTTCTTGCATCTTCTCCTCTCTTCCTTACCATTTCATCCTCCGGTAAGGTCTACCATACTTTTTCCTTCATTTTTCCTGCAAGCACCCTTATTTTCGTATTTTTCGGCGAGTTTCTTAGTTTTTCGGCTACACCACCATAATTTTAGGCGAGCTATTCTTGCCAAATTTAAGTAGTTTGATCTTTAGATTCCTTTGCTTTATCAGCCAGTCTTGTTTGTAATTTTTGGAGTTTAGGAAAATCCCCAAGTGTACTGTCATCCTCTGATGCTCAGACCCTTATATCAGCTTCTTGAGGAGTTCCCCTCTCTTAGAGAGAAGACTTTAGAAAATATTAGGCAAATAGAAAGAGCACAGGAGGAGGCTCGTAGATCGCAAGAGTTTCCCATTAGACCCATATTTCCACCACCCCTGAAGGTGATATATCCTGACCCCCCGGAGAACTTCTATCAGACAGAGGTTCCTACTGATCCCATACCTATGTCTGAGTCTAAATCGTCTACCTCAGACCCCATGTCTGTGGATTCCTTTCAAGAGGCCATGGACTTCACACATAGGCCTGATCAGGCCTAGGTCTCCAGCCGAGCCTCGTCCCATAACCACTCAAGCACCTCAGGGTCTTCCTCAGAGGTTGAGATTCTTGAGCCGAGTGTGGCCATTCCACCACCAATTGACGCCATCCCTACGTCGACTGTCACCGGGGCAGAGTTCGCTCAGAGGTTCCCATGTAACCCATCAACGTCTGCTCTGACCGACATTGAGTTGGATGATGATGAGGTTGAGAGAGATGTTGACGTCTCTGAGGCGGTCGAGATCGAGAGTACAATTACTGAGGTAAACCTTCTCTGCTTCAGATATCTGTATTCTATCAGCCCCTCAATAAAACTTAGGAAACCTCTGAGGGAAGAGAGAGCTTATTATGGCCGAGACGGTGAGGTCTTCTTGTACGAGCAGATGTTCAAGTTGGGGTTCCGTCTTCCCATTCACCCCATTATCAAGTCCATCCTTTCTTATATTAATTTTGCCCCCTCTCAACTCTCTCCTAATGCTTGGAGAGTCCTAACAGGGGCCATAGTGTTATGGAAGGCTATCCACCACTCTGACATTCCAGTTCAGGTCTTCGTAGGTTGCTACGTCCCTTCCTCGGCCAAAAATCACCCGAGCTACTACCATTTTGTAGCTCGGAGGCCTGAGAAGAACTTGCTTCAGGTGACTCAGACTTCCAACCATAACTGGAAGCCTCGGTACTTCTGTGCCTCAGGGCCATGGGAGTTTGGCCCAAGTGTTCCCTCGTCCAATCTGGAGCAGAGGATGCCCCTGAGGTGGGGTAAGGTCACTATATCTGCCAGGGCCGATCATGGCCTAAGTCTACAAAACCTCCAGAATGTGAAAGCCCTTCAAGATCAGGGGGTACACGGTCTATTTGTCAGGTTCGAATACTTGATAACTCCCCACTTCCTCTCTGGGATAGGTCTAGGTGGAAGTCCCCTTGTCGAGCTTGGTAAGCATTTTGTTTTTGAAGTTTAACCTCTGAGTTTATTCATATCTGATTATCTAACTCAGGTCTACTAATTTTTTGCAGAGAGACCAAAGGATATTCCAGACGAGCTTTGGGAGATGGCTGCACCAAGCTTGACGAGACTTGCCAAGAGAGCTGGTCTTAATGCTCCTCCCCATCTCCCTTTGCCTCTAAGCCCCCAGCAAAAAAGAAGAGGGCCCCCGAAGATCATGCCCCCGAGGATCAAAGGCCGAAGAAGAAGGCTGCTGACTCTACCATCCCCATCTCTTCAGCTGACACCCTATCGGCTCGTCTGAATCAGCTGAAGTTAACTAACAGTGTGGTCGGCCACAGCATTCAGGCCCTGGATGCCATCGGCTCTGTAATGACTGAGGCTGACAAACGCTTCTTCAGGTCTCTGGACACCCCATTGCTGGTTGAATTCGTCCTTCACAGAGCCGTTCAGGTATGATTTGATCCTTTTTCAGAAATTCTTCTAAGTGTAACCTCTGATTCTTCTTCAGCTTACTCATAATCACTAAATATGCAGGGCTTGACCGCTATGCACCATTTATCGAACTGGACTCTGAGGAAGTTGCCTCTCATCCAAAAGGGGCAAGAGGCCGAGAAAGTCCAGAGTACTTTGAGCGCAGAGATCGAGCGCCTCAAGTCTGAGCTGAAGGGCTCTGAGGAGAAGGTGAAGGGGTTGGAGAAGGACATCTCCCAGCTGAGCAAGGATCATGCTGCTGCACTAAAGGCTAAGGACGACGTTCTGCAGCAAAAGGTCAACTCAGCTGTCAGGGCTGCCCTTGAGGACGCCTCTGAGAAGATAATTGCTGACTACAATGCCTCTGACGATTTAATGGGCTTCGGCTTTGAATACCTTGAAAGAGGTATCAAAGCCACTATTAAATGGGCAGACGTCAGGGAGAGAGAGGCCGGTGCTTTGAAGGCCTCTGATTTTGTTGGTCTCATCTTTGCTGATCCTTAATTTGCCCAAGCTCTTCAAGAGGTTGAGGAAGAGGCTGTCGCTCTTGTCGATACTGCTACATTAGAGGTCATCGAGGTTGGAGGGGAAGACCATTGTGATGATGCGACCGAGGTGACTAACTAAGCCGAGGGTGTCAACGTTTCCCCCTCAGATTCTTAGGATATTTTGATCACTGTTTGTAACTTAACTGTATTGTGGAACTTTTGTCTGTAATCATTGAACATATAATTTCTGAATATATATATCAACCTCTGATGAGGACCATCTTCGCTTTCTTTTCATTGAATGTCATGTGATGTTTTTCATTCTTAGTTCCATTGTGATGGTGTCTGCTAAAAATAAATTTGCAATGAGCTTCAACCTCTGAAGCCCTCTTTCTAAGCTTGTCTTTGCAATGGTCTTGTTTAAACTCAACCAATGGTCCTGAGCTCAGACCTTGTCACCAATAAATGGTGTTATGAAGGTCTGAGGTCATTATCTAAGAGGTTATCCTCATAATGAATCTCACCAAATTAATGATGTTAAGGGTCTGAGGTCATCTCATTATGGTGTCTGAGCTCAGACCTCGTCGCCACTGAATGGTGTTATGAGGGTCTGAGGTCATCATTAAGATGTTACCCCTATAATAAGTCTTCACCAAATTAATGATGTTAAGGGTCTTCACCAACTTAATGATGTTAAGGGTCTGAGGTCATCTCATTATGGTGTTTGAGCTTAGACCTCGTCACCACTGAATGGTGTTATGAGGGTCTGAGGTCATCACCTAAGATGTTACCCCCATAATAAGTCTTCACCAAATTAATGATGTTAAGGGTCTTCACCAACTTAATGATGTTAAGGGTCTGAGGTCATCTCATTATGGTGTCTGAGCTCAGACCTCGTCACCACTGAATGGTGTTATGAGGGTCTGAGGTCATCACCTAAGATGTTACCCCCATAATAAGTCTTCACCAAATTAATGATGTTAAGGGTCTGAGGTCATCTCATTATGGTGTCTGAGCTCAGACCTCGTCACCACTGAAATGGTGTTATGAGGGTCTGAGGTCATCACCTAAGATGTTACCCCCATAATAAGTCTTCACCAAATTAATGATGGTAAGGGTCTTCACCAAATTAATGATGTTAAGGGTCTGAGGTCATCTCATTATGGTGTCTGAGCTCAGACCTCGTCACCACTGAAATGGTGTTATGAGGGTCTGAGGTTATCACTTAAGATGTTATCCTCATAATTAATCTCTGATCTAAGAATGTAGCAAGAACTGTCATGGGAACTGATCTTCATTAATAACCTCTTCATAATAAGATGGTACATTTACATAAAACTCTATGCAACATCATATGTAATATCTCTTTAGGTGATCAGCATTCCACGGGTTAGTGAAAGGTTCTCCTTCTAGGTTTTCTAGCCTGTAAGTGCCAGGCACAATCTCTTCTGTCACTTTGTAGGGGCCATGCCAGTTTGGGTGAAGCTTATTTTCTTTCTGTAGGGTCTTCTTCAGCACTAGGTCTCCTACTGCTAGGGGTGCAAACGGTTCGGTTTGGATCGGTTTTGGTACTAATCCGAGAACCGAACCGACCTGGGTCGGTTCCAAATTTTTGGACTCGAAACCGAACCGACTTTAATACAGAACCGAACCAAACCGAACCAGCGGTTCCCGAATCGGATCAGATCGGTTTTCGGTTCCAAAATCATATTTCATAACTAATTTTTTTTAAGATTAATGTGTTTCATAACTAATTTTTTTAAGGTCAAAATTAATTTTGACCTCAATAACTTAAGTTAGAAACTCAAATAATCACAAAAATATAAATTACAAGTGTTAAATATATTAAATAAATTTATATATGTAATTATAAATCGGTTCGGTCCCGGATTGGTTCGGATCGGTTTTCGGATAGGATTGGGTCTTTTTACCCTGGAACCGAGAACCGAACCGATGTATCGGTTTTTTTTTCAAACCGAAACCGAACCATTGAGCAAAAAAACCAATCCAAACCGAACCAATGCAGTCGGTTTGGTTCGGTTTATCGGATTTCAGTTTCGTTGTGCACCCCTACCTACTTCAATGGGTCTTGACTTCACCCTCTGGTTGTAGAATTTCACTGCCCTCTGCTGGTAGGCTGCTTGTCTGACCTCTGCGTCCTCTCTTCTTTCTTTGATAAGATCTAGGTCTAGCCTCCTCTCTTCTCCATTATTGTCAGGGTCGTAGGTCTGAATCTGATGAGTTGGGATTCCTACTTCCGTTGGTATGACAACCTCTGAGCCATGTGTTAGCATGAACAGGGTTTCTCCTGTTGGTGTCCTTGCCGTGGTTCTGTAGGCACATAACACAGTGTAGACCTCTTCAGTCCATCTTTACTTCGCATCTTCAAACCTCTTCTTGATTTCGTCCAAGATAGTTCTGTTTGTGACCTCGGTCTGACCATTTGCCTGAGGTCGACCAGAAGATGAGAAGAACTGCTTAATCCCTACTCTTAGGCAGTACTTTTCTAAGGAGGAGTTCTTGAATTGGGTCCCATTATCCGAGATGAGAGTGTTTGGGAGGCCATATCTGCATATGATATTCCTCCAAATAAACTGTAAGGTCTTCTGCTATGTGATTATTATCATCGGCTCTGCCTCCACTCACTTTGAGAAGTAGACAATGGCAACTATCAAGAATCTATAGTTGTTGACAACTCTTGGCAAAGGTCCTACTAAGTGAATTCCCCATACCGTAAATGTCCATGGAGAAGAGATTGACGTCATAGGATGATGGGGTTGATGAGGGATAGTGGTAAACCTTTGACATTTGTCGCATCTCTTCACGTAGTCTGCAGCGTCCTTTGACAAGGTAGGCCACCAGTATCCCTGAGTGATGGTCCTCTTGGCCAGGGGACTTCCCCCTCTGTGGCTAGAGCAAGAACCCTCATGAACCTCCTGTAAGACCCGGGGAACTTCCCTGGGATGCACACATCTGAGGAGAGGCAATAAAAACCCCTTTTTGTACAAGACGTCTCCTACCATTGAGAACTTGGCAACCCTATATCTCAACTTTCTCCTTTCTAGTTTGGACTCAGGCAGCTCTCCCTCTCTTAGGTATCTGATGAGCGGGTCGATCCATGAGTCTCCTAGGTTCAAATTGTGACAAAGGTTACATACCTCTTCCTCCTCAATGGTTGCCTTTCTCAAGACCTCGATCGGAATGGTCCTTCCCATATCTGTCTTCATTGCCGAGGCCAGCCTTGCCAATGCATCAGCGTGATTGTTACTTAGTCGAGGCACTCTCTTCAGTTTTGCTTCTTTAAAATATTCTAACAACATTCTTACCCTCTTTAAGTACTTGGCCATCCTTTCGTCTTTGGCCTCGTATATCCCCAGTACTTAATTGACAACCAACCTTGAGTCACTATGGCGTAGGAGTCTCTTTACGCGAAGAGTTGTTGCTAATAAGAGACCTGCTATCATGGCCTCATACTCGGACTCGTTGTTCGATGCCTGGAAGTTGAATCTCAAGGCGTATTCAGTGTTGGCACCATCTGGAGCCGAGAGTATTAGCCCCGCACCGCTTTCACTATCATAGGAAGAGCCATCAACGAAGAGGATCCAGATGTCTGTATCTGATGAGAAGACCCCTTCTGTTATAACTCCTTGCTTGAAGAGGTATCGATCCTCTTTGTTCTCTTTTATTATTCTTCGGGTTTTGCCTGAGATGACCTCTTACCTATCTCGAAAGACATTTGGTGCAGTCTCTTCTGAATTTCGGAAGACACTACGGTTTTGTCTCTTCGGCATCCTCTAGGCCTTTCTCTGTCTCTGCCTCTTCCCAGGTGAATTATGCAACAAAGTCTGCGAGGGCCTACCCTTTGATGGCTTTCCTAGGCTGGTAGGTAAGATCATATTCTCCTAATTCGATGGCCCAGGTCATCAATATCCCGAACTTATCAGGTTTATGCAGGACCAACCTTAGTGGGGAGTCAGTGAGGATTACCATGGAGTGAGCTTGGAAGTAAGGCTTCATTTTTCTTGAGGCATGTATTAGGGCATAAGACCACTTTTCGATGTGGGGATAATTTTGTTCAGACCCTTGAAGGGCCTTACTGTTGAAGTATACAGGCCTTTGGATCCCATCCTCTTCCCGTATGATGGCCGCGCTGATGGCTGATTCAAAGACTGCCAGATATACAAACAACCTTTTTCCTGCGATGGGACGAGACAGCAATAAGGGAGACCCCAAGTAGGACTTGAGTTGGTTGAAGGATTTTTCACACTCTTCGTCCCATTGGAAGGCCTTTCTTAGAACTTTAAAGAATGGAAGACACTTATCTGTTTCCCTAGAAACAAACCTGTTAAGGGCAACCACTCTTCCCGTGAGTCTTTGAACATCCTTGATACTCCTAGGAGTCTTCATGTCGAGTAATGCCTTGATTTTCTCAGGGTTCGCTTCAATTCCTATCTAGTTAACGATGAATCCCAGGAACTTCCCAGCTCCTACTCCGAAGACACACTTTGCTGGGTTGAGTTTCATTCTGTATAAGTCCATAACATCGAAGGTGTTCTCAAGGTCCGCTACGTGTTGTTAGCATATCTTCTACATACACCTCCATGGTCTTACCTATTTGCTCTTCAAACATCTTATTGACAAGACGTTGGTATGTTGCTCCTGCATTTTTCAGACCGAAGGGCATCACTTTGTAGCAGTACGTTCCTTTGTCTGTAATGAAAGCTGTCTTCTCTGAGTCCTCGGCATCCATAAAGATTTAGTTATAGCCTAAATACGCATCCATGAAGCTCATGAGCTCATGTCCTGCTGTAGCATCCACCATCTGATCTATCCGAGGTAAGGGGTAGCTATCTTTTGGGCAAGATCTGTTCAAGTCAGTGAAATCCACACACATTCGCCACTTCCCATTGGCCTTAGGCACGATGACTGCATTTGAGAGCCACTCCAAGTAGGTAACCTCTCTTATGAACTCGGCCTCTTCCAAGTTTTTGACCTCTTCTCGGATGACGTCATATTTCTCCCTGGAATATACTCTTCATCTCAGCTTGATCGGCTTGGCATCTCTGGTCACGTTGAGCTTATAGCTCATCACCTCAGGATCGATTCCAGGCATGTCTGCGTGATTCCATGCGAAGAGACTCTGTCTCCTCCTGAGGAAGTTTATCAG
Source organism: Sambucus nigra (assembly GCA_949130495.1). Classification (NCBI taxonomy): domain Eukaryota; kingdom Viridiplantae; phylum Streptophyta; class Magnoliopsida; order Dipsacales; family Adoxaceae; genus Sambucus; species Sambucus nigra. The sequence goes on along the minus strand of OX422207.1, from coordinate 127,632,094 downwards.
CTCTTCCTTGGTTCCTGGCTCTAGGGCCTTACCAACCTGGACGGGTTTTTTCGGCTCGTCCTCTTTGAGGATGATGGATTCTACCTCTTCCGCGGCCTCTCCCTTCTTCAACTTTGTTTCATCTCTTGGGTCAAGAGTGTCAATGCTATAAGTGGTGGTTTCCCTCTTATGGGCTTCTCTCTCTTCAGCCGAGTTGAAGTAACATTCTCGCGCTATGGTCTGGTCACCTTGCACTTCCCCTACTCCATAAGGAGTCGGGAATTTTAGCATCCGATGGACCATTGACGGCACAACCTCTAACTCCCTAAGGGCCACCCTTCCTATGATGAGGTTATAGGCCGAGAAGACACTCTCGTCCATCACGAAGAAATTAATCCTCCTGTTCAACCTCTTAGGCCATTCGTCACCCATCCGTACGTCCGTCTCATACATGCCCAAGGGGTGAACCTTTTCACCACTGAAGCCTATCAGGGGGTGGTGATAGGGGACCAGTCATGATCTACTAAGGCCTAAGATCTTGAAGTAAGGCCAAAACATCACATCTTTCGAACTCCCCCCATCCACGAGGATCCTCTGCACCTCATATCCATGCACCCTTGTCTTTATGACCAAAGGGTCATCATGGGGGGCTAAGATACCTCTGAAGTCGAGTCTGGAGAACCCAACTACGAGTGTGTTCATGTCTACTTTCTTCATCTTCTGTACTGTATCGGAAGACGTTAGATTCACACCTTCAAGCTTGGCCACTGATTTGGCCTCGGCTACATGAGCCTTCCTATCAGCTACTTCAGATCCACCACCTGCAAATCCTCCGCATATTGTGCCAATACCGAAAGAGATCATACCAACCCTCTTCACTGGGGTGTTGTCATCCTTTGGTGGGAGATCCGGATCATCTTCATCATCACCTTCTGAATCATCGTCTCTTCGGTCCGGGACGTTTTCATGGCATATGTCATTCCTCCTTTTCTTATGGTTATCTCTTCCACTCTTAGGAGCCTTACCGTCTACATATTTTCTCAATTTCCCTGATTTTAACATCTCCTTAATCTCATCGTTCAAAGCGAAGCATCTATCTGTGATGTGACCATGATCTTGGTGGAACTCACACCATAGGTCTTTGTTCCTCTTATGTGGTGGAGCTTTCAGCTTCTCTGGCCATCTCAAAGCCCTATCATTCTTGATCTCGTTGAGGATGTGCTCACAGCTCATAGTAAGAGGAGTATAGTGAGCGAACTTGTCATCACCTGATCTCTTCTTCCCATCTTTCTTGCTTTGTAACTTTCCACTTCCATCGCGGTTCTCATCCTCATACTTGGTAGCCATTGCCTCTTCCGCATTCATTACTTTCCCTTCGGTTTCCAGCAGCTCCACCATAGACCTAGGGGGTTCTTCCGCCAGTTTCCACAATAGCTTCCCCTTCTGGAGACCTCCTATAAGTGCGATCATGGCTATGTTCTCTTCATAATCTTCGACCTCCAAGTTTTCTTTGTTGAATCTTGCTATGTAGTTTCTTAAGCTCTCACCCTTGGCCTGCTTGACATACAGCAGGTGGGTAGTCTTCTTTTGAGGCCTCACCCCAAAGCAGAAGTTGTGGATGAATCGTTCAACCAAGACTTTGAAGTTTTCAATTGAGTTCTTCGGAAGGGAGGTCAACCAACTGTGTGTATCCCCTATTAAGGTCCCAGAGAAGTCTCTACACTTCATCTCATCGGGTATCGAGTAGATGTCTGCTATCGATTGATACATCTCGATATCATACTTGGGAGACACCGTAGGAGGCTTGAACTTAGATGGGGTTGGGAACCCCACTATCCAAGCCACAAATGGGGAGCCCTCTGAGTACCACCTTTGCAATGGGTCCCTGCCTTTAATAAGGTCTCCTATCTTCTCCTCAAGGTGTTGGATAGAATCATTCTATGGTCTTCGGCCATCGACTTAGCCGAGGTTATTCCCTGCCATCTCCTTAGGATGGATCGAGGGTTCCCTGCCAAGACACGTTGGTTGTTGACCTCTTCCTGTTCCCTGCCTCTTCTTTCACAGTGTCGGCCTTGGTCTGGCCGACCCTGCCTGTTCCCTCTCTGAGAGCTTGCTGCGCTCCTTGATCTCGATAGTCTCTGTCTTAGGTCATTTATCGGGCCCAGTCTCTCGAAGGCTGACCCTCTGCCCAACTAATCAAAGGCTGACCCTCTTTGTTGGGCCTCTTCACCTCTTCGGCTGACACAACCTTGACATTGCCTAAGGGGTCGTACAGTGTTATTTGACACCTCATAGGGCTCCCAGCAGTCTTCCGGGTCTTCTTCCACCTCTAGATCATCATACCTGTCCTCTGGGCAAGGGTTTCCCTACCTCCCCAGGCGCAAGCGCCTAGGGTCAGCAACGCCCCTTCTCCGCGAGGGTGCAGGTTGGTCCTTCATTGGTGCCTGGGGTGGTCCCCTGGCATCAGGATGAGGATGAATTGCCGCCGGAGTGATCATGTCCGGTGAGACTCCAGGTGGCCTCATCATAGTTTAGCTGAGTTGTGCAAATTTCTCTCCCATGGATGCTTGTGTTGCAGCTAAAGATCTTAAGGTTGCAGTTACCTCCGCCATTCCGGACTGGGGAGGCGCCTGACTGGAACTAGGTCCCCCGCCCCCGGGAAGCGGAAGAGGCGGTGGTAAGTCTGGTGCCATATGTTAACACTATAGAGCTTGAGTAGCAGATGCGCTTAGTACCTTACAGGACCTCTTTCAATGGTGAAACAGCTCCGCGCTAGGGGGAGGCCTAGTTCACCACCAGAGTCACCGGTGAGGTTAATCAGAAAAAGAGGAAGAGATAGCTTCTCGTTCCCACAGACGGTGCCAAAATGATGATGCTGGAATTAACACCACCAGATAAGGTGTTTTCAAGCTCAATCTAAGAACAACAATGGCAGCGTAGTTATGTAAAAGGTAAGAGAATGAGATGAGGAGAAGAGGAGAATACTCCAGGATATAAGTGGTTCAGCCTAAATTGGCCTACGTCCACTGTGCGTGTGAATAACCTAACTGCAATAAGGCACTAATGGCCATAGATACAATCTCTCAAGCTTTCTCTCTCTACTGTGTATCTAGACAGAGCTTAAGATAGGGTTGTATATCTGGGATCCTTTTGCAAGGTAGAGGACGACCTCTATATATAGTACCTAAGGGGTGTAATGTACCCTCCATGCATGAAATGAGCATGTGTGTGGTTACCTCACCAATATGGGAGTGCCATCTATCACTGTCACATGTAGAGAATGATGATGCAATATTCTCCCAACGTGTGGGGAATAATCTTGTTATAACAGACTTGTGTCCACGTGTCCTTATCTAAATGTCAGCAGGTGCTCGACTATCGCGTCTGGGGTCTGACCTCGGCCTTGATGAGGCCGAGGTTGGTGATTCTTGATACCTGTTCTGTTCGAGGATTCCATGGAGGTCTCGGCCTAATTATGGCCGAGACAATGGGCAAGGTCGGCCTGAGATGAGGTTGAACTGGTGGCTTGACGAGGTTGCTGGTGGCTTAATGCGTGCTCATCCTACATCTGGCTGAGGTTGCCATTCCAAGGTATACGATAATGCTGTCGATCCTTGTGACATCCCTTGGAGAGGCTCATGGTAGTGTCGGCCTGGGAAGACCTTGATATGGCCGAGGGACGATATCGCGTGTCCAAGAGATGCCCCACGTCGGCCATAATACCGACAGAGGTTGGTGTCTCTAGGCCGAGGTAACACTTGGGGCATATCAATGCAAATCATAAGTCCCCGGTTTATATGTATTTATGTTATCAACTCTTCTCACGTCGTAAATAGTTACTCGTTTCCCAATCCACAATTATCACCCGATTTATTACAAGATTCTAAGTTTTACTCTTCAATGTACCCCCATCTCCCAACTATACCCCCTAGTTAATAAGGGAAGGTTATCTCACCATTTAAAACAAGTCTACGGGATACTAGAAATAAATTCAGGCCTAAAATGCCATTTTGTCAACTCGTTAGAAATCTCGTTCGAACGAGGTCGTTCGAACGAGTTTCGTTCGAACGAAAGGCTTCGAACGAACTACCAACTCGTTAGAAGTTATACTGTCATCTCGTTAGAAGTTCGTTCGAACGAGGTCGTTAGAAGTTCGTTCGAACGAGGTCGTTCGAACAACCTGGGCAGGTCTTCTAACGAGATGGCAGTTTCAGCCCAGAAAATCTCAAGTCCGATTTTCTCAATTCCTTTCTTCTCTAAATCCACCCTAAGACCATCCAAGTTATGTTCTAACGTTTTTAAACCATTTCTAATCATTCTAGATCATTGCTTAACATATTTTAGAGGTCAAATCTTACAAATCATCATGAAATTATTATAAATCTCCAAATATTTCCCCAAACCCTATGAACATGAATCCATAATTTTGTTATGCCCAATTACTCATCATAAATCCGTTTTTAAATCATCATAAATAACTCTACGAATATTAAATCAGTCCATCATCATTCTACATGCAAATCCTAACCCAAATTCAAAGTTTCTCCATCAATGTCATGGGTTTTCTTCAAAGATTTCAATATAAGATAATTCCTACACTAAACATGGAAGACATATTCAATGCACTAAAAATATCAAATCACTTGCCTTAGATTGTTCTTCAGGATTGATGTTGTTGAATGAATGTTGATTCTCTCCTTTCTCTACGGATTTTCTCCCAAGGTTGAAGATGGTGGTTGGAGGTTTCTTTTTGGAACTCTTCAAACTCTCCTATAACTCCCGTAGCCCTCTAACTCATCTAATGCTGATAATGGGCTTAGTGGGTTCCTAAATAATATATAATTAACTCCTAAAATTCGTGGGTTTTAATTCCTATATTTTTAAAATTACCAAAATACCCTTTTAAGTTGCCGGTATGGCCCAAAAATGCCCCGGGACCCAAACTAAACCCCCGACCAGTGTTTTCTGACTATTTCAACCCTTCCGGATACGTTGGTGCACTCAAAATGACCATTCGGTTGATAAAAATAAAATTCACTTTTTAATTCAAATAATTTCATACCTGACGCGACTAACACGCGCGTCCCAACTAAATTTCCCAAATTGTCGTATTTTAGTCTCGCGACAATTTTAATATTTTCAATATTCATATATTACCATATGTACGCATCATAATCAAATACCAACTCACATCTCGTTAGTATTCATATCCGGACTAATTTCCAATTAATTCTCATTTAATTTAATTAATCCCATAATTAAAAATCAATAAATATACGGGGTATTATATACTTCACCCCTAATAACAGAATTTTGTCCCAAAATTCGGAACTAAAGAGTACCTGGTAAAAACAACTCTGGATAACGTTCACGCATCTCATCCTCGCGCTCCCATGTGGACTCCTCGACATTATGATGCCGCCATTGAACACGTACTAACGGTACTATCTTCGACCTTAGTTTTCGCTCGCTGTGGTCCAGAATAGCAATCTGCCCCTCCTCGTAGGAACTATCGGGCTGAAGATCGATGTCCTCCAAAGCAATGTGAGTATGGGCCAAATCATCCCTAAGATATTTCCTTAGCGAGGAAATATGGAACACATCATGAATCCTATGCAAGGGCTCGAGTAACCCCAGTCTATACGCAACTGGCCCAATTCGCTCGATGATAGGGAATGGCCCCACGTATCTTGGTGCCAGTTTCCCCTTCTTCCCAAAACACACAATCCCCTTCATAGGAGATACTCTGAGTAAAACCTGGTCCCCCACTTTGAATTCTCTGAACAACCTCTTGGCATCGGCATAGCTCTTCTAGCGGTCCTGAGTTACCCGAATGCGACTCCGTATCATCTCTATCCTTACCGAAGTATCCTGAATCACTTCCGGCCCAAGGAGTTTGTTGTCCCCCACTTCTAACCAACATTATAGGGAACGACAAAGTCTACCATACAACGCCTCAAATGGAGCCATACCAATGGTGAACTGATAGGAGTTGTTATAAGAAAACTCCACCAGTGGAAGGTACTGCTCCCATCCACCCCCAAAGTCTATAATGCACATACGCAACATGTCCTCCAACATCTGATTTGTTTGCTCGGTCTGTGGGTGATAAGCCGTACTGAATCGCAATTCAGTGCCCATGGACTCCTGGAAACTATCCCAAAACCGTGAAATAAATATCTTGTCTCGATCAAACACGATATTTAAAGGCACACTATGAAGTCTCACTATTTCCGAAATGAAAATCTGGGCATACTGTCCCGTAGTGTAGTCTATCCTTACAGGTAGAAAATGAGCAACTTTGGTCAACTGGTCCACAATTACCCATATGGAGTCGTGACCCCTCTGTGATGTAGGTAACCCCGTGATAAAGTCCATGGATATGCTCTCCCATATCCACGTCGGAACCTCTAATGGCTGTAGAAGTCCTGCCGATCTCTGATGATCCACCTTTACCAGCTGACAAGTGGCGCATTTAGACACAAACGCGGCAATATCTCTGTTCATCTCGCTCCACCAATACTGACGTCTCATGTCTTGGTACATCTTATCCCCACCAGGGTGTACCGCGAACCGTGAGCCGTGTGACTCTGCCATCACCTCGTGTCGCAAGTCTTCCCCTTTCGGAATGAATAGTCTCCCATTGAAGTGTAATCCCCCGTATGAGCTAACGGTATAGGACTCATCTCCCTCTTCTAGAAATCGAACTATCTGCTCCTGACAAAATGAGTCATTTGCCTGGGCCTTTACCTCTCTCGTAATAACCCGCGGTGTAACAGTCATCACAGATATGAACGATCGGGATACTGCATCCTGGTGTCCCAACTCCTTCCATTTAGCTTTCAACACCTCGTCCACCTTATTTACTGGCCTACGGCTCAACGCGTCTGCTACCACGTTAGCCTTCCCCGGGTGATATTGGATATCAAACTGATAATCCTTCACAAACTCAAGCCACCGTCTTTGACGCATATTCAACTCCTTTTGCGTAAAGAGGTACTGTAGAGACTTGTGGTTCGCGAACAACCGAAACTTCTCCCCCAAAAGATAATGTCTCCAAATCCGAAGGGCAAATACAACGGCCGCTAACTCCAAGTCATGGATGGGGTAATTCTTCTCATGAGTCTTAAGCTTACGGGAAGCGTAAGCTATGGCCTGATTCTCCTGCTGCAGTACACCTCCAAGTCCTTGTAAGGACGCATCGGTGTAGACTACATACTCAACTCCCGATCTTGGCAATGCTAACATAGGTGATGAGGTCAACTTGTCCTTCAACTCATTGAATGCCAACTGACAGGCATCGCTCCAGATGAATGGCACACCCTTATGCGTCACATGTGTCAAAGGACCTGCTATCTTTGAAAAACCCCGAATAAACCTCCTGTAGTATCCTGCTTAGCCCAAGAAACTATGGATCTCAGTCAGTGTCGTGGGCTATCCCCACTCCCTCACTGCGGATATATTACAAAGATCAATAGATATCCCCCAGTCTGAAATTATATGCCCCAAAAATTGAACCTCCTTCAGCCAAAACCCACACTTCTCATACTTTGCATAAAGCTCGTTCTGACGTAGCGTCTGCAAAACTCGTCTCAAATGTTCGGCGTGCTCCTCTTCTGTTTGGGAGTAAACCATAATGTCATCAATAAAGACAATGACGAACTGGTCTAGAAACTCTCCGAACACCCTATTCATTAAGTTCATAAACACGGCTGGAGCATTGGTCAAGCCAAAAGTCATAACTCGAAACTCGTAGGAACCATATCTCGTCAAGAAAGCAGTCTTCGAGATGTCTTTCTCCCTGATACGCAACTGATGGTATCCCGATCGCAAATCAATCTTTGAGAAGAATGAAGCTCCTCTCAGTTGGTCGAATAAGTCATCGATTCGGGGCAACGGATACCTATTCCGTATCGTGACCTTATTTAACTCTCGGTAATCTACACAAAACCTCAACGATCCATCCCTATTCTTTACGAACAACACAGGGGCACTCCAGGACGAAGTACTCCTCCGGATAAACCCCTGACCCATTAACTGCTCAATCGGATCCCATAACTCTCTCATCTCTCATGGAGCCATACAATAAGGTGCGTGGGTAATAGGCCGAGTGCCCGGTGTCAAATCAATCACAAAATCTATCTCTCTACTCGGAGGTAGTCCAGGTATATCCTGAAATACATCAGCGAACTCACTAACAACGGGTATCGCATCGAGTGGTATCACCACTTTTTTAGAGGTCTCCTCCTCTATATAGTACAAATGAGTGGACGATCCTGCCTCAGGGCGAGGCATTGCCACTAAAAACCTCTCCTGCTCGGGAATGGCAAAGATAATACTCCTTCTAAAACACTCAATCATGGCTCGATACGCAACTAGCCAATTCATACCAACAATCGCATCATACTCAGTCATCTCTAACACTAACATATTAGCGGGTAAAGTAAACCTCCCGATCTCTATACCCACACCTCTACAAATAAGCAAAATCATGGAACCTCTACTCAATGGTGAATCTACTCAAGTAACCGTGCTCTCTGCGGTGTCTAATAACCCAATAGTGCGTGCAAATCTCGTGGCAATGAAGCAATGTGTGGCCCCCGTATCAAATAAAATACGCCCCATAGTCCCCTGAATAGAGAACATACCCTCAATAGCCGGTGGATCCTGTGGGGCTGGGGTATGCTGGAGCTGATACACTCTCCCATACTGAAGTTGTCCCTGCTGAAGTGGGACTGCTGGAATGGGTGGTAGTGCTGCCATCTGTGGTGGTGCTGGGAGGGCGACAAAAAATATAGACATCAGTGGCTCGTGTCGAGCACCCTGCTGCTGTTGCGGTGGGGCCCTGCCACTGTCAGGACAATCCTGGCATTTATGGTCAGTCTTGCCACAAATGAAACACTTCCCTGGGAAGTTTCCCCCTCGCTGTCCCTGCTGCCCTCGACCCTGGTGGCCGTTACCATTCCTCCCCTGGCCATGCTGGTCCTGCTGAAACTGCTGGTGCTGACCACTCTCACCCTACTGGCCCTGATGGCTGTTCTGACCCTGATGGCCCTGTCTGAAACCTCCCTGACCACTCCTAAAACCTCCAGATCTGAATCTCTTATGATCCCCTTGTTGGGAACCCTAATCACCCTGCCTGTGCTGTCCCTGAGCAGATTGTGCCCCGCTAGCACCATTTCCCCCGGTCCTACCCTGATGGTTGGACTCTTCTGATCTCTTGATCTCAGACATGTAGAAGTGATGATCATGGAAGTGTAGTAGTGCAGCGTGAACCACATCAGAATAAGTGGCCAACAAGAGATTCCCCAACAAGTGTTGATGGATCCTCCAAGTCAATCCATCCATGAACTTCTGAATCTTCTTCTCCTCAGTCGGTATCTCATCAGGAAAAATGTTCAAGAGATTAGTGAATTCGGCCTCATACTCGGCCACGATCCTCCCCTCCTGCTTGAGGTTCATCAATTTCCTCCTCATTTAAGTGTGAACAGCTGACGAAAAATATTTGCGGTCGAACCGCACCCAGAACTCCTGAATAGAAAGGGCGTCCCTCTCCTCTATGGTGGTAATGGACTCCCACCATTGCAATGTAGATCCTACTAGCTTGAAAGTAGCCAGTATATACTTTTGAACATCTGTGCACTCGTACATCCTTAAGTGCCTCTGAATGTCCTTCCTCCACTGACTGGATACCACAACATCGGAGCTACCTGCAAACTCCGGAGGGTGTGCTTTCTTAAAAGCATCACGAACGCGTTCCCATACAGATGGGAATACATGAGCCTGAACTGGCACAACTACTGGCACCTGGGGTGGTGCTTACTATACAATGGCTAGGGAGGCATTTACCGCTTGGTCTACAATAGTTGCAACCTCGGCGGCATTCATGTGCCCTGAACTGGTGCAGGATGTGGCTCTGGCTGTGCATCCCTAGGAACTCGCTGCGCATGTCGTGGAGGCATCTGAAATGAGAGTAAAGTCTTATAAGTTCGCAGTTATTATCTTAAAATAGCTGAAGAGCGAAGCATACACAAAAGAATACAACAGTCCTAAAATATAGGGCTCTATATCAAAGAAAGCTCAGCGGAAACATAACAAGCCGTATAGATCTTAAGGACACTAGAACCTGATGCTCTGATACCACCTGTGACACCCCGACTAATTAAATACCGGGTAGCTACTCCTTTATTAAATTAATACAAAATGCCAAGTTGGTTCAGTTCGTAGCATCACTGTCGAAAACGTTTTTAACAAATACTAGCCACCTAATATTTAAAAAGGGAGTTGCCAATTTTCATTAAATCCGATTAACATACAATAAGTAAAGTATGAAATGCTAACATAACCACCACAACATAGTCACAATAGAATAACCATCAAATAATAATGAGTCTGGAGGAATACTCCTCACAAAAATTCGAATACTGAAATAAAATATTTACCAAGTCTACATCACTAAATTAATTACAACCCAAAGTCTGAAATAAATAATAAGTAAAATGCCTCTAAAAGAAATGGGGCGACATGCCCAACCAATGAGAAAATATGATAATGGAGTCAAGATCGAAAATGGAGGCGTCTACTGTCAAGGTCCCGTAACTTCCACAGCAGCTACATCACGTCACCTAGAACTCATATGCATGGTGTCCTTGTGGCTGGGCACCTAAAAGGTTTTTACAAAAAAATAGATTTGAAAGCAAACGGGTCAGAGCCTGATTGTGAAAATAATTTAAAATTTTACAAGTGTTTAATATCATTAAACAGTGAGTATAAAGTACATGATAGTGTGTGCACTCACATGAGTTCCTCACCTCTCAACTAATTGTGCACTCCTATCGTTCCCATACCCATTCTAGTCATTACCATAACTAACTAGTCCGATACCCAAAATCTACATTACTATACAATATCCAATTCAATTCACAACAACTTTTGTTTAACAGAGTGTTATAACTTGTTACACAATTTCCCATGTTAGTACTACTAATTACTAGAGATCTTCCATTTCACTTTACAAACTGTTGCTATTATTAATACTCACATTTATTCATGACAATTAATTTCAATTAACCGTATATTATTCTCATCATAAATATACAATACTAGCACCCCAAGGCTAAGTTGCGGTGCTCACATACTCTGCTATCAAATCCCGATACATCACGTACATGAGGACCACGTATTCCGAATCTCTCAGGAAACGTTTCATTAACACCAATCACAAGCAATAGAGGCGAACATAGTTCACATCACATGGGTCATGCACATACCTACGCTCCCATGATCAGAAACCGTATTTACTTCTCAATAAGCCCTTCTCTGACCTATGTCCTCGAGGTACCAATCTCGATCCCCCCCGTAGCCACACAAAGATTAAATGGCCCTAAACGAACGCCAACCTCCCATGATAGCAAGTACAGTAGGTATATTATACACATATAACTACATATACTAAGCATTCACACATCTTAGATACTTCAATATTTTATTAGAGGTATACTTCTCATTCTTACATCAACATTTAGTGTTATACAAATCACAAGTTCCCGGTTTATATGTATTTATGTTATCAACTCTTCTCACGTCGTAAATAGTTACTCGTTTCCCAATCCACAATTGTCACCTGATTTACTACAAGATTCTAAGTTTTACTCTTCAATGTACCTCAATCTCCCAACTATACCCCCTAGTTAATAAGGGAAGGTTATCTCACCATTTAAACAAGTCTACGGGATACTAGAAATAAATTCAGGCCTAAAAGGCCATTCTGTCAACTCGTTAGAAATCTCGTTCGAACGAGTTTCGTTCGAACGAAAGGCTTTGAATGAACTACCAACTCGTTAGAAGTTATACTGTCATCTCGTTAGAAGTTCGTTCGAACGAGGTCGTTCGAACGACCTGGGCAGGTCTTCTATCGAGATGGCAGTTTCAGGCCAAAAATTCCCAAGTCCAATTTTCTCAATTCCTTTCTTCTCTAAATCCACCCTAAGACCATCCAAGTTATGTTCTAATGTTTTTAAACCAATTCTAATCATTCTAGATCATCCCTTAACATATTTTAGAGGTCAAATCTTACAAATCATCATGAAATTATTATAAATCTCCAAATATTTCCCCAAACCCTATGAACATGAACCCATAATTTTGTTATGCCCAATTACTCATCATAAATCCATTTTTAAATCATCATAAATAACTCTAGGAATATTAAATCAGTCCATCATCATTCTACAAGCAAATCCTAACCCAAATTCAAAGTTTCTCCATCAATTTCATGGGTTTTCTTCAAAGATTTCAATATAAGATAATTCCTACACTAAACATGGAAGACATATTCAATGCACTAAAAATATCAAATCACTTGCCTTAGATTGTTCTTCAGGATTGATGTTGGTGAATGAATGTTGATTCTCTCCTTTCTCTACGGATTTTCTCCTAAGGTTGAAGATGGTGGTTGGAGGTTTCTTTTTGGAACTCTTCAAACTCTCCTATAACTCCCGTAGCCCTCTAACTCATCTAATGATGATAATAGGCTTAGTGGGTTCCTAAATAATATATAATTAACTCCTAAAATTCGTGGGTTTTAATTCCTATATTTTTAAAATAACCAAAATACCCTTTTAAGTTGCCGGTACGGCCCAAAAATGCCCCGGGACCCAAACTAAACCCCCGGCTAGTGTTTTCTGACTATTTCGACCCTTTCGGATACGTTGGCGCACTCAAAATGACCATTCGGTTGATAAAAATAAAATTCACTTTTTAATTCAAATAATTTCATACTTGACGCTACTGACACGCGCGTCCCAACTAAATTTCCCAAATTGTCGTATTTCAGTCTCACGATAATTTTAATATTTTCAATATTCATATATTACCATATGTATGCATCATAATCAAATACCAACTCACATCTCGTTAGTATTCTTATCCGAATTAATTTCCAATTAATTCTCATTTGATTTAATTAATCCCATAATTAAAAATCAATAAATATACGGGGTATTACAGGATAGTGGAAAAGTATGAGTTGGAATTCACTTAGCTGACAAATTTGGCACCAGGTGAGGTGCCTACAAACGAAAGAGAATTAAGATGTTCCTAGATAGCCTGAATGGGAAGATTCACCATCACTTATTGGGCAATCTTTCATTACACACTTATGCAGATGTTCTTAATGTTGCGATGCTTTACTTCCAAGATAACCACTTACATGCTAAGGGTGGAAATCAAGGGATTGCGTCAAGCCAGCAGGGCAAGACTAGTGGAGGCAGTTCTAGACGGACACAACCATGTCAGAATCAGCAGCGCCCGGGTGAGCTGGGTTCCCAACCGAGGGACTAGCTAAACGTTTATGATCTAGAGTATTTCAATTTAGGAAGGGAGGCAACAGGAAGGGCCAGTAGGGCCAAGGGAGAGATGGTAACGTCCAGTAGGGTTGGGGACAACAGGGACAAAATATGGGAAAGTTTACTGGTAGATGTTTCATGTGTGGCGAGACTGGCCACAAGAGACTGGATTGCCTTGATAAGGGAAAATTTCCTCAGTAGGGAGCTCATCAGGAGACACAGAGACTAGTATTTCCACCAGTCGCTCTCCCAGCACAAGCTCAGGTGCCAGCATTACCTTTCATTCCAGTAGCTCCAACACAACAGGGACAGTATGGCGATGTGTATAACGTTCGTCAGACAGCGGTTGAGCAACCACCTCCCGTGTTTGAGTGTATGTTTTCTATCTATGGGGCTATGGGGTGCATTATGTTTAACACGGGCGACTCACATTCATTTGTAGCAACTAAATTAGCACGGGCCACAGGGGTACTAGATATGGTTGACATCACTGTTACTTATGTAGACTCACTGATGGGTAGTGGGACCCCTATTTTCTTTATATGTCGTAGTGTGACTATAGAGATTAGGAGTCTGATTTTATCGGTGGATTTATTTGTATTGGACATGCCCGAGTATGATGTGATTATCGGCATAGATTGGCTTGTTGTATATAGGTCCATGATTGACTGTTATAGTCGGTGTATTATTTTTCTATTCCGGGACATGAGATATTCCTAGTGGCGATGCCTCATTCTGAGGGAAGGTCATCTACTCATTTGTATTATATATAGGAGAAGACCTCTATGGGAATAGTAATATCCCTTGATTTGATACCGGTAGTTTATGAGTTTTACAGATGTATTCCAGGAGATAAGGGATTACCTCCCAGAAGGGAGATTAAGTTTGTGATTGATTTAGCATCGGGCACTAGGCCTATTACTCATGCGCCTTATCGTATGGTTCTAGTAGAGATAAGGGAGCTCAGGGTCCAAATAACAACTTTTGGGGTAGGGGTTTATTCGCAAGAGTACGTCACCTTGGGGTTCCTCGATGTCTTTTATAAAAAAGTGAGACGGTTCATTACGGCTGTGCATTGATTATCGGGAGCTTAACAAAGTCACGATACATAATAAGTATCCGTTTACTAGGATCGATGACTTGTTTGATCAGCTTAAAGGAGAAACCTACTTCTCAAAGATAGATTTGAGGTCTGGTTATCATCAATTGCATATCAGGGAGCAGGACATTTCAAAGACTACTTTCTTGACCAGATATGAACTGTATGAGTTCAGAGTTATGACGTTTGGGCTGACTAATACGCCGATGGTATTTATGGACTTGATGAATAAGGTGTTCAGATAATTCCTAGATTAGTTTGTCATTGTCCTTATAGATAACTTACTAATTTATTCTCAAACTGAGGAGGAGCACGCCGAGCATTTGCGATGGGTCCTATAAACACTACGTGAACATCAGTTGTATGTGAAATATGAGAAGTGTGGGTTTTTACTTCGGGAAGTTCAGTTTCTGGGCATATTCTGTCTGAAGTAGGGTTATTGATGGATCCTAGCAATGTATCAGCGGTGAGAGAGTGGGGACAACCCATGATGCCGACAGAGGTATATAATTTCTTGGCATTGGTCGGGTACTATAAGGTTCATCCGAGGTTTTTTAAATATTGCGGGTTTGATGACAAATCTAACCCGTAAGGGCATACCATTTGTTTGGGATGATCCATGTCAGTTGACATTCGATGAGCTGAAAGATAATTTGACTTCAGCACTCGTACTAGCACTGCCCAAGCTAGGACTGGAGTACTTGGTTTATACTGATGCATCATTATAGGGTCTTGGTGGAGTATTACAGCAGGAAGAGAAGTCTATATCTTATGCCTCTAGAAAGCTTAAGCCTCATGAAACAAAGGACCCCACCCAAGACTTAGAGCTTGCAGTAGTCGTGTTTGATCTTCGAATATGGAGGCATTATTTATTGGGGGAGAAATATCATCTATTCATGGATCATAAGTCACTTCAGTATATGTTCACTCAATGGGAGTTGAACATGCGTCATCACAGGTGGCTTAAGTTTGTGAAGGATTATCAGTTTGAGATACATTATAACCTGGGGAAGGCTAACGTGGTAGTAGAAGCATTGAACCGGAGGCCAGTCGGTGAGTTAGCCTAGGTATGGAAGGAAAGATGGAAGGAGATGGGTTATGAGGATGCAGTTGCCCGATCATTTATGTTAGTTATGACTATTACACCTTAGATTATGACTAGGGTGGTTCAGGCTCAGGCAACAAACTTGTTCTGTCAGGAGATAATTCGACATCTTTTAACCGGGGAAGAAGAGACTTACTCATTATGTTCAAAGGGAGGTTTACGTTTCAACGATAGATTGGTTGTTCCAGAGGGAGTGGATTTGCCTCATGAGGTGATATATGAATCACATGGGTCCCTATTTGCGATACATCTCGACGGGGATAAGATGTACCAGGATATGCGATGGCAATATTGGTGGAGTGGAATGAAAAGAGACATTATTGAGTTCGTTTCTAAGTGCGTCACTTATCATTTAGTTAAGGTGGATCATCAGAAGACAACTGCGTTTCTTCAGTCATTAGAGATCCCAATATGGAAATGGGAGAGCATTTTGATGGACTTCATCACAAGGTTACCTACTTCTCAGAGGGGTCACGATTTCATATAGGTGATTGTGGATCGATTGACTAAGGTAGCTCACTTTTTGCCAATTCGGACTGATTACTCTACGGGATAGTACACCCAAAATTTTATAACCGAGATAGTAAGGTTATATGGGGTACCACTTAATATTATGTCTGATCAGGATAAGATCTTTGTATCCTAATTTTGGGAGAGTTTTCACGAGGCTATGGGTATTGAGGTGCGATTGAGTACAACCTATCACCCACAGACTGATGGGAAGACGGAGCGTACTAAATAGATGTTGAAGGATATCTTATGCATGTGTATCCTGGATTTCAGGGGAGGTTAGGATCAATACCTTCCACTAGTGGAGTTTGCATATAATAACTCCTACTAGTTCACCATCGGTATGGCTCCATTTGAGGCATTATATGGTAGAACTTATCATTCTCCTGCATATTGGTTAGAGGGAGGGATCAACAAGATAATTGGGCCAAAGATAATACATGACACGTCTGCCAGGATTGAGATGATTCGTAGTTATATTCGGGTAGTCCAGGATAGATAGAAAAGTTACGCTGATGCAAAATGACTCTTTTGGGAGTTCAATGTAGGGGAACATGTATTGTTGCGGGTATATCCTATGAAGGGGATAATGATATTTGGAAAGAAGGTGAAATTGGCGCCCATATATGTGGGACCATTTCCTATAATTGAGAGATTTGGACCGGTTTCTTATAGATTGGGGTTGCCGGAGCACTTGCATAGGATACATGATGTGTTCCATATTTATTCGTTGATGTGATATCTCCGAGATGAGTTCGCTCACACTCATGTTGCATTAAAGGAGATCGATTTGCATCTAGATAGTTCTTACGAGGAGAGACCTATAGCGATCTTGGACCATAGCCAGAGACGATTCAGATCGAAAGTAGTTACGTTGGTGCATGTCCAATGCGAGCACCATAACATTGAGGAGTCTACTTGGGAGGGTGAGGATGAGATGCGCGACTTATACCCGAAGTTATTTTTACTAGGTATGCTTTTATTTTCTGAATTTTGGGATAAAATTTCATTTTAAGGGGGAAGTATGTAATACCCCGTAATTTTAATGACTTTTAAAAAAATTAAAAGTTAGTGGGCCAAATTAATGGGATTAATTGGAATTGATTATGTGAAAAATTAATTGGGATTAATCCAGATTTAATATTACTAGAGATTAAAGTAATATATGATTTTGAATATTACTTAGTGATATAAAAGTAATATGTGAATGTAATAATTATTTTCGTGAGCCACAAATACGACAATAATGGAAATTAAGTTGGGACGCGCTTATGAGTCGTGTCAGGACTAAAGTTGGGAAATAAAATGAGGTTTATTTTTAAATCATCCTAATGATCATTTCGAGTGCACCGTTGGGTCCAGAAGGGTCAAAATATACAGAAAAGTCTACCCAGGGGTTTGATTTGGGTCTCGGGTCAATTGGAAGATGAAAGGACACCCCGAAGGAGCATTTTAGTCATTTTGCTTGGGAGATGAATAGTACCGACATTTTTTGTCTTTTATGTAACCTTGGATACTTGTTATATATGTGAGTTTATATTGTACATAAGGTTCATTTCATCAAAACATAATGTGAGGTCTTTTGAGAGAGAGTGAAAAGACTTATAGAAAAAGTGAAAGGTTATCTAGAGGAAAGGAAAAGTTGATTAGAAAGAAAGAGTCACCTAGGGAAAATTAAGGGGACAACCACCATCTCTACACCTTTCGCCACCACCGGATAGTCATCGAAAAAAGAAAGAGGAGGTGCTAAAATTTATCTTCTCCAAATGTTCAGACCTACACGTAAGGTAAGTATAATTCTTGCTCTATTTTGGTTCTTATATTATCCATGTTAGAATATGATTTTCTTTTGGATTGATGAACTTATGAGTTTGGGATTAAAATGATTGATAAATCAAGTTTAAAGGATAAAAAAAATCATGTAGTTGGAAATTTATACATGTAGATGCTATCAACATGAAAATGGATAGGTTTTACATGTAGAGGATATATATATGTTTATTGAAGATATGAAGATGATGATAGGTATTACATACAGATTAATCCTACTCATGTTGAATATGGAAATTTGATGATTTAGATATGAAATGATAGTTCTATATTCTGGGTTTTTAAGAGGTATAAAAATGGAGAATTTAGATAAATTGAAATTTTAAGTATTTAATGGGTTTAATGATGATACCCTTATGAACATATGGATTTGATGTTGCTCTTATGTGAAAATCAACCTTGAACATGTTAGAACAATGTTAGAATATCTAGGTTTTGGGTAGAATATAATCCATGAGGGTTTGGTTGTAAGAATATGAAGAAAAACGGAGAAAACTAAGGTTGAAGACGAACTGGAATGACGCTGATCTCTTTCGAACGAGATATATTATCGTTCAAACGAGATGCCATCCCGTTTAAACGAGAATTCTGGGTTTCTGACGAGATTCCAAAAATTTTGTTTCAGCAAAGAAAAGTTTGGAGAATTATATTTTAGCCTATGGTAAGAATTGATAAATTTTGGTACATTAACAAGGAGTGAGGGACTTGGGTTAATGTTGGAAAATTATTTGGAATTGTGGAATAAAATTATTTGAGAGATATCTACATAATAATAATACAATTGGCATGGTCAATTATATATATATATATATATATACGGGTACTTGGGATTATGTGAGTGATAACTACATAATAAATATACGATGATAATCATGATTAACAATTACGAGTGGTATTCGAGAAATACGACGGGTACTTAGGGTGGGATAAAATACCAATATGATATTGGTTGAGTGTGTACCAAATTTTATATAGGTTGATGTGTTTACCTATTGATTGTTGATTTTTTTGAATGGCATACCTAGCCTACTTGCTATCGACGGGAGGTTTTCACGTTCAGGGTAGTCATTTCCTGATGAGCCTTATCGGCTGATTTTTGACTTGTTGCATCACAACATAGAACTTAGGAATTGAGCATCACTTTTGTGAATAAGGGTGTGACCGGTCATTTGGGTGCGTAGCCCAAAGGCTTTGGACTATGTTCACCTCCAATATGTGTATTTTGATATTTATGGTTTGAGGGATACACCGAACCAGCAGTCCTTTGTATAGTGATGCGATGTACCCGCACATGATAGGAGAGTATGTGTGCACCACAGTTGAGCCTCGGGGTGCAATATTGTATATATGTAATAGAGTGGATGTGTATACATACTTGTGATAATGTTTACTCAGTGAATTAAGTAGACATGAAAGATATTGAAATCTGAAATGAATTAAGTGAATACTTAATTATATTGAATTGAAAATGGGCTTATCCATGTTAAAGAGAAATTGGATATATATATATATATATATATATATATATATATATATATATATATATATATATATATATATATATATATATATTACCTGTATTGCGAGAGAAATATGTGGGAAAGATAGGGGCTATGGTTAGTTGGCACTGATATGAACTAGTTAACATGAGAAACTAGTATAGTTTTAAGGTACGTTAGGTGTGCACTTTAGATGAGAGGTGAGGATCTCAAGAGAGAGTCTGATATTCTAACATGTATATAATAATTGTTGAATATAGCATTTATTCACTTGTTGTTTTCTAAACTATTTTTACATGAGGCTCTAACCCGTTTCCTTGCATATTCTTTTCTCTCTTGTATCTCATATATCAGGTGTCCAGCCGCTAGGATTCGAACCATAGAGGATTAAGATTTTTGATGATCTATGGATGCTATGGAGTTTTGGACTTCGTTTAGACGCTTTCATATTCATTGATTCATACTATGTAGTTGATCTTTGATTTAGCACATGTCGCCCAAGTGGATTTAAGTGTTTCCATTCTATCCCAGTCAGTTAATGTATTATGTCAGTGTTTGGTACATTTGTTTTTATTGGAATTTATTGTACCGAGACATTTAAACTGGAGAGTTTTGTTCGAGTTGCATTTAATTCAATTTTGATATTACTCAGTTGTTATTCACTGTGTGAATGGATTGTGTTAAAAGGTTTATGTTTTAAAGGTGAAATTTTTAATTATATTAAAATTTGAAAAGTTTAACACATGCTTGATTGGATATTAGGTGATTAAAAAAAATGCTTTTCGACAGTGATGCTAAGAATGAACTAACTGTAAATTCTGTTTTAATTGTGTATAGGACTGATCATCCGATATTTAATTGAGCGGTGTGTTACACACCGCACTACATTTTTCATCATCATCTTATGAACGAAAGAACCAAACACATTTGAGTAATGTTTTATGGATCTTTTAAAATGTATGTGAATTGAAAAAGGGTGTCATTTTAGCCTTTGTGCACGTAAAAATTTATTGGCAAGGTTGGAGTTAAAAATCCTGTATTTAAAAATCATGAGAGTTTATGTGATAATGCATACAACCATGGGTTTGTGAGAACTACCTTTATTTGGAAAAAAAATTCCCACGTTTAGTATTGAGTGTGTGAAAGCCGACACATACATGATTTCTTTTAAGTCGACGCCTCACATATTTATATCTATTTTAAAATTGAGTAACATCAAGGATATGAGATATTTTAAGGTTTTAACCATTATTTGTTAGTAAGGATGAAAAACGTGTTAGTTTAAAATTTTACTTTTTAAGGAAAATGATACCTTTTAAATGAAAGTCATTTAAATCTTAAAATATCCACGTAAAGACCTCTTATTTGGTATTTGTTTTGATTTCAATGGACAAATCCTAATAATTTTTATTTTTATCTCTTACACATGAGTTATCGCCTATATTCTCTCTTGAATTAACTTGAAACATATTATAGATAATTTATTAGCTAGTCAATTCTTGGTTTAGAGTAATTGGAATAACCATTTACCTTAAATGACAATGCATATCACAAACATGCCTAAGTTGATTAATCAAAGTTATTATAGTTAATGGATCTTGTGTGCATGATCACTTTATGCATTTAAGTGGTTTCTTTTTTCCGAACACTAATTTTTGGGATGGATATTTCTATGGTCAAATACACGACCAAAGAAGTTCTTTGTCGTCGTAGTAACGTATGTTCAATAGAATAAAGTTTGTTATCACTTCAGCGATACTCACATATAGCAAAGAGGATCTCTTCAACGAAGCTAGGTTTTAGATCGCGTTAGACATGTCATTTTTTCATTTTCCCCAATCTCTTTTTCGTTCTCTTATTTGTCAGCTCCCGACCTCATTTCCATTTTTGAACAAATTGGTGCTTTTTCGTGGATCTTTTTCTCGAATTTTCTAATTTAGAAACTATTTGGTAATACTATTTCTATATTTATTTTCTAGATTTGTACTCTTTAGATCTTTTTTTTATTATATTTTTTTGGATTCGAAAATTTCTTGCTATTATTCTCATTTTTGGAGTTGTATTTCGTATCTAACCTTACATTATACCATTTTTAGGTGTTAATTCTTGTTTATTACCTGAATCAACATGTAACACCCGCCCTCTTGACGTTCATACTCGTATGATTCGGTGACTTGGTATGATCAATTGGGATTTTTGCTTGTTAATATGGATCATAAGCTAAATTTGGGTAACATAGTGTCCACAATGCATTCAATTTGGAGTTTTATGGCCTAAAGTTAATGTGGTGGATTTTGACTGTCATTAAAATGAGGTGAAGGTAACATTTGAATGAGTTATTCAAACAAGGTTTGAATGACCTTTTAACGAATGGAGAATTCTCTATTTCCCTGGCTCTCTGGAATCTCGTTAGAAAGCCCAGGTTCGAACGAGGTACAAAGTCATTCAAACGAAGGGGTGTTTTCCATTCAAACGAGGTACATATCACGTCCCATTTTGGCGTGTTATTTCCTCGCTATATCTCTCATTCGAACGAGAGAGGATCTCGTTCGAATGGGCCTAATGTCGCTCAAATGACCGCATGAAATATTGAAAAAAATTCACATTTTAATGTATTGTTACAACGTGGATCATCGAATTGCATGACATGTCGAGATCTCAATAGCTCAGATCAAAACATGGGATAAAGAATTGATGGACCATTAGATAAAGCATTAAATTTATGGGCATATGTGGGATTTAGCCCTTAGGATTTAGGGGGGGGGGTATTTAAATAATATCATGGCTCATTTAACCCATTCAAATTAGATTTGGTCTCTGTTTCTCTAGATCTTGGAGTTCTTCCTCCACCAACCACCACACACCACCCTAGAACCACCACCATGTCCTCCAAAACCACTAAAGATGAACCATTTTCTTCCGTATTTACGTTCATAAAACCAAATAAACCACACGTCATGCAAGATGGGTTTTTATGGATATGTTGTTAGGGATTTTTAGAGAAAAAGAAGAAGAGAATATGGAGTTTAAATGGACTTTTCATGGAACATTCAAGGAGACAAGCTTGTGAAAGTAACCAAGCTCTTTTAGGCCACCTTATCAGGTGGAAAGTTTCCATCTTCTTATACACTTCATCCACCATTGTCGAAGCTTCCTTTGAGGTGGAAAACTCTACTCTTAGCTTATTAACTCTATTTTCCCATAGTATTGGTCTTGTAGCTACAGTTTGTCACATTATAATTCATATATGATGTAAGAATGCTATTTCTTATGGTTTTATGTAAATGGCTTATAAATGATTTCAAGAATTTTGAAGAAAATGGTATATTTCAAGAATTCTTGGTATTTAAGCATATTTTGGAATAAAATGGGAAAATAATATTTATTGAGCAAATGTCTAATGGATTTCTTGTAAAAATTGGGATTTTATAAAATTAGACATTTATTCTAGTATTGGAGGAACAAAAAATATTTTTGTCCTTGAAAAGCATGCTTAAGCAAATATTATGAAATTCCTAGGATAAATCCTGTTTAAAACTCATTCTTATGGATTTCTAGACTTAAAATCCACGTTCCCATGTATATAAAGCTATAGTATTTTCATAATGAGCATATAAACAAGTTTAATGATGGTTTTACTGGTTTTATGGATGAAATAAAGAAAATGCAAAATTTCATCCCTTAAAGTGTGTTAAAAATTGCAGAAAATGTGGTAAGTGGATGTTTCAATACTATATGTGAAAACAAAGGAAAATTATTATTTTCTTGTAAGATAGTCTCCTAAATGCCAAAAACAAATTTTAATTAAAGAAAGTGATGAAGTAAAGAGATTTTTAACTTGAGAAGTATGTTACTCTATCATTCAATTACAAGTGAAATGATTATTAGGTAATTAATCAACCTAAAAAGGTTCAACCCATAATTAACATGTGAGTTTGTAGGCATGACTACCCTTTAGTCCTATTCCTAGAAATAACCATGCATTAAATTAACCACTCTATAGTCCCATACATAGAAAGCATCAACCATAAAAATCACCACTCTCTAGTGTTGGAAAAACAATTTGGTTTTAACATTTAAAATAAGAAAACATTTCATCCTTAATATCTTTGACTAATCATATATTCAAAAGAAATCAGAACTTAGGATTAAATTATAAACCTCGTATTCCAAGAATACAATACCATAATGAATGATGTATTTATTCGTATAAGCTGAAATATGCTAATGCTAATGATAATGTAGATCACTCTACCCTTGAAGGTCTCCAAAAACCATGTTAAAAAGTTGTGAACATCACCAATCTTTTAGCATTCGACCAACCCAATGTAAGCCCTGTGTGTGAAATTTTTTGGAGATGACGTCATGGTGATATATTATATAATTGGACTTCTCCCTACACACCCCTTCACAAAAATGAGAATAGTATTTTTCCTACTAATCCTTAACCCTCCATAATTCATCATTAAACTAAACCCCTAGCTTACACTAATATACATAGGTATAAGTCATGAGCTTTAGTCAAATAGGGCTTCCAGAGAGTTTTCTGCCTATACTTGAGCAATGGATTATATTAATGACCCAATACAAACAATTAAATTATCTTCCCAATAAATACTCAAAAATTCCAATCCCAATTATCATAATTATTTTCTTTCTTTATTTAATCGCGATTGATTCGATTAAATAATCACACTACACTCACTTTTAATTATCTCCAAATCACTCTGAATAAATATTTTGTATTTTCAAAGTCTATTATGATACATAATTTGACTCCCCACATTAAATTTTCAAAACCCGCTTGGTCAAATCACTTTGTCTGTAATGTATTTTAACTAACATCTAATCAATTCCTTGTTTCTCAGTCTTAAAATATTTAATACCCCACTGGATTATAAAATAATACACCAAACGGGTTCTACTCATGGAAATAAAATATATAAGTAAATTAAGGGGTACCATAATCAATGATATCTCCTACAAGAAGATTCCCCCAGATTATGATCTTAGACCTACTCACGCAATGATTTTCCAACTGCGGAGATCTATTGACCTAATATAAAATTGAATCACACCAGTTACAGCTAAAGAATAATTTGTGCAAGCATTCAAATCCTAATAATTATTAGGATTATGAATCTATGCACCCTTTACAAATGATGTGAGATTACCTAAGTCAAATCGATATATACATTAGACCTCTCATTGTTGATCGTTGTCAATACATTCGTAGATGTATATGTCACAATCCTTTGTTGAACTATCGCAAAAGTTCTTAAATCATTAGAAAATTACCCATTGGTTAATATAAACCACTAGAATTGTAGCACCATAATTATCATAGATTTTTAAACCCCTACCTAGGTTTTAAAACGTTCGATTGTACTATAACCAGAGTTCAAATCTATAGTCACCAAGATAAAGCAAACTCACAAAAATTACTACAAAGTAAAACTAATCGAAATGTTTATAGTAAATTTACTGAATAAATAAGGCATTCTCATAACGATGATTATTATTTCAAAATGAACTGACACATGTTTACTGAAAGTTAAATGTCATACATAGTTTTAAGAATAAAACCCCAATAATATCCCACTTACTCATAAAGAATTTTATCCAACTCCCAAAGTATCTACTTGGAGTATTATGCCTAATTGTAGAAGGTTTAATCAGGTGTTATATGATACAAAGTTGGTTAAAAAAAATTATCACCCACTTCTTTAATCTCCCAAACTAGGTGAAACCTATGCTCAATGTGCTTAACCCTTTTATGGGTTACATTTGCTCCAACTTGCAATCATAACTCTATGAATACTAAAAGTTCTATGAGTAATTGCACTTGAAGGAAACTCACCCATGTTACTTAGAAAATAATTGAGCCATATAGCCTCCTTGATTTCCACCAAAATGGGAATAACTTCAAATTCCTTGGTGGACGGAGAAACCCAATATTGTTTCACACTCCTCCAACTTATAGCTCAACCTCCTTAGGTAAAAACATATTCTAAGGTAAAAAAAACTTAGAACCCATATTTGACTGAAAACCTAGTTGTTGTACCTAAAAGGTATAAGAATTATGAGATTAAAACCAACTAACCATGCCAAAAATATAACCAATTATGGTAAACCACACAACATAGCATACTCGAGGATACTCACTACCGAAGCATTCACTATATTCCTCATTCCTTCCTTCTCATTAAGTGTTTATACTAATTCCCAAATAGAGTGATTCCATATTTGAACATAAAATCTTTCGCGGTATCCATCATGCTAATATTTTGTATATTATATAGATATAATTGACTTGGGATAAGACCAACATCCTTTGTAACCTGTCTATAATAAGATTCTTATCCTAATTAATTAATATCGGTATCCCTGGACAACCAAACTTATATATAAGACAATACCCCCACGTCATTCCCAATTAGGCAAATATTACCCTGAAATTGTAGTTGGAAATACCATTGGATTTTCGTCATGCTTCTTATGCAAACAAGTATTATTCAGACTTTAATTAAAATCAAAACATGATTACCCGATGAAACTGAATGACTATAGGCCTTAATGTTAGTTTAAATCCATAGATGTATCTTACAAGCTTACATTACTTTTCATTCCTAACTTCTTACTGTGTATATGTTAAGACAATCATCCAAGAATGTAGTCTTGACATTAAAAGAATCCTAATAGACTAGCATGGCAACTAGTGAGAAGGTTTGCTCATAGTAAGTCCCTATCTTTGTAAGGAAACCCTTTTTTAAGCCTTTCCTTGATGGTTTTCACCTTCTTATCCAAATATCTTTAACTTCTTATAGGTCTACTTTCACCCGATGGACTATGTCCCATCAATAAGTCAATACGTCTCAAACCTTAACTCCATTACATTGAATCTCCTTTTGGTATCCATACTCACAAGTGAAATCAAAAGTCCTTATCTTTGAATGACTCATTAATGTTCCCATTACCCTATTAATGTTTGCATGGGATATCACCAAAACGATTACCCAAAACACTAGCTTCTCAATATGTCTCTTGATGCTTTTCATAAGACATGGCACTACTAGCTATCCAATATTTGTGACACGTGTATCCTAATCACCACTAACACTCCCACTACCACTAGGCATTATATTATCGACATGAGGTAACATATCACCTTGTAAAGGTGTTCTATAAACATTGGTAATATAGTGTTCTTTATTACATTGTAAGTCCAATTTACACTCGTACCTGTGGCTTATTACTTAAATTATTTTTAACAAGTTGGCACTGATATAATCAACAACCTTGTTTTGGTAAGGAACATGATATAAATTATTTCTTTAACCTTTGGGATAAACAAAAAAGAAACATACCTATGTTTTAACTTCAACTTCCTTGCTTCCTTCTACATCACGAGTGCCGAGCACCCAATGAGCTTACGCCTATTCCATTGTTCAAATGGAGTTAAATAGATTGACTAAGAATAAACTAAATTCATAACATAGATACCCACCTCTTAAGAAAAAATTTCAACAAGAATGCTATAATCCTAAATAACTAATCATGTATCTATTATACCTAAGAGGGTTTTTTCCATCATTTCCTCTAAACCATTTTGAAATTAAGTGCCCGGTGTAGATAATAAAGATGTATCCCCACACCTCTGGTTTTATCTGTTAACTTTACCTAGAGGTATACACCCCACGATCAAATATTATATTATTTTATTAGTTTACCTTACATATGCTCCAACTTAGTCTTATACAATTTAAACTAATCAAAGACTTCAAACTTTTGGTGGATAAGGTAAGCAAATTCATACCTTCGGGTAATCATGAATGAAATCGATGAAGCACTTTAAAACACCTCTTAATTGGAAAGTCACAAAACCATACTAATCGAAATGAACCATTTCCAACACATCTTTGGATCTTCGTCATTTGACCTTGGTAATTTTAGCTTATAAACGTGATTGAAGACTAGAAGTGCCTTCACATGCAATGAATTTATTTATACATTTTCAAACCAGTGTTGAAATTCCATTTTGAAGGAAATTTCCCAAGCATGAGTGTTAAAATTGTTTTTGGCTCTAGAAATAAACTTTCTCATTAATGATTTTTCCACTAAAATTATTCATATAATTATTTAATGGTGTTGATGGGACAAACCTTACAACATATAAATTATTTTCCAATGTACCAGAACAGATAAAAGATATCCAACTTTAGATAAAATAATGGAATATTTGTTCAAAAATAATTTGGAAACCAAAACCAACTTTTCTCAAAACCATGTATATTTAATAAGTTACCTACATTATCTTTATGTCTACACCCAATTCCAAAAGGATTTCACGTGGATATATTTTTTTTATTCTAATTTCTCATTATTATGAATAACCCCCTTTTAAATAATTAATCATCTAACTGTAACCTTTGAAATCAGTTATAATCCTAATTTGTGGTTCTAAAATCTAGACATCAGGATGCCGCATATCGTACAAAAAATCATGCAATTACTTTTAAGCAAACGCCATTAATGCGTCCCTTTATTTATAAAGAAATGAAAACCCTACATATTTCTATGAAAGTTTTAACTAGTTGTAATGAGAATATCCTCCTTTTTGTTACTTTACTACTGAGTAACATTAACCTTTCTTAACCCAAAATTTTGTACATAATTTAGCCTTATCATCGTACTTCCCTTTTACGGAAAGAAGTATAAATTTTCTCAACAACTATAACCATCCCTTGTTTATCGATGATGCTCACTCCTAGATTACGAAATGGACTCGGTTCCCCTATATATAATCCTATGAATCCCTTGTTCAATCAATAATGAAAATCAGTTCAAGAACATGTGTTGGCCCAGGGTTATCCCCGGAGGGGGGTGAATTGGTATATCTAAATTTATTTAACCTTTTTCAAATTAAACGTGTTTCATTCTTTTTAGAAAATGTTTTATGTTTTTTCCAACTTTGTTAAAACATTCTCTGAGAAGTTTTATAGAATGATTTCCCCTTGAATTGTTGTCTCGCATCCACACATATTCTCATTAACATTCAAGACGTAAAGGCATATTCAAGTAAATCATGAATGTACATATAACAAGAGAGGAGAAAAGGTTTAAAGGAGATTTTTAAACCATGATTTTAACGTGGTCCCACCTTGCCTACATCCATACTGGAGGTGGTATTAAAAAAAACTTTACTATCTATCGTTCACATAAGTCAGAACTAAATTCCTTAAAATTAATTATCATAAATTTAAAACCAAAAAAAAAAAAAAGAACTAAGCTCATTCTTGCCAAAGTGGTACCCATGTAAGATCCCAACTTCTTACTATGCATCGACTCCCAACAACAACGACACTATCGTCCATAAAGATAAAATGAAATTAACCATATGTAAAAATAAGATAATAAATAAGAATTTAAAGAAAACTTTCTTCACTAAAACAAGTGTCATATGTGTTTACTTTCTTCTTCTAAAAATGTTAACAAAACAAGTAATCATAAGTATGTTGCTCAATTGGGTATTTGGGTTGTATCTTTGTCTTAGGATATTGATGTTTTAATCTTTAAGCACACAACATGTTTTGTGGTATTTTGGTTCAAGAGAAATTTGTATTTAAATCACTTTGAAGCTCAGGTGGATTTTTGGATTTACAACTTTATCTTAGCATATTAGTGTTTTAATTTCTAAGAACACAAGATTTTTTTTGTATCTTGGTTCAAGAGAGATATTGTGTTTAAATCACTTTCAAGCTTAAGTGGGGTTTTGGGTTTGTAACTTTGCTCTTTTGAAGTGGGTATGCATATATATTTCCATAAAACACAATGGTTTTATATTGGGTTTCATTTTTTTAGGACAAATAATATGTAATTTGAATATTTATCTTAATGGGTTATTGGGCTTGTAATTTGGCTAAATAGAGTTCGGAGGTTGAGGATTTAGTTCACATCTCAAGTTCATATGACACAATATTGTGTCCATCTTTGTGATTTGTAATTAATCTTGGATGGTAAATTTAGAGGCTTAACAAGCAATTAGTGGTTGGAGGGTACTTAGGTAAATTTTGAGGCTTTGGGAATTCAAATATTCAAAAGTAGCGTTGCATTTTTGCATTGGTACATAGTTATAATGGACTCAAACTCATTTATAGAAAGTGGATTTTGTGTTTTCTAAAGAAAAATCCACTTGGCATGTTATAGTTGAATATAATCCTTTTATTGAGTCACTTTATTCTGATATGGTTCAAGCTTTTGGGATGGTCTAGTTGGGTTGGATTGAGCATATATATGATCAAACCAGTTCATTTACATTCTTACAAATAATTTTAAAGATCTTAAACGCTTAAGGAAAGTTTTCTATTGACCGATCATTTCTCTGATTTGCATGGAACATGTGATGTTTCTACTACATGATGATCATGGGATTTGTTTATTTTATTTATTGTGAAAGGCTTATCATAACGCTTGATTGATAAACTTCATTTTGATTTTTATCATAGGTTATTTGTGAGCTTTACGGTTGAACTTCCGAAGCTTCAGACTGGTTTTGATCTTTATAGGAATGGTTGCATTGTTTGGATATATGTTGGACATGTCGGATCTTAATCAAATGCTTTGTATTCTTCATTTAATGCTTGGGAATTTGATATCTCAGTTTCCTCGATGATACGATTCTTTTAATATATCTCATCTTGCATTGGAGTGAAAATAGTGAAGTATGATCAAATATCAATTATATTGTTATCATAAAAGTCATTTAAAAAAAATCATGTTTCACAATCTCCCGATTCTTTATGAAGTCAACTCAATTTATATGGGTTAAGGAAATATTTGAAAGTCTACTCTTTTTAGCTTGGGAATTTGTTGTAGCTTTCTTATCTCATATTTCTCCTTTATTGAATAAAAAAGGTAATATTCGTACAATGGGGCATACTAGCTGCAATGATGGTTAGTATGACATGGTAATAGATTAATCATATGTAGGTAATCTATTAGAGATGTATATATTCCTAAACATTGTCATGTGGAGATGTGATGTCAAGGACATGGAAGATAGGGAAAATCCTATCTTTAAAAAGAGATTTTCTCAAAGATATTTACAAGTTCATTTGTGGTATAAGTAAAGTGAAGTATGACATCTAATTTTTAGTACATGTTCCCTTAAGAAGTGGTTTTGATGTTTATATGTTTAGTTCGATAATGTTGCATGACATTTTTTATTATAGAAAAATGCGCTTATATTATCACATAAAATTAGAATTCCCTCGTGTGGGATCTTGGTTGGTCATATGGAAAGTGTTTTTATTTGTTTTCTCACTTGGTTGTAATCCTTGTGTTTAAAGTGAGTAATTTTTGTTTTCTTCAAATGTGATATGTTTGATTTCTTCAATAACATGCATTCTTCGTAGGATTTAGGATTAGGTAAAAAAAAAATTGACCATTTTGAATATAACATTTCCACTAAAAAACTTTGGTACACTATATGTGTTGCTTTTTTCCTCTCCAAATTTTCTTTCCACATTACCATGTGGTACTAAAAAATAATGAGGGATAAATAACATATGAATATGATTTCTTAAGTCATAGACAAGTGAGATAATATCGAGGTATAACTCAAGAACTCAAGCATTAGGTGTGTAGGTGATCAAGTGGAGAGTGGGATAATGAGCTAATCCTTCAATATAGTTAAACTAAGGTGAAGTAAAGATTAACCAACTTACAAAATTTTCAAGAATTACATTTCCAACAACATCATATATTTTTGAAAAACTTTCATATGTTGTGAAGAAAGTTTTTATGTTGTGTGTGCTTCTACATTTTGTGAAGTTTTTAAGTTTTTCATATTTCATTTCATGGGATGCTTTGTGGGTAAATTGTGATTCATGTAGATTTAATTTTATGAAAGACATTTAGGATTAATTTGGTATACCAATATCTTCATCATGTTTGCAATGTGTGTGGGGATCGTGTGCGAACTTGTCTTTACCTCATTTACTGTGATGATATTAAGTGTGTTTCATTTACTCTTGTCATATGTGTAGGTTACCTTGAGCATTTTTATGAAAATTATCTTAACAAGAATCGTTATAAATTGTGAATGTATTATGAGTGAACAAGAAACCAAATTTGTACACATTTATGGGAATTTTAGATTAGGGGTTTTCATTGTGTACACAAGTGTGAGTGTGAGATTTCATCAAGGTGAGATTTCTTAAAAATGTTTGTGCACAAAAAAATGTATTTTTGGTACCTAGTCTTCATATGCCTTCCCTTATTCATCTGTATTTGCTAAAATTTTTCCTTAAAGAGGATAACTTCTTTGGAAAATGTCACTTCACTTTTTCTTGCCTTCTTTGTTTTATATGTAGTCCATCTTTCTCTCATGATTTTTAATTTTTCCTCATTAGTCCTCACGATTCCTATGTTAACATACACACTATGAAACCTTTTCATTAGTAACATAAGTGTATTTAATTGTAAAGAATATCATATATTCTCTTTTAGATTATCAAAGCTAGTCGTAAGTTAAATATCATGTAATATGCTTCTCATGCATATTTGAATATGTATAAATGTATTCTCACAACGTAATAGGGATTCCATCGCTCATATTTCTCTCAAGAATTTCAGTATACCTTGTGTATATATATGGGAATGCAAGATTTTATCTTTTCAATTCAAATATAATATCTTAAAATGATGTGATTGCCATTTTTTTTTCATATATGCGTGAATATCACGTAGGCACAATTTTGTGCAACATTGATGGGATTGCCATCATTTTTTTAGACTAAGTGAGAGTTTATATTTTCATTCAAGCATGAAATGTTTTAAGAAGGGATTTAGTTATCTATCAAAAATCTAGTATTTATATCACAATTTCACAGTGATAGGATTTTCACTCGATATTCAGTAAGGTTGGATTGCCACTCAAATTTCACAATGACGGTAATGCCGTCAAATTTCAGATAATTTGAGCAAGTTTGATGCATCGCTTGCATGTAGATTTTTTGTCTAACAACTTTTGAAAATTCATTAGTAATATATTCAAACAAAATTTTATCTAGCATGTGAGTTTGACTCCGCTGAGACAATCTTTACTCAATTTCTAATTGACTAGGATACGCATGTAAGCATGTTGGAGAATGTTATTCATTAATCATGTGAGAATGTGATCAAGATCATATTGGTATAGTACTAACTTCATATAAGGTGACATTGAGAACGTGAGAATTACGTGTGATAATTGATTAACTTCGTAAATTTCTAGTTTGACACACTTATTTAATTTCAGCCCCTAATCATGCATCTAAAGTGAAAGTGTCAACCCATAAACAAATAAAGCAAGCGACACAAAGTTAAGGAAAAATCCCCGAAGGGCAAAACCTTTTATTTCTAGAACTTTAAAGAATTTACAAGACCATTGACTTACATACAACCTGATAATCGCCCACAAGTGTAACGCACGGTGTCTTCGGTAAACCTTCAAAGCAACGACTATAAACAGTGTGACACAGAAATACCCGCAGGTGTCGGTTTCTATGTCGGCGGCTGGAAGTTTCCCTTTCCAAGAGGGAAGCAAAGAAGAAGAGAACGTCTTCTCCGCAAGGGTTGAACAAACTCAAAGTTGTGTTCTTGGGTTACCAAAAAGATTCACAAAGGATTTGTAAATTGTGTGAATAAAAAAACCCTAGAGTCTTGGGCTCAATAGGTGAATACTTAGATTATTTAGGACTCTAAAAATCTTCTTGAAAAGTCTTGGAAAACAACTCCCCGAAGTTGGCTGAAATAATAAAACTTTGAGCCTAAAAAATCTTGAGCAGATCTGGCGAAGTTTATCGCAGGCGGACCGGTCCGGCTTTGGGGCGGATCGGTCCGGTTGACCGGATAGGTTCTTTTATTGCAGGCTTCATCGGTTCGCTTGCGGTCCGGGGTATACTGGATCTGCATCAAACGGATCGGTCCGGTTGAGGGAGGACCGGTCCGATTAGCCGGATCAGTTCTTTTATTGTAGGCGGATCGGTCCGGTCTGACAGACTTGATTCCTGTTCTTCTTTTGATATTCAGATCCGTTGATGAATGTATGAATCTTGAATTTCTTCAACGGTGTAACGGAATGAGACATAATAAATTGTTAATGGACAAAAATTTCCTTACAAATCTCCCCCTATGTCTATGTCGGTACATACATAAAAACAAAACATCCAAAGTATCAAACAACTAAAAATGCCTATACAAATCTACCCTTCTATGAACCCAAAACTGGAAAGATACAATTGAATAAGACTACAGCGTTTGCTCTTCAATTCTTCAGGAATATCAACACTTTTCTCATCAGGGTGTGCAATCCAATGATAATCCATGTAGTACCTACACACATGAGACAAAGCAAAATACCAAGTGACATGTCGAGTTTGAAATGAGATAAACATATATACCAATTTATGAGCAAACTCAAACTTTCAAAGCTCCCCCATAATAAGATAATTCTTTCTCCCCCTTTTTATGATGTCTCCAAATAGACAAATAGGAAGAATGAATCAAACAAGCAAAATCGGGGTGTCACGGTATACAAATCAAGGCATCAATCAAATTGCAAACGTGCTCTTGCAAGGAGATGCTCAAAAAAATCTTCACAAACTATTTTTGAATTTTTCAAAATTTTCGTACAAAAAGGAAGATACAAATTTGAACGAATATGATACAAAAATTACACCATGGATTTAGACTCAAACAACCAAGTCATGAAATGGAATGAATGGGTGTGAACACATTCGATAGGTAAATCAACTCAATCAATCATATGTGCACGATGCATATGTGTACCCCTAACGAATGAACATCAAAAGTATCCTTAGGTGTAATTTTTTTTGAATTTAAATGACATCGTCTTATGCAAATCAAAGTCAAAATGATTTCCACACCAATAACGTCCAAAACTATGTAGCGCATTTTCAAGGATTTCAAGGACGTGCAAACCTGTTTTAATTCTCCAACCAAACTCCCTCATATATATTTTCTTTTAGAGGTAATCTAAATTCTCAAACTTTGGAGAATTGGTGCAAAAACCTAAATGGCCCCTTTTTGGCATGAATATCTTTTTATTGCCTTTAATTTTTTTTTTCGGGCTCTTTTAACCTCTTTGAACCTCGGATAATAACATTTCTCAATTTTTTAGGTCCTTTTTAATCGTGGCTTTTGCGCAAAGGATAGATGATTACCTTTCTCAGCCCCTCCCCGTTATCAAACAAATCACACAAACTCACAAAACGGTTTTTATATTCACAATTTCCTTATCAAAATTTATCGCGCTTGGTTCATTTTAAGGATAGGATTGAAGTGAAAACACCCAACCAACATGTGATAAGACAAACACAATAATCAAACAAATCCGTGCAAGTGTTCATTAAAGGAAACATGAGTCAAACATGTAGGAAGAACACTTAATTACATCTTAATGACTCCAAACATTATAAAGCACATGGATGAATTGACCTATTGTCTCACAACACTATTAAATAGTCACATGAAAATAATGGAATGATGTTGTGAGTTGGTCATCCAAAGTGTTCATCCATAAACGGTGCAAACAAAATACAAAAATCTTTTTGGATTTTTCAAAAATTTTGTCAAAATAAAATCTTTTTGTATTTTTCAAAAAAAATTTAAAATAAAAATATATACAAAAAGTACACATGTCATAACACTAGCAAACAAGTATAAATCATGAAACCACAACTAGTGTATGACAAACTTGCAAACACAATCATCTATATGATATGGCAAGTGAAGAATCATGTGTAAGAAATCGAGAATCAAATTGTCTAAAATCTAGTGTATCCAAAAGTGATTTTCTAACCCAAATGGATGTGAAACATCGTGTGGGGGCTTTGGAAACCACGGGAACACTAGACATAAAATTCCTAGGACTTTTTCCAAGATCAAAATAAAAGCGCCTAAGGTGACCTTTCCTACCACAATATGAACATGTGTAAACGGGTGGAATGGCACCTAAAGTGTGATATTTTCTAACATCCTTGGACTTAGTTGACTCTCTAAAACAAATAATGGCTTTGGCTTTAGCATTAGAAGCATAAGAACACGATGAGCCATTACATTCACTATCAAACCTACTTGAGTGTGTCAAATCATTTTTTAACTTCAAAATTTTTGACTCAAGCAAAGAATTAGACTCTTCTAAATTAAGGGACGCCTTCTTCAAATTGTCAATCAAACCTAGAAGGTTATCTCGCTCCCCCTCAATTAAAGAAAACTTTTTCCTAAGAGTCTCTTCACGTGCCACAAACTCATTGACTAAAATATTTTTATCATCTTTGGAACAAACATAAACCATCGAATTTTTAAGGTCCTCCAATTCTTTTTCTAAAAATAGGACCCTTTCATCACTCTCCTTCTTGGAAAATTTTAAATAAACAAAGTCATGGTCCAAGGAAACAACTTTTTCACGATAAAAATCTCTTTGATTTTGAACCGTTTGCAAAAGATCCATTGCGGATTTAAAACGAGAATTTTCTTTTTCCAAAACTTTAATTCTTTTGCAAAGTTTCAAATTCAAACTTTTTAAATTTTCAGCATGGTCGTGAACTTTTTCAAAAACAGGCTCCTCATTAAATGGGCGTTCCATTGAAAAATTACGATTTTTCACAAAACTGATTTTTCAAAAAAAATCAATATCACACGATTTTACGGAAAATAGGAATACGCAATAAATTAGCGCAACCTGCTCTGATACCAATTTGACGACGTGAGAAGTCAAATTGTATAAAAAAAATAAATCCTCAAAAAATCAGGATCACGCGATAAATTAGCGTAACCCGCTCTGAAACCAATTTGAGAACGTGAGAATTACGTGTGATAATTGATTAACTTCGCAAATTTCTAATTTGACACACTTATTTAATTTCAGCCCTTAATCATGCATCTAAAGTGCGAGTGTCAACCCATAAACAAATAAAGAGAGCGACACAAAGTTAAGTAAAAATCCCCGAAGGCCAAAACCTTTTATTTCTAGAACTTTAAAGAATTTACAAGACCATTGACTTACATACAACCTGATAATCGCCCACAAGTGTAACGCACAGTGTCTTCGGTAAACCTTCAAAGCAACGGCTATAAATAGTGTGACACAGAAATACCCGCAGGTGTCGGTTCCTATGTCGGCGGTTGGAAGTTTCCCTTTCCAGGAGGGCAGCAATGAAGAAGAGAACGGTTCTCCACAAGGGTTGAATAAACTCAAAGTTGTGTTCTTGGGTTACCAAAAATATTCACAAAGGATTTGTAAATTGTGTGAATAAAAAAAACCTAGAGTCTTGGGCTCAATAGGTGAAGACTTAGATTATTTAGGACTCTGAAAATCGTCTTGAAAAGTCTTGGAAAAAAACTCCTCGAAGTTGTCTTAAATAATAAAACTTTGAGCCTAAAAAATCTCGAGCAGATCTGGCAAAGTTTATCCCAGGCGGACCGGTCCGGCTTGGGGGCGGATCGGTTCTTTTATTGCAGGCTTCATCGGTTCGTTTGCGGTCGGGGGTATACTGGATCTGCATCAAACGAATCGGTCCGATTGAGGGAGGACCGGTCCAGTTAGCCGGATCGATTCTTTTATTGTAGGCGGACCGGTCCGGTCTAACAGACTTGATTCCTGTTCTTCTTTTGATATTCGGATCCGTTGATGAATGTATAAATCTTGAATTTCTTCAACGGTGTAACGGTGTGCGACATAATAAATTGTTAATGGACAAAAATGTCCTTACAGACATATGTGAGGATCATATAAAATTTACATCACTTCAATCGGGTCATAATATTAATGATGGAAGAAGTTGTTTTAATTCACTAATGAGGAACATGATCTACCCATGTATCACGTGTCGAGGATATTTTAATTATGAATGGAAACAAGAGGTATGTATCACAATAATGGATATTCATTTTTAAGTATGCGTGTTAATGGTTATAGGAGTCCTTTATGTCACATATCAAGATCGTCATTCCTTTAATTATGTGTGAAAACCCCTTGTTATTAACATGCTTCACATATAATGGTATTTGGCACCGTAAGCATCAACGACAAGTTAAGGGAAAATATATTATTAGTCACATAAAGAATCATTTTCACAAGTGTTGTCTCACTTATTTAATTATTGATATTCCAAGGGTTTAATCATTAATTTTAAAATATCACGAGTTAAAGTATGAGTAACAAACATCTTTAGATATAATATCCAACATATCTTTTATAAATTTATCCTTCCCCTTTTTACTTATCAACATTTATATGCCTTGATTTTCTTGGTGGGGTAATTTAGAAAAAAAAAAAATCTTTCATAAGCATTGTGGAGTCCCAATATGTTATTATGTCATGTTTATTTACCAATGAATAAATTTTGAGGAAAACTTCTAGAATTAAGGATATATGAACTCAAGGTTTGTTGTACTCAAACTATTAGGAATTTACTTTGCAGAAAATACGTTGGTTCTTATCTTCAAGTCACAATGACTTTTACATGTATGGTAATGATGTTATAAGTTTGTGTGACATGTCTAAATGTGTAGATCTTCACTGTATGCAAGAGTATAAGCATGAATGTTTAACAATCAATTTTAACTACCAAATCGGGATTATGATATGGTGAAATATGTGTTTAAAATGTTTTGAAAGTGTAAGAGTTACAATGTGATCATAAATCATCTCAAGTGTGTAAATAAAATGTTTGATACATGATCAAGATTAACAATAATCATAAATTAACAAGGAAGTCATCTTTTCATATGAAGTTGAATGGGTGTGGACTTTTGGGACAACACTTATATAAACTCATTTGTACTCAAATCATTTTTCAAAACTAATTTCACTTTTAAATACCTTTGCTTTGTATCATGGATACTTTGTTTTTAGAATAAATTTTTCTTTTTCAAACAAGATCGATAATTTTTAAAAATCCAGGCGAATATCATTTCTCTAAAATCCCCTCTCTTGGATATGATCTTTAAACTCAAAGTACACTTATTCAAAGTGAGTATTTATAATTGAGAGTTTATATTTTCATTCAAGCATGAAATTTTATAAGAAGGGATTTACTTATCTATCACAAAGATAGTATTTATATAATAATCTCATAGTGATAGGATTTTCAATTGATATTCAGTAAGGTGGGATTGCCACTCAAATTTCACAATGAAGGTAATGCCGTCAAATTTCAGATATTTTGGGCAAGTTTGATGCATCGCTTGCATGTAGATTTTGTGTCTAACTACTTTTGAAAATTCATTAGTAATATATTCAAACAAAATTTTATCTAGCTGTGACAACCCGCAATCCGAGATAAGGGGTGGCCAGCCCGATACTCAAACATAACAGGGATCATGGATGGATATCATTCTCAGCATCACAAAATAAACTGAGTATACGGGAAAACCACCCAACAAATCAGAAAACGGGTTGCCAAAAGTGTAAAATTTTAAAAATGCGGTTATGAAAATTTAAACTAACAACCAAATCTAACGAGCAAGTGGAATTCCAAATGATAATATATAATACAGCTAAGGCGAATGTATACAAATGGACCGAATAAGCTGTCGGTCCACAGCTACATATAACGACGTACAACAATTTAAATATCTTACATAGTACATTCATTAATCAAATACAAATGTTTGGGCCACACGCCCGAGTGACAAGACCCAATCATATCTAGAATAACAAGAATAAAAGCGTCTAATACAACGTCCTGTAATAACCCGCAAAATCTTACAGCTCGTCGAAAGTGAAGGGAAATTGGGAAATTCAAGTCGGGCGTCCTTGCGGTGGAGCACCTGAGCGTATACAATAATATATATACAACAAGGAAAGTAAACCGGTCAGGGCCGGGTTCTATATGATTACCAGAAGAATAAAAAGCATGATAGAAATGAATAGTTATACATGAATGATGAGGATGATAATATGACATGCTGTCTACAATTACAAGCAAGAATTGAAAGTAAGGCACTTTAATTTAAAACCCTTCCTTAATAATACAATTTCCATTTCCTTCTGACATTCCTTATTAGGAATAAAACCATTTTCAGTTTAATCAAGGAGTTATAACTTCTATGCATTAATTAAAACTTCCCATATTATCTTTCCATTCCTTATTAGGAATATCATTTACATCAAGTGCTCTATATGGCACATATATTATTTCCGCGCTCTTCATGGCACATATCTATGCTCTTTATTGCATTTATCATACGCTCTTGTGGCGTTTATCAACCATCAAGTCCAACTTGATGAAAATTTAGTTATATTCGTATACATATAATGATATCTAAGACCGCCCGTCCGGGTTTCCCCACTGTGCGCGCCCCTAAATGACCATCATCTTCCAGGGCCTAACATAAGACAACCTGAGCACCTATCGATATGCGTCGGGAAGCGGCCATGAGCCTGCGGGGTAGTCAAGACCACACCCAGAATCTCCTACCCATCGCAGAAAAATGTACAACAATAAGCGCTCCCATGGCCTAGGACTATATCCACCCTGCATTCATTATTTACCAGAACATTTATTACATTCATTCCAGTTAGGTTGTATATTTATTACATTCATTCCTTTACCTAAATTACACATTTCACCACATAACCCATTACTTGACATGTTCCTTATTCCTTATATATTTTCTTGGAATCTTCATATATTACATACTTTTGCGGGCTCCACACTGCCAGCTATACGCGCCATATGCTCTCTTCAGTGATTTATCGATTTTTACCCAAGGTCTCTGGGTCCTTCTTGCTTATTTTTGAGTTGCACCTGAGTGTTTATTAATGTGTTTAACATTTTACACACGTGCATATTATTCCATTTCTTTACTTTTACCCGACCGAAACTCGTTATGTACTTTAAGTTTGCCCATTCTTATCCTTTATATACTTACGTTGAATTTTATACTAAAATAATTTACATCTTAATGACCTATGATAATTTCATCCACACTAGTTTAACACCTTACATTAACATTTTTAAATCATAAGAATGTTATACTTTATGTAATTTTTCTAATTTACCCTCTTTATTGCCAAACTTGTAATTTAATCCTTTAACAAGTGTTATTTCATTAAATGGTTATTAAGTTTTCAACTTTATATTTAAAACACTTTTAGCCATTTAAACACTTGTTCACTATCACACTTTTACACCTTCAAAATCTGAAATACAACCCTTAACATATTAAGTTCCTATTTTCCACGCATTCTTTAAAGACTAAAATCTCCATTTATCTTATCTTATGTTTAAACCCAATGAAACTTCCTTTAAACTGGTCCATACATTTATTTACAACATTAAAAGTGTATGTACATGAGGAAATGGACTTTAAAATCCTAAAAACCTATTGGACAGTCTACACATACATTTCAATCTAGAAATTTTGATCTTTTGCAACAAAAATACTATTCAAATGATGAAGAAAATTTATTAATTTCCTTAAACTGAACGATGATACTAGAAATGGTATCACCAGGTCAAGATGAATGTAAGCTCAAACCAGACAATAATGGTGTACAGAAGAAATAAATTTATAGATAGAAGGAGATGGGGCAAAGAACAATATGATACCAAATATAAGTGGTTCAGATGGAGCCTACGACCACTCTGCAATGTGAATTGTGGTTTTCACTATAAGTATGGAACTAATGTCTTGTAAATACAACACTCAATCTTCTCTCTCTCTCTTTTGTATATTTTGACAGAGTTCTACTAGGGTTGTGAATAATGAGATCCTTTTCAATGAAGAATATGGAAGGTATATATAGTGCTTAGGGGGTATAGTGTACTCACCAAGCATGTTGTATGCATGAATACATTGGTATTAACTAATTCCGCTTGGATATATGGACCTTTCACATGTAGGCCATGATAACCAAATGCTCCCTCACGTGAGGGGATGACCTAGTGGTAATGGTTTCATCTATCACGTGCTGAACACTCATGCGCTCATCTCCATGCGTCCCACAACACACGTGCTTCATCAGGACGAGGACTCCAACTGACCTTAACAGTCAAGAATGAACCCATAGGACCATAACCCTTATGGAAGGACACCAGTCTTATCTGTTACTCTCATCCTGGACCCATTGGCATAGGGCCAGCCAAGTTCGGGGATTTTCAATCCCTCAAGAATAGTGCAGACCCCCATATAGGGCGACTACCGAAGGCCGCGACCGAGTCATCTGACCAAGGCCGAGTGATAACTTCTCATTCTTTTTCAACTGGTACTGGTCGGCTAAGGCCGAGGCTCATGGTCCTAGACAAGGTGATACTTAGCATATCACTCAACAAACGTCCGATTGTTCATAAGATCCCCATTTTTTGCAAGAACTTTGAAATATTTATTTCATAAATATTTTGACAAGATTAACATCATTCCATATTTTATTCCATAAAATATCCATTATTTCCTTTTTCTAGAAATACACAAAGATAGCACTATAGCACATTTTTATTCCATAATTTTTTTTATCGTTTTAGTTTTACTACAAATACACAAAAATAACATGACAACACATTTTAATTCCATAAAAATATTTATTATTTTCTTTTTACTAGAAATACCCAAAAATAATGTTTTCTTACATTTTTACTCCATACAAATGCTTATTCGTACTTTTACTAGAAATCCATACAATTAATATTTTCTTACATTTTTTATACTCAAATCGTGTAAAACAGTAAATATGAAATTTTGTCTAGTTCAAGACCCTCTCAAAAACATTTTTTGAAACCCATTCATCCATAAATCATAGAAATCAACCAACAAGTTCCATGGATACAATTATCATAAACCTACATATATTAAGCCTAATATTTGAGAATAACAAGATGAAATTATAGTCATTACTAAGTATAAACTAAGGTTAGTGAATCCCACCTAAATGATTCCAAAGTAGTGGTAGTGCTAATGAGGATGGGTGACTCCCCCACCTCCAAAGGTTGCCGTAAAGTGAGTCACAAAAGATCCACCATACAAGCTCCATGGAAAAACTTCTTCAATACGCCCAACAAACATATTCATTTTCTTTAAAACCCCATAGAGATCTCTATATATACATTTCGTAGCTTTTCAAATAAAAAATGGTGGAAGGCAGTATACGTAATGGGGAGGAAGCCGTGAGCTTGTTAGAAAAGGGACTTAAGAAATGGAAGTGTCTCATTTACCAACCCGTCCCTTTTATTATACACAATTGAATAACCCACCAAAACCCTAGGGATATTCCATCCGATTTAATCTCATC
This sequence comes from Sambucus nigra, assembly GCA_949130495.1. NCBI lineage: Eukaryota > Viridiplantae > Streptophyta > Magnoliopsida > Dipsacales > Adoxaceae > Sambucus > Sambucus nigra. Next base: position 127,589,427 of record OX422207.1, on the reverse strand, counting down.
CACCAGGCTCCAAGAGTTGGCAAAGGGATTGTGATCAACGGTTGAAAGTTTGACGACAAAAGTGCCAGTCTAATTTTTCTAGAGTCATTCGAAGGAAAATGGTTCGCATGTGAATGATGAGGATTTGTATCTATACGATGAAAGAATCTCGTTAGAACAGCTTGGGTTTCCAGATTTTTCTGGTTTGCCCCCAATTAATTTCAAAATTCTTAAAAGAGACACCAAAATGAATCTGATGTAAGGATAGAGGTTTTATTACAATAATTCTCTTTACTCAATCCAATTTGTTACCCACAAATTCAAATAATTATAATTAGTTCGTAATCATATAAAATATATATATAATTTAATTAATTTACCGGGGTGGGATACTACATGGACTCTAGCTGGTCTTATTATTAAATAACTGAGTTGCTGTTATTTGTTTGGAGTATAATTGTTATTGGGATTTCAAGATCGATAGAAAGTCCATTTTCAATTTAAAATGACGTTTAAAAGGTCTCCTTGGTTAGTATAAGGCTTAGATAAGGTTTTAAGGTATTTGGAGGTGTATTTGAGCCCCTTAGGTGAGACCCATTTGGGGCCCAAGTGTAATTTTGTGGATTTTTAATAGGTCATTAGGGATCTCATTTATCACAAAACACACTTGGGAAGAACTTTGGGGATCTAGAGAGAAGGAACATGAAGGGAAGAGAAGAAATTGAGAGATTTAGCTTGGTTTTCTCCACAAATTGATGAGGCAAGTTTATATAGAATTAGATTATGATTTCATTTGTGCTAATATTATGTCTATTCACTAAAAAATAAATATAATTATGTCCTAAATCTGATTTGAATGTTTAAAATGACAAATCTTATAAGAACCTAATCAATGTAATAATTAAGTTACATCCCTTATTAATTTGATTGGTGCTCTCAGGAATTAAAATTGAAATTTTAAAAAAATGTTTTGAATATGTTTTCGATTGTAAACTAATTATAAGCCTTTCTGATTATATGTTTAAATCTATAGAAATCATAAGGTATTAGAAGAAATTGAGAAATATAATGTTCTTGAGTGAGAATTGGGTTCTTCATTTGAATCTTAGTGTAAACATGGTATGTGATATTAGAAATAGGTTCCAATTATTTATTTGTCGTGGTTGTATTATTTGTATAATGGTTGGGGGTTATATGAATCCTTGAGTTCATGAATAGAGGTTTATGTTGAGAAAGTAGGGTCTGAATATGATGAATCCTATAACAAAGGAAAATTGTGGTTTCTTTGTTTATTGATTAATTGACTATAGGGTGTTGATCGATGGATGGTATTATATATGGCCTAGTTTGAGCTTTTATGTATTTGATTAAAACTTTTGGTTTTGGGGCCTAGGGCTAGGATTTTTTAGCCTATAGTTCTCATATACTTGTAGAATCGAGAAAGATTCTTATGAATTTGAGTTATCGGTGATTGCCATATGGGGTATTTGGATATTTGGGGAAATCATTGATATAAAGGTGTTAATTTATGGAATTGTGTTTTGATTGTAAACCCGAGTGTAGGATGGGTTTATTGATTGGGAATTTGGAAATTAGTGGATTGGGGTTGTTGGTCGAGATTATTAGTGTTATTTTGATTCATTAGTGGGGATTTTATCCTTTGGGTAAGAATATAAATTTGGTTAAAGAATCCATAGGAAAGAGTAGTCATCATATTCGACGGTTGTACATAAATTAGGTGTGAATATATACGTAGTCCTATTGCCTTAAGAGATTTGATCTAGGATCATATTAGATATGATATAGTTATTGTCCATACTCTAATATAATTTACATGCGATACTATGACTAGAATTTGGAAGGATGTGGGAAGTTGATTTAGTAGCATATGTATTGGATAAGGGTAACGAGTGTATTATTTTATAATAGTTTGGATTGTTATGGATGATCCAATTTTTATGATACTGATGCTAGTGTGACCCAATAGTTGTGGGGTTTATTTGTGTAGCTGATTTACCTTAAACATTATTGAGGATTGCGTATGGGGTTTCTTTAACCCGTTAGTGAGGGTTGTATTTTCTTACATGGTTTATTTGCAAAGCATGCCATGTGTGAGTACTTCTTTGCATACGTACTCGGAGGGAATCCATGATAGGGAACATCCAATGTGGACTATGTTGGTACCCTTGTGAGTACAATGGCTATGACTTGGTCATATTTACCCCAGGGTCTCTAAGACCACGTACTCGTATGTCAAGAGGGTTTTATAAGGCTATTCATCATATATCTTTGGGTATGGTAGGATATATGTATGATGAGAAATCGCCAAGATTTATCCCTTGACTATGATAAGGTCTTAGGTTTAGGATGGCCTCAAACTATACCTAGTATATGCAAATGATCCTTTAAGGCAATAAGGATAGGTCTTTTTTATGTGTAGGCATGTGACTAGCCAATTTATTTATACATGTCGGGCGTTGTACCTTTGTATTGACGTTATATGTGAGTAGAGTTTTTCTCCTACCTTATGTGATTATTGTGTAGTGGTACTAGAGATAGTTGTACCGATCTATATGCTACACTAAAGACGTATATTATTTATAGTAGTGATGCCCACCTACATACTTATGTTTCGAATTTTTTTATTACCTATACTAGAGATGTGTAAATTGAATTATTTGTGTGAGATAACCAAATGTGGATAGATTTTAGATATGAGCCTTTTATTGGTATCGTGGTTATTTTGTGACAAGTATCTTCAGATTTTTGAGACCTTAGTACATCATGTGATTGCTAATGAAAAAAATTATCCAGTATAGTTAATGTTAAACATTAAAGAACCATGTTGTAAGAATTTAATCACATGTACTACATATGGGTTTCTGATTTAGAATTACATCTTATTTTAGGTTGTTAGGTTGGATAACTAATAACTTCAAATCCATTAAAAGATGAGAGGAGGATGTGTAGATATAATGTTTACCAGATTCAGTTATAATCTTATCCTACATAGGCTTGTTATTTATGTTATTAGTACATATGTGTTCACAGGTCTGTGTTGTAATAATTTCTATAGATGTGGGTTTGTTGGAGGTGAATCTCTAGCGATATCCCATTTCTTACTCCTAGGATTATAGGAGTAAGGTAAGTGTACGTCCTTCTATTATTATACTCATTTATTTTTAGTCAGGTTGTTTATGTATACTTATATTCAGATTTATACTTTTGTATGGACACATTTTATATTCAGAGATGTATTATGTTATATTGGGAGTGATTGGTATTAGAGTTGGTTTTCTATTGGTTAAGTATTTCATTATATTCTCAGTATTCATTCAGTTTTAATTATTTCTTTTGCTCAGAGTGTCCAAAAGTTTTTGATTCCCATGATTTTTATATTAGACATGATCAATCTATTTATGGATTTTACGGGGTATCACATTTCTCATCAAAGCTAACTAGGTTCTATTTTCCTGGGGATCTTTAATGTGTCCATTAATTTTTTGTATTGCATTATTTTACTACGTTAGAGCTTTACTCTTTAGGGTTTGTATTGTTTATAATGATGACAGTTTAGGAGGTTTTATACCATTGTTTCTTGATGAACGACTCATGTAGAAAAATTTTATCGGGAGGGCTCCTCGTTTTGATTTCTCTTTTGAGACGTCCCATCCATGAGGTCGACTTTGGTCTAGAGTTAAGGTTTCTTGGACATGAGACCTTTAGCACTGTCTCAACGTATTATTTGAGGTAGATGTTTTCACTCACCATTGGTAACAAAATTAGAAATAAGTTTTAGAAGACCTCATCTGTGTAACCATGTGTTGGACATTATAAGGAGAGGTTTAAAAATCTTTCTCTCTACACCGGGGGATATTAATACGAAGGATAAGGATGATGCTTGCATTATCAGTTATAGTGTGAGATTGACTTTTGTCATTTGCAAAAACCTTATGTGAAAGGTTTGGTACTTGTGCTCAGGTGATTGAAGTTACTCTCCTACATCAATAATATTATTATAACTATTATTGGGATAAATCCCCTAATATTGGGAAGATCGAGGCCAAAGTTGACAAATTGAGTAGAGATGGTGTAGTGTGGACCTGAGTAAGGAGACCTCACTAGCAGAAAGAACCGCATAGGGGAGTTGACCCCGAGAGGTTTTTAGTAGTGGATGATATAATTTATTTTGTCTAGTAGAGCGAAGGGAATTAAGGACATTGTTCTCTTGAACTATGAAAGTAGGGGAAACGATGAATATTTTAGAAAAAATGACCAATTAAGTAAGGTTAGTAGGAACACAATTGGGACCACCATTTAGATAGTTCCTTTAGAGAAGGTATACCTTCGTGGTGAGTTAGGCCACCTAGTTAGTAGATGACTTAATGGAATCCAAATTTTGGAGTACCTACGTGGGATGGTTGTGGGTAAGTTTATGGCTCGTGCGCATGTGTTTGGTCTAAACATCAAGGATTTGTAATTATTTATTAAGTAGTGTATGTTTACTTAGATTTTTAGGTATATAGATTTCTTTCGAGCTTTATATATTTTTGGTTACCCCCATCCATGATGGGGTACTTTACGTTATGTTTATATAAAGATGGAGTTTTATTTGTTCGTCTTGGTATTAGTCACTTTGTTAACTTTTAGATGAGATATCGTCGTATAATTAGTGAGACTGTGTGCATATCTTTGTTTTAATTTTATACCGACTATTGGGGGTAGGATTCCATATGCCATTTTCACGTCGAGTTTTTCTTTGGGTAGTTGTGCATAGTCGGAGGATACGGTCTGGCACACTTGTCTATGTATTAATGTTAGTACATTAGAGGGAACTACGGTTGCATAATGGTCTCATCGATAGTGTGAGTCCTTTAGTTGTATGGGTGTAGAGTTATCACTCTAATAATAGTTTATTCTTTTTTCTTTAGAGTTGGTACTAGCATTTGATCTGTCGCGAGGTAATTTTATATTACTGACTTCGCCAGGGATGGTAGACATGTCGTGGGACCAGACACCATAAATTTTTAGCTACTTGATAATTCTATCATAGAGTCTTGAGGAAGCTATTAATGAGGGATGCTTCACTTTGAAGATATTTGGATTACTTGGAGGAAAATGTTGAGATACGAGTGTTTGTTATCATGTAGAAAGGACTTGCTAGATGAGTTGAGGGGAGTGTTTCCTCCCAGTTAGCTAAATAGGAATGAGTTATCATCAACGGTGCAGTCGGGAAAAATATATCCATGTGGTGATAAATATCTCAACAAAAATAATTAATGGAGGAAACACGGGCCAAGCTAATACTAACAACAATAATCATATTCACAATCACACAGCACAATAATATATGTGGTTAGGCAAATTTCCTATGTCCCCAGAGAGGTATACTATTGTATTTAAGTAACTCTCAAGAATGTTTTTTATATGCCCCTATGCCCCGGGTCAGGGGTATAATATATACTCTGCTAAGAGAGAGAGAAAGAGTTCAAGTAACTAACACGTGAATCGAGTATCCCTTGAATATCTTATCCCAACCATTATTCAAGACATACAAGTTGGTCCCGGTGCCTTTTATTTTTCATTTGGGCTTGATTGGAAATAGTTCTGTTCGACAAAAGAGGTACCCACAATTTCACTTCAGATTTTATGGGGCCACAAGTGGGTTCATAAATTTTTAACTAACATCTCAGGTCTTGCTCTGATGGAATTGTTGTTATTTTCTTATTGGATAGGGGCATGAATCTCCATTTTGTTGTTTGTTTGGGCATTAGATCTTCTTTGATTTCTGTGCACTATCATTGAGGGGTTTAAACCAAGGTGTCGGATGATTCATTTCATCACTTCAACTTTTTTACTTTCTCTCACTTCAAAACCACCATTTGCCCTTAACCTCCCTTTTTCTTTCAAGCTTGTTCTTTGTCATTCAAAATCTATTTTCTGCTTCTCGTTCTCATTCACCTGTGATTTTTCATCATTTCAAGCTTTGTTATCTTCCTTGTAAGTTCACAGTCTCTTCTTTTTTTGTATTTACTTTCATAATTTTTCTTGCTACTATAGTTAGGGTTTGTTCATGGCTAGGATAGACAACAAATCTGTGGTAGAATTTAGGAAATGTTATTATATTCCTGACGGGGTGGATATTGTGTGTGACCATGTGCCTCGTAATGTTTGCGACATTGAGGATGGTCACTCGATTGACGTTATTTTGTTGTCTCAAAGGGGTTTAAATTTTCCCCCAAATTATCTTTTCTTACACTTCTTTCAGTATTTCGACATAGTCCCAGCCCAGTGTTCTCCAAACGTTTAGAAAATTGTAAATGGTGTCCATAGAATAAACCAACTCTATGGAACTAATTTAGGTTTAGTTTAAAAACTATTTTGTGATACCTTTTCTCATACGAGCTTTGGTATTCTTTTTTTTGAAAGCAAGGAGTCCGGAAAGGGTGTTGGTAGTAAATCTACCCGATTCCCATAAAGACTACTGTACTGAGGGATTTATTTATAGGAATAGGCTATTCCCTTCCTAAGTAGGGGGTGCGAGGTATAGGGAACCTCAAATCCCTAATTATGGGGAAGAATACATAGGTTGTTGTTCAATATTACTGCCTTTTGATTGTGGCTCTAATGTGTTCTTCCTCTAATATTTTCTTTTCTTTTTCAGCGAAGTCCAAGAATCAAGAGCCTACTCTACACGAGATCCGCGCTGCTGAGTTAATTAAATCCTAACAGATAAGGCACTCGATTGTAGAAGGTGAACACCCCAGGTCAATTGCCTTTTTATTAGAGTACAATAATACTACCTCCATCTTTATCAATCGTGCAGTAGACTCCATCCCTTATCTTGACATCCCATTGGAAGAAGAAGAGGAAGGAGATGATCTCCAACCCATCGATATAGACTACAAAGAGGAGAGAAACTCAGAGTATGGTGTTGTTGTAGATGGTAGTATTGAAGCATGATCCACAGAGGAGGGATCTAACGAGGAAGATTCCGGTGGAAAGAGGTCTAACGAGGAGGACATGGCTCCCTCCATAAGAAAAAACCTGATCCGAGATGATGATGATGATGATGTACTATTGTCCAACAGGTTGAAGATTTATAAGACAAGGTCAGGGGACACTACTAGTGGTTTTCAGACCGTAGATTATGAGAATGAGCTGGAGAGTAAGAAGAGATAAGAAGATAAAATAAATAGAGAGAGAGAGAGAGAAAGAAGAAGAGATGAGGAGAGAAAAGGAGAAGAAAAAGAAAAAAGAGGAGAGTAGGAGAGGATAAGAAAGAATAAAGAAATCACAGGCTTCCCTTGTGCCTGTGGATGTCCCAGCTGAGGGGGCCTATGTGTCTCTAGCCCCTTAGCTTGCTCCGATGATGCTCGAGAGAGTAGTACTGATGACGGATCGTGATCGGTCTTTACAGATGGATCTAGACCAGTTAGCCATGAAGGCAGATCAAGGGCTTGCTTTGGTAAGGCCATTCCCTTTCTTTTATATTTTTTTCCTTTTAATTCTCCATATTCTTTATCTCACATTTATTTCTTCTTGCAAATTCTGTCTGACTACACCTTCCTTTGCACCAGTCGAGATGGGCTGGCGAGGAGGAATGCTGAGTTTGAAGGGAGATTGAAGACTTCACAGGAAGACCAAAAGTCCTCTAAGAAAGCTCTCACTGAGGCTGAGGCCTTTTTCACTAAGGAAAGGGTTGGGGTGTCCAAGGAGCTGAGGATTCCACTGCTCTTTCTACCTCTTCTGCTTATTCCACTGCTCTTTCTACCCCTGCTGGTGACTAAGGAATAAATCTTTCCCCAGTCGAGGGAGGCGGAGTTGGTGTTGAGGATGCTGTTGATAATGGGAAATAACCAGCTGGTTCTGAGCGGGTTGATATCACCAACTAGGCTTTTAGGGATTTTTTTGTATTTTTTCCTTTTATTTTCTTCTTCCCATTCAATGTACTTGTATCTTGCCAGTGCCAATTTTAATGGAATGAAGAATTTATTTTCCTTGCATTTGCCGATGTATATATTCCGTGTTCTATTATGTTCTTTATTTTTCCAATCTTAATGATTATATCCCTACTACTTCTCGCATACGCTAAATTCTTGGTTCTAGTGTGAGCGACTAATTTCATCAAGCTTTTGTCAAAATCTGCAAATCTTTAAGGGCAAGGAATAAGGACTACAAAGATTTGTCCAAAATGGTTGCCAAGATAAAGGATCGTCTTACAGAGATGGAGGAGTTTGGTGCCTCTGTTCAAGAAGAGGTGGATGCTTTGAAGGTAAACCTCTTAGATGCATTTGAAATTAACAAGGTTGGGGAGGTGCTCCAGTAGGAAAATGATGCACGCCCTAGGGAGAACGCACTGAGCATTGGTCTTGCAGTTATACAAGGTTCTTCGTCATCATCCAGGCAGTGAGGTAGGACTGACGATGTTGGCTCCTAAAGGGAGATTGCCGAGATGAAAGGAGATGTTTGACGAGCGTACATGATAGCTGCTGGGCTTCAGAGAGATGTCACCAGACTGAGGCACATGTTCAAAAAAGGTCCTCGATAGGTGTGGATGGATACGATCAAGTCTTGATAGACTCTCCCACAAACCTAAAGGAGGTTGAGGAGATAGCCTTCATTAGAAGGTGGCTGAGTGCCCTGAGGGAGTTAAAGGTGCCCAAGAATTTCGCCCTCTAGTACAGGCATGAGTTCTCTCCCTCGTCTTTAGAACCAAATCCGTTTAGAAGTGATGATCGCTGAATCCCAATAGATGTTATCCTGAGGAGGCTACTAGAGACAATCTCAGAGGAGGTTGAGGAGGATTTTCCCCCCCATCCTAATGATGGTCAAAGAGCGTGAGTAGATGACTACCTTACTCATGGACCAGGACCTTCTTAGGACTTTGATTTATTTTATCTCTATTGCACATGTAATTTTATCGTTGTTGCACATGTAACTATGTAACTTTTAGCAATAAAATAATTATGCTTTGGGCCAAGTCCGATTAAACATATGTTATCAGGTTTTTGATTTATTAACAATCTCTAGTTATTTTGGGCGTCTCGACTGACTAAACATCACTTACAATTTATTTTCAAATGAGTATTCTCCCAGTCCAGTATGCCTTAGCCATACCATTCGACCTCACTTTGACTTTTAGGTCATGTCGTGACAGTGCCTTAGGCCTTACTGAGGTGATGGAGAGGATACACCTAATTAATGGACAATCCACCTGAGCAGGATTTTAGAGCCAAACTATGTTGGCAACCAACCTGGGTTGTCTGTGTTACCTAAGGGTCCCGTGTAGGTCTTTATTTATTGCAGGAGCAACTTAGAAGGCTCATTGTGTTATGAACAACTTCTTGAGGAGAGTTATTATAGGTCAACCCTACTAACTATGCTTTGAAAAAGTCGATCTAGTATAAACCTAACCACAATGTGCAATCACAAGAGAAAGAGAAAGTTAACCAACTTGCTTTAATCCATGATCTTATGTTATATGAGTGAAACCTATAACTTAGAAATGGTGTATATCATAAGATATATTTGGGATAACAAATACATAAAGGATGCCAAGGCCAATCGAGTTTTATTGATTAAAGTCAGAAACAGAGAGCAACATTAATTTGTAAATGAAAATTTGACAAAACTAATGGTGCATAGATAGAGAAATCTAGAAGTAGAATTTCTTCAGGTTGGATGCATTGCAATATGTTGGTATCTCCCTGCCCCCACCATTTCTATGTGATAGGCTCCTTGAAAGTCTTCTCTTACCACCTTGAATGGTCCTTCCCAGTTCGGTCCTAGCTTGCCATCTGATGGCTTCACATCACTGCCAAGGACTTTCCTTAGGACATAGTCGCAAACTTGAAATTTCTTTGGGTTGACTTTGCTGTTTTACAGCTTGGCTAGTTGTTTCTGGTAGGATGCCAATTTAACTAGAGCCAACTCTCACCGTTCATCGGTTAAGTCAAGTTCAGTGAGCAATGCTTCATTATTATGGACTTGGTTGACCAACGTAGACTTCATGGTAGGGAAACCAACTTCTAGCGAGATAACTGCTTCCATTCCATATGTGAGTGAAAAGGGTGTTACTCCAGTTGCACGCCTTGGGGTGGTGCGATAGTCCCAGATGATGTGGGTCAACTCGTTCGCCCAAGATCTTTTGGCCCATTCTAATCGTTTCTTTAGTCCATCAATCACTATCTTATTGGAAGACTCAACCTTACTATTGCTATGGAGATATGCTACAAAGTTGAAATAGTGCCTGATTCCATTATTGTTGCAAAATCTTTGGAATGGGCCACTTTTTAACTGGGTCCCTTTGTCAGTAATGATTATTCTTGGTATACCAAAGCGGGTAATGATGTTTCTCCATATAAACCTCATCATGTTTGCGTCCCGAACATTCGCCAGTTATTTTGCCTCGATCCACTTAGTGAAGTAGTATGTGGAAACCAACAAATACTTTCGATTGCCTATTGCCGTAGGCAGAGGAACTATAATGTCCAAGCCCCACTATGCGAAGGCACACATGATGGTTAGTGACTTTAGGTCACTTGTGGGCTAATGGACCATGGGTGAGTGCTTTTGGCATTTTTTGCACTTTCAAATGTAGACTCCAATGTCCTTCTACATGTATGGTCACCAATACCCTTACTTCATTGGTAAAAATTCTAGTGACCTCCCTCATGCGTGACTTCCACAAATTCACTCATGGAGTTTGTGCAGAATTTGCTCGACGTCTTGTGGATGAACGCACTAGAGGTAGGGACCGGTGAAGGATCTCTTATATATTTTCCCATCAGGAGATAAGTGAAAGTGAGGAACTTTCTTATGAGATGACCTCTTGTGATCTGGAAGTATATCACATGGTAAGTAGTTTGAGATGGGGTCTATCCATCTTAGAGCCTTCTCGATGTGAAGAACCTGTTCGGGATTCTGTGGCTCAGTGGTTTGATTAATGTTGGGTTGCGTGAGGAAATCTATTTGGATTATTCTTCTTAAGTCAGAGTCTATTGCTGAGCTCATAGCTACTAGGGCATTCGCGTGGGTTTTCTATCCTCTGGGGAACTACTGAACGTTCACTTTGATTAAAATTGGGTATTAATCCCTTTATAACAAAGATATCAGCTTCAATCATTTCATATTTTGTATTAAAATCACCGCTTATCTGATTGGATACTAGTTATGAATTGTCGAAGACTTAAAGGTTCTTTGACACCAATAATTGCGCTTTGCATAGTTCAGTGATCAGCACCTCATATTCTGATTCATTGTTGGAGGCTTCAAATCCAAGTCTGATTCCCTGCTCGAGTATTGTATTTTTAGGTGTCACTAATATGATGCCTATTTCTACCGCCTTTGAGTTGTATGCTCCATTAATGTATAAGGTCCAAATACTTATCCCGTGTGAGATTTCCCCTGACTTTTTTTTGAACGGTCACAGGTCTATTCCCCTGTGAACTCAGTGATGAAATCAGTTAGAATTTTCTCCTTAATGATTGTTCTTCGTTGAAAGTGAATATCAAGCCTTTCGAGCTCGACTGACTACTGCGATATTCAGCCAAAGAGGTTTGCTTTCCTTAGAGCAACCTTGAGGGGGTGTGAATTAACCACGAATATGGAGTGGGGCTCAAAGTAATGCTTCACCTTGCTCAAGGCTATCACTAGTGCGTAAGAAATCTTCTTCAATGGAAGGTACCGCTACTCGTCTTCCAGAAGGGTCTTTCTTACATAGTAGACTAGGTCTTGGCTCCCCTCTTTCTCGCATACCAAGGTAGATCTCAAATCATGGTCTGATATCGCAAGATAGAGATATAAAGGATCATTTTCTCTGGGAATCAAGTGAAGAGGTGGCCTACTGAGGTAGGCCTTGAGTTCTTCTAAGGACCTCGAGCATTTCTTATTCCATGTCACGCCCTTGTTTCTTTTGAATAACTGAAAGAATGACTGAAAGTTCTCTAAAGACTTGGAAATGAACCCGTTGAGTGCAACGAGCATTCCCGTTAGTTCCTCAACATCTCTCACAATTTGGGGTGACTAAAATTTGTTGACACCATCAATCTGGTCAGGATTTTCCTATATGCCTCTCTTGCTAACCAAGTATCCAAGGAATTTTCCTAACTAGACTACAAAAGAACAGTTAATTATGTTTGAGTTTCATTCGGTATATCCTGAGGAATTCAAAAGTCCTTACCAGGTCAGAGAGGTGATCGTCCATGATCTTTCTATTGACGAGCATGTCATCGATGTAAACCTCCATAGTATCCCCGATTTGATCTTTAAACATCTTTGTAATTAGCCGCTGATAGGTTACTCATGCATCTTAAGACCTAAAGGCATAACTTTATAACAACATAAACTAACGGTGGTTATGAATGAGGTCTTACCCTGATCTAGTATGTGAAGGGGGATTTGGTGGTATCCAGAGTACGCATCTTAAAATCTCATCCTCTCATGCGCTGTTGTAGCATCAACTGGTTGATCAATATTTGGAATGGTGAGGCTGTCTTTGGGAAAGGCCTTATTGAGGTCGGTGAAGTCGATACAAACTCTCCACTTTCCATTTCTCTTTGGAACTACTACTGGGTTGTATAACCATTTAGGGAACTGAACCTCCCGTATGAAACCTGCATCAAATAGCTTCTTGATCTCTTGCTCTACTAATTTAGCTTTCTTGGGGTCCGTTCGACGGGCTTTCTATGTGATTGGCTTAAAAGCTGGGTCCACATGCAATAGATGACAAACAATGATGGGATCAATACCATGTAGCTCGTACGGTTCTCATGTAAAAATATCATAGTTGCTTCGGAGAAGGGTGATTAGTTCTTTCTTATCACGATCGTTCAAGGAGTTACCAATCAAACAATTTTTTCAGTCGAGCCACTCCAAGATCCAACTTCTTCTAGGTCTTCAACAAACCTCTCATAAGGAAGGAGCCTAGTCTTCTCCACTCCTGGTCGACCAGACTTTAGATGCAATTTGGAGGGCGCCAACCCCTCTTGGTCTTCCTCCTTGATTTTTGTTTTTTCTACTTTCTTTTCCTATTTGTGGGATACGTCCGTGATAAAACACTTACTTGATGCAACTTAGTCCCCATGTAACTCAACCACTCCTCGATCAGTTGCACACTTTAGTTTGTGATGATAGGTCAATGGAACGACCTTCATTACATGGAGCCATCCCTTGCCGAGGATGGCTTAGCATGGTGATTCAATATCAACAACAAGGAACTCAATCATTTTAGAGATTCCTTTTACCCTGACTGGTAGGATGATCTTTCCTAAAGGTACTGTGATCTTTCCCGCGAAGCTGACCAATGGAACAGTGGCCTCCATGAGGTCGGCTACGCTCAACTTTAGCTTTTTGACAAATTGGAAGTACATTACCTCAAACAAATTGCCTTGGTCTATGAGAAACCCATCGACATTCCAGTTGGCAATATTGAGTTTAATGACTAGTACGTCATGATGATGGGTTCTCACCCCCACTAAGTCTTCATCCGTGAACACAATACACATATAGTAATCTATGTCTTTCGGTCGTTGATGCTTACCTACCTGAGTCTTGGCTGGGTCAATCTAAAAGACCTGGATGACTACAATAAGATTTTTAACTTCCATCTAAGATGAATCTCTCTTGAATTTATTTGATGTCTAATGCCCCATATATTACTACAAATTAGTGGCCAACATCCTCCTCGATGATATTATCGAGCCTGTGCTCACCATTCGCTGCTACCTTGGGCCAACTCCTCGAGGTAAGACTTGAGGGCTTTACAATGATCCATTTTATAACTGCCTTCCTTAAGGAATGCGAACGTTAGTGCCTTATTTCATTTAGAGGGGTATCCTCCCATCTTCTTCATCCATTTAATCAATGGCTCCTTTTTTATCTTGGCAAGGATCTTGCATATGGTCTCCTTGAAGACTGTATTTACGGACTTTTTTTGAAATAACACTTTATTAGGATATAGATGAAGAAAATCCCTTCATCGAAGGCATACACAGATGAAATTGAATACTTTTAAAACAAAATAGCACAAAAGCGTGCAAAAAAGTAGATGAAACCTAGAATATAAATTAAGGACCTACGATATCTTGGACGCATTTTCCTGCGGACGATGTTCCATTTTTCATGATTCAAAGTAGAATTTATACCGTTTGAGACAGTATTGGGAATTTCCACGAATAAATCGTGAATTTGAACAATACTGGGGTTATCTTGGGTTATCTCTCCGCTTGGGAAAATATTCTCTAAAGGAGGCCTCACTTCTTCATTTATATTGCCTTCATCAGAAGATTAAGAATCGATAAGATCATTGCGTAAAACTAATTTATCTCTATTTTACATGATGAAATAATGTTGGATTAAATGTTGAATATAGTTTTTTGATTTTACAACATCCATGCTCTTACGATCTTGTTTAACCCGTACTGAATCATCATTAACTTTTGCAGAATAGCTAGGGAGAGTACATGCCGAGTCAAAATTAAATCCAACTAGAATTTGTTGATCAACTAAAGAATTTTCGGATCCTGTGGGATACTCCCCCTTTTTTTAGGTACGTTTTTACCCATAGGAGGACTTGGATTGTTATCACTTTTTTTGGATACTTCCTAATTTTTTGGGATACTTTTCTCATTTGAAAACTGAGATTACGCTTTAAGTCACCGGCTACTTGACTAGCAAGTCTGTCACCTGAGATAACTCCATTTTTTTTTTCCAAAAATCACAATCGATTAGGTGGTAATATTTTCATAGAAGGGGTTTGATTGTTTGAATTACAAACTGAATGAGTAACTAGTGGGCTAGCAGTGATATGATCACTCAGATTTTTGGCATATAAGGGAGTGGATATAAGAGGCTCCTGATGTGACTTAGAAGCCACTTTAGGAGACAAAGTCCCATCTTTATTTGTGAATTCATTCTCGACAGCTAAGGGAGTAGACTTAATAGGCTCATGATGTGACTTGAAAGCCACTTTGGGAGATAAAATCACATCTTTGTTTGTGTTACGTCTTGAAATTTCTTCGAGGTATCATTTTTGTTCCCATTCTTGGAGCCATTTTTGCCCCCATTATTTTTCCCCTTCTTTCGTGCTTCATATTTCTCAGCTCCTTCGACATCCTATGCATGGTCATTCTTTCATTCGTTAAGATGGGTCATATCCTTGACTTTGGCATATTTTTCAATACGAGCTATCAAGCCATCGATAGATTCAACCTCCTTCTAAGTTAAGGACTGGTGCAGGAGGCAGGAGCTCGGCAAATCAATTTTGAAGGATGCTATAGTGAACTGCTCCGAACAATCCTCAATTTTATTGAATACTTCCAATTACCTTTTCACGTACTCTCTGAGGTTCTTCTGCGGCTTTTTTTCATAGTAAGAAGTGCATCTATCCTCTTCGGGTGGGAGATGCTTGTTATGAAGCGAGCTATAAATTGCTCAGCCAAGGATTCAAAATTTTGAATGGACCTATGAGGTAGCTTCTTAAACCAGATCTCGTACACATCGTGCAATCTCGAAGGGAAGATTCGACACATGAGCGCATCATTTTGACTCCATAGAGTCATAGCTTGCCAGTATTGCCTAACAAGGTCAATAGGATGAGTCTTCCCATTATAAATCTTAAACCTCGAAATCATGAACTTCTTCGAAGCCTCTTCTTCTTCTTCTTCTTCTTCTTCTTCTTCTTCTTCTTCTTCTTCTTCTTCTTCTATTTTTCTTGAAATAGGGGACTTTATCTAGGTGTGACAACTCTCCTGTCTATCTCTCGCATTGATCTGGCACCACGATGAGCTGGTGCTGATCCATATCCCTTTGGACCAAATGATCGAGGGTGAAAAGCAGCACGCGTCAACTGCCGATCGTTGTTTTCTGCTCACCGCCTCTATATAAAAACCTAAATTACTACTACACTTGTGATACAAGTCTACCGGTAAGTTGAGTATCGAAAATATCCGCTGGGACGAGTTCCTAGAATTCAATTTATTTAATATTCCAAAAATAAAAGGAAAAAATGGTGATTACAAACTAAAAAGGAAAAGATGCATAAAAGGGAAATATTAATCTAGGCAAGTGTATTGAAAGTAGATTAACAAAGCAATAAAAACTATAGGTTACGTAGAATATCCCTCACCCGAGTTAATTTGTATGTAATGGATACATGGATCGACGAGTTATTACGAATGCGTCTCGTTTTGAAAGTTAATTGAATCAAGGGTTGTCACGCCCCTAAATCCGCATAAAAGCCTAATAAGATTTTAGCGTCAACAAATACCCCGAAAATTGCGCACGCAAGGTTGTAAGCACGAGACATACATGATATGCCCCGTCAAATCTCCTAGGTGCAATAACTAGGATGACGCAGCCGAAATAGACCCGTAAACGCCACCACCAAAGCAAAGCAACGCGTCAACTCGAGTGAGTTCCATTCAAACACAACCTAATTTAAATTAGCTAGAAATCATGGTAAAAACGCGATAAATGAAACGGTAAATAAACGCGGTAAATTTACACTAGAAAGCAAGAAAATCAAAGCATGAAAACTAATTAAGAAAGCACGTAATTTAATCTACAAAGCAAGAATAAAGGAAATACACACTATATTAATGGAGATGGAAGATGGTAGCACAAATTACAAGACCAATTAGGTGACAATCCAAGAAGAAATGAAGAAATGAGCTCTCAAACCTCCAAAACCCCAGCCTATTCTACCTAAACCGAATTATATCTGTTTTTACATCAAAATTCCTTTATATAGTAAAAGGAATTATATTAGAAAAGAAAAGAAGAAAGAAAGTAAAAGGCCAAAATATCTGCAGAAAATAGGGGATCGATCAATCGATCCCCTGGGCTCGATCGATCTATGCTCAGAAATCCATCCCACCATCTCCCACGATTTAGCAAAATAACAAGGATCGATCAAATGACCCCTTCGGTCGATTGATCGATCAAGCCGGTATGAGCCTCCTACACGCTGTTTTGGGATGTTTGCCTTTCTCGTCCGCTGAAATCGCCGTAACTTCTTCGTTCTGAATCAGATTCACGCACTGTTCGCGGCCACACGAAGCTTGCGAGGAGGGGTGGAACATCTGTGAAGATGATGGGCTTGGTGCCCAAAATGTGAATTGACTAAATTTCCCTTGAACGTGCGATCGTGTACAAAAATCGAGCGGAATGCGTCTGAACTTCACACTTAGCATCCAAATACCTATAAAAACTCAATTAACCCCTGCAAAACATGTTAACGTAGAAATCCAAGGTCATCTAGTTAACGAGCATATATATAGGGAATAAGATACCCGAGGGGGCTAAAATGCGTAGGTTCGAGGGATGAAATACGCAATATTTGCGTCATATCACACCACCTAACTTACACATTGCTAGTTCCTAGAAATGAAATATGATGCAACAAGAACTACAAGCAAACAAAAAGTAGGGTTAGTACAAAAGCATTTTATAAAAGCATAAGGCCACTTTCACGAGCGATTCGATTGCATTTAGCGTATGCAATAAGCTGTTAAACCCCTAGGTTACCCTGGTGAATGAATGTTGTCTTGTGAAGGTTTTCAGGGATGACACCCCAAACATCACATGGTTTCCTCAAAATAAGCCCAAACCAACATGCGACAAGCCCAACAATAGCGAACAAGATTTCATACGCATTATTAGCACATTGAATGGATTCAAACAAAAGTTCGAATCTTTAACATTATAGAATGCACCTCATAGAATTGAAACCTTAAAATGTGGGAGGGGAGCGAGCACATGCAAAGTATGATTTGGCAAAAACTTATATAAATCGGATAAACATTAAAGCAAGCATTTATTCAATCCTCACAGACATTACGCTTAACAAGAAAATTCACTCGAAGCAGGGAGGTAACACACGGAACATGCAGGCAAAAGGAGTAAATGTAAATAGAAACTAGGCTGCACACATGCCACAAATCAAGAACGCTATATATAAAATGAAAAATTATAATATCAATGAAAGATACCGCTCATTAAAGGAGGTAAAATGCATTTTCATATATTAACAAAACTATTTAAGCCTTTGAATTACATCTACCTAAGATCACATAGGACTTGAATAGGGTTGTAATGTAGGTTAGGCTAGGGTACGAAATGAAGGAATGTATATATGGATTCAAAGTGTTAGGAAATGACAACTCGGGATAATGGAAAAATACAGGCAATATCAAAATTGGAAAACAAGTTCCAAATGAGAATTAAATATATCATCGGGAAGAGTAATCAAAGCTTATTGAACTATATACAACATTTACAGCTTTCTGTTTCTTTTCTTTTCTTCTTTTTCTCAAGTTTTCTTTTGCTTTTTGCTTTCCCTTTTTCTTCACTTTTTCACCTTTTTTTTTCTTCACTTATCTCACTCTCATATGCCTAAATTGCAACCGACGTCACAACAACAACATTCAATCCCAAGTAACATTCCAAAAAAAGGTATCGAAAGTGTATGTATGGCTTATAACTCCAATGCGGAGTTGGTTATGGGAATCGGGGTTTATAAAATGAAAGGCTATATTTAGGCTCAAAGGGGGTTAAAGAGGGAAAACATATAAGGTGAGGTCAAGGTCAATATGGGTGATATAACAAAGAGGGCCTATGATCATTTCCAAAAGTTTACGTAAATCTCGAGTCAAAACAATATATGAGATCAAGTAACACATTTCAAGTATGAACTTAATTAATGGACGATCAAATGAAAGAATAGTGAGATTATCGACGAATTCAACGTTTTCAACGAGAAAAGAATAGTGTATACACTCACAAATGACGAAAAGTAAAAAGCTTACTCGGTGTAAGTATATATGATGAAATAAAATATTAGTGAGTTATAAAAATCTTAAACCAAATCAATAGAATAATAAAAGTACATGTGCTCATGGGATTAAATTTTAATTCATGAAGTTATTCATAATATCAATAATTGAGACTAAAGTCTAATAACTTCTAAAATCGAGAACATGCATCATTGGTTTGTCAATTGGATCGGGAAATTATTGAAATTTATCATCGGAAACAAAGGCAAAAAGCCCAATAAAGGAGAAAAAAATGAAAATCTTTTTGAAATTTTCAATTTTTCTAAGAAAGGCATACTAAGTAACTAACATGTGAGCAAAAACATGGAAACTACCAATGAATGGATAGCATATCCCACACCCCCTAACTTAAAACCTGACATCATCCTCAATGTTAATTAAGAACCAAGTTTAAGAAGGAAAGTAGCGATATTCCCCAAAATGGAGAGATCTCCGAAAAGTGCGAGTCCAATGATTATACAAAACAAGTTTGTACCGATCATAGTAAAAACAAATAACGAAAAGTTAACTAATTACATTAGACTAAAATAAAAAGAAAGAAAGAATAAAAAACTAACTATTGTAACACCCCGCGCGCTCGGAGAGACTCGCGACGTGCTATTACGATAAAACTAATTAAATCCACAAATAACAACGTATAGAGCATCTAAATAAAATCCCACAAAATAAGAGAAACCACTAATCTCAATCTTCAAATTAATACAACAAAATTCTCTCGAATAAATATAACTAAAGTAAATGTTCAATGCCTTATACACCAAAATAAATAAATACAATCTTCCGACTTGTATTGAAAATTGTTCCCAAATAATCCAAGCTAAAAATAAATCTCCAATTAATCCATAATTCTCAAATCCACGCTAACTTGCCAACTAAAAGAAAATATGAGGAAGTACACAGTACGACATGAAAGATGCTCAACAAATATATTAGCGATGAATAAAACGTAACAACACGAGTATGAATATTCAAATCAAATGCGAATCTCAATAGCATTTATCAATAAATTCCTCAACAACACATCAATGGGTCACAAGGCCTCACCCCATCCGCTTATGCTCTATCAAGACGTAGCCCCTAAGCTGGAGTTTTGGCAGGTGCCCAACATCCGTGCCATATTAAAATCTCATGACAACATGCTCAACAATAATATAATGACACCACACGAATCAAAATAATTTCAACAATTATTTTTAGGGATTTCAATGAATTTATCAATTCAAATATGAGTTCAATTAAACATGAAATCAACGGAATAACTCTCGAGAAATTTAAAGATCATATTGTGTAAAACCCCATACCTCAAAATTATTGCATAAATTTCCACATAAATTCAGCCTCAAAGTTTGATCGCACCATCACGTTCCTCTCGCAAAAATAATCAAATCATGTTCTAGCCCTAACACGAGATAACCCCAAATAGTCCTATTTTAAAAACTCAGAAAAATCAGCTCAAAAATTTATTCAAATCACTGACCCGACTTCAAATTTAGATTCTACATGAAAAATTGAGCCAGGTCTGTGCTTTGAGTTTTTCTTAAATCTTATCCGAATGCAATCAAAAAGAAGATCTAAACATTCCAAATTGGCTCTTCTCATTCCACTAGTTTTTGCCTCTTTAGATTTCGTTTCTGACCTCTCTTTTTTATCTCCCTTTCCTTATAATCAGCCATAATATTCCTTATATTACCCCTCTCTCAAACTGTAGCTTGGTGCCTAAGCTAACCTATATTACTATATTACCCTTTAATTCAAAATTGTCAACTTTACATATTTAAACCATTACAAAATGTCCAAAAGCCAATTAAATTTGAATTTAAATATTCAATTTATTTCACATAAAATAAATATAATATCAACATCCCGATTAATAAATAATAATATTACTGAAATCTTTTGTAATATTCATAAATAACCCTCAAAATAACGGGGTATTACAACTATATACAACCTACTATTTAGGCTTCACACTAACTGTACACTAGAAGTCTAAATAGTTGAGGGTCCACCACAAAAACGATTTGACTTTGGAGGATAATCGGTGTACCCTCACATACAAGCATGCCTTTCAAAAAATATGAATTCCGTTTTAACAACGGAATGCATGTGTAAGGTGGAATGGAAGAAATGAACCATTGCCAATTAAATTTTTTGGAGGAGCGATGGGGGGTTTGGATAAGACGGGTGATAAATACACATGGGGGCCAAGAAAAATCGAATCATCTCCCAAGTATTTTGAAATTAGAATGGGAGGGGGGCACAAAGAGGCAAAGATGCCTTCATGGAAAGCAACTCGAGCAAGTACTCCTCGTCAATGAATGGGTTAAATGTTTTAAAGTTCAGAACCGATTCATCGGGTACTTGTGATGGTGTGATAACGGAGAATGAAATGGGGAGGAAAGAAATTCAAACTCAAAAGATGATTTATCGTCGCTCAAAGATGGAATTTCAAAGGAGATAGGATCATTTTCAATGAATTTTTCTTCTTTGGGATCCAAATATGAAATCATTTCATTGCAAATCAATACTACATCCATTTCATCCTCACTTTCATTCTCTATTAAACTATGGGCCAAGTCAAGAATGGTTTGTTCTAAAGTAGGCATAAAATCCTCATTTGGTTCAAAATAGTCCTCGACTTCAAAAGTTTATGAAGAAAAATCGTCGTCGGATTCAAATAATAAATCCAATTCATGTTCCTACAAATAATTTTCTTCCCCATAACGGTCTTCATACCTCTCATTCTCAAGCATGACCAAACCCTCGCCGAAAGTCATAGGCCGAGTTGAGAATTCTTGGAAATGAAAAGTTTGAAAATTATTATCGGAACTATACTCAAAATCATTTTTATATGAATTTTGAAAGCTGTAGATTTTAGTTCAATAATTATAAGGAATTAGAGGCCCCAAATCGTTATCATCCTTCTCAAAATACACTCACTCCAAAGCTTGACTTTTGTAATACTCGCCTAAAGTCATTTTTGAATTTGCTATTTTTTGAGACTCTAAGTATTGACCAAAAGTCAAAGGAGTATGAGAATTTTGAGAATTATCATAATGATTACTGAAAGGATTGGAATAAGACATGCTTACTCCAAAGATGGCTCGAAGTGGTGAAATCCACAAAGTGATGCCCGCGCGAAAAAATTGAAGCGGTTCTTGACGCTCAAATGTAGAAGTCCTACAAAAATGTTAGGCAAAAAATACAAATTGAAAGAAAAAAAATACTACGAAATACTAAATCAAATAAATTCTAAAACATCAAGTCATCGGCAACGGCGCCAATTTGATCGAGGGTGAAAAGCAGCGCGCATCAAGTGTTGATCATTGCTTTCTGTTCACCGCCTCAATACAAAAACCTAAATTATGACTACAGTTGCGATACAAGTCTAGCGGTAAGTCAGGTATCGAAAATATTCACTAGGATGAGTTGCTAGAATTCAATTGATTTAATATTCCATAAATAAAGGGAAAAAGGGTGATTACAAACTAAAAAGGAAAAGATGCATAAAAGGGAAATATTAATCTAGGCAAGTGTATTGAAACTAGATTAACAAAGAGATAAAAACTATAGGTTACGTCGAATATCCCCCACCCGAGTTAATTTGTATAAAATGGATACATGGGTCGACGAGTTATTACGAATGCATCTCGTATTGAAAGTTAATTCAATCAAGGGTTTTCATGCCCCTAAATCCGCATAAAAGCCTAATAAGATTTTAGCGTCAACAAATACCCCGAAAATTTCGCACGCAAGGTCATAAGCACGAGACATACATGATATGCCTCGTCAAATCTCCTAGGTGCAATAACTAGGACGACGCAGCCGAAATAGACCCGTAAATGCCACCACCAAAGAAAAGCAACGCGTCAACTCGATTGAGTTCCATTTAAACACAACCTAATTTAAATTAGCTAGAAATCATGGCAAAAACGGGATAAATGAAACGGTAAATAAACGCGGTAAATTTACACTAGAAAGTAAGAAAATCAAAGCATGTAAACTAATTATACAAGAACATAATTTAATCTACAAAGCAAGAATAAATGAAATACACACTATATTAATGGAGATGGAAGATGGTAGCACAAATTACAAGACCAATTGGATGTCAATCCAAGAAGAAATGAAGAAATGAGTTCTCAAACCTCCAAAACCCTAACATATTCTACCTAAACCGAATAATATCTTTTTTTACATCGAAATTCATTTATATAGTAAAAGGAATTAAATTAGAAAAGAAAAGAAGAAAGAAAGTAAAAGGCCAAAATATCTGCAGAAAATAATGGATCGATCGATCGATCCCCTGGGCTCGATCGATCGATGCTAAGAAATCCAGCCCACCATCTCCCACGATTTAGCAAAATAAGAAGGATCGATCGAATGACCCCTTTGGTCGATTGATCGATTGAGCAGGTATGAGCCTCCTGCATGCTATTTTGCGATGTTTGCCTTTCTCGTCCGCCGAAATCACCTTAACTTCTTCGTTTTGAATCGGATCCGCGTACCGTTCACGGCCACGCGAAGCTTGTGAGGAGGGATGCAATTTTTGTGAAGATGATGGACCTGGTGCCCAAATTGTGAATTGACTAAATTGACCTTGAACGTGCGATCATGTACGAAAATCAAGCGGAATGCGTCTGAACTTCACACTTAGCATCCAAATACCTATAAAAACTCAATTAACCCCTGCAAAACATGTTAATGTAAAAACCCAAGGTTGTCTAGTTAACGAGCATAAATATAGGGAATAAGATACCCGAGGGGGCTAAAATGCGTAGGTTCGAGGGATGAAATACGCAATATTTACGTCATATCATACCCCCTAACTTACACATTGCTAGTTCCTAGCAATGAAATAGGATGCAATAAGAACTACAAGCAAACAAAAAGTAGGGTATGTACAAAAGTATGGTATAAAAGCATAAGGCCACTTTCACGGGCGATTCGATTGCATTTAGCGTATGTAATAAGCTGTTAAACCCCCAGGTTACCCTGGTGAATGCGTGTCATCTCGTGAGGGTTTTCAGGGATGACACCCACAAACATCACATGGTTTCCTCAAAATAAGCCCAATTCAACATGCAACAAGACCAACAATAGTGAACAAGATTTCATACGCATTATTAGCACATTGAATGGATTCAAACAAAATTTTGAATCACTAATATTATAGAATGCAGCTCATAGAATTGAAACCTTAAAATGTGGGAGGGGAGCGAGCACATGCAAAGTATGATTTGGCAAAAACTTATATAAACCGGATAAACATTAAAGCAAGCATTTATTCAATCCTCACGGACATTACGCTCATCAAGAAAATTCACTCGAATCAGGGAGGTAACACACGGAACATGCAGGCAAAAGGAGTAAATGTAAATGGAAACTAGGCCGTACACATGTCACAAATCAAGAACGCTATATATCAAATGGAAAATTGTAATCTCAATGAAAGATACCACTCATTAAAGGAGGAAAAATGCATATTCATAGATTACCAAAACTATTTAAGCCTTTGAATTACATTTACCTAAGATCACATAGGACCTTAATAGGGTTGTAATGTAGGTTAGGCTAGGGTACGAAATGAAGGAATGTATATATGGATTCAAAGTGTTAGGAAATGATAACTCGGGATAATGGGAAAATGCGAGCAAAATAAAAATTGGAAAAAAAGTTCCAAACGAGCATTAGATATATCATCGGGGAGAGTAATCAAAGCTTATTGAACTATATACAACATTTACAACTTCTCTTTCTCTTCTTTTCTTCTTTTTCTGATGTTTTCTTTTGTTTTCTTTTGCTTTTTGCTTTCTCTTTTTCTTCACTTTTTCTTTTCCCTACTTATCTCACTCTCATATGCCTAAATTGTAACTGATATCACAACAACAACATTCAATGCCAAGTAACGTGGTAAAAACGCGATAAATAAAATGGTAAATAAACGCAGTAAAGTTACACTAGAAAGCAAGAAAATCAAAGCATGTAAACTAATTGTGAAAGCATGTAATTTAATCTAGAAATAAAGAATAAAGGAAATACACACTATATTAATGGAGATGGAAGCTGGTAGCACAAATTACAAGCCCAATTGGGTGTCAATTCAAGAAGAAATGAAGAAATGAGGCCTCAAAGCTCCAAAACCCTAACCTATTCTACCTAAAATTAATTATATCTATTTTTACATCAAAATTCCTTTATATAATAAAAGTAATTAAATTAGAGAAGAAAAGAAGAAAGAAAATAAAATGCCAAAATATCTGCAGAAAATAAGGGATCGATCGATCGATGCTCAGAAATCCAGTCCACTATCTCCCACGATTTGTCAAAATAAGAAGGATCGATCAATCGATCCATTTGGTCGATCGATCGATCAAGCACGTATGAGCCTCCTGCATGATGTTTTGGGATTTTTACCTTTCTCGTCTGCTGAAATCACCGTAACTTCTTCATTCTAAATCGAATTCGCGCATCGTTTATGGCCACGCAAAGTTTGCGAGGAGGGCTATAAGTTACGTGAAGATGATGGTCCTGGTGCCCAAAATTTGAATTGACTAAATTTCCCTAAATTTCCCTTGAGCGAAATGCGTCTGAACTTCACACTTAGCATCAAAATACCTATAAAAACTCAATTAACCCCTGCAAAATATGTTAACATAAAAATCCGAGGTTGTCTGATTAACGAACATAAATATAGGGAATAAGATACCCTCGGGGGCTAAAATGCGTATGTTCAAGGGATGAAATACAAAATATTTGCGTCGTATCACCAAACATTATATGTCATCGTTCTACCGACTAGGACTCCTATAACGTCGAGCTTGTTGCACTCCTTCGGAATGGTCATCATCTGACCAGTTCCATTTTGTTCTTTGTAATCCACATCTGGGCTTTCTTCCTCGACTGTGAGACTTGCTCTCCTAAGGGCTAGGAGACTAGTTGTAGCATCGCCTCGTATTTCGATGGAGTTCTGTCTCCATCCTTTCCAGATGTCTCTTGAGGTGAGCATTTTCATCTTGCTGTTGGCGTGTAGCCTCATCCTTCTTATCAAGTCTAGCCTCAAAAGAATCTATCAACTAATAGATTTACGTTTATCTGGGTGCCCCCTGCCTTTTTTTGGAGATCTGCCTCTCCTGGCAAAGTCTTGGGTTTGAATGGCGCATTTTCGACCCTACCCTAGGAAGGTTTGGCTGCTGCTCAATATCTCATGCTTGAGGAATGTTACTGCTGTGATGGGATATCATTGGTTCATGTTGGTGAAGGTTTTTTAATGACAAATAATCGTTTCCCACAAACGATGCCAATTATGCTGACAAAAATCTAAACATAAATAATTAATGAAGGAAACCACGCACCAAGCTAATAAGAACAACAATAATCACAATCACAATCACACAACACAATAATATACGTGGCTCGACAAATTGCCTACGTCGGTAAAGAGGTCTACTGTTATCTGTAAGTAACTCTCGAGAATGTTTTTCATATTCCCCTATGCCCCGGACCAGGGGTACAATACATACTCTGCTAACAGAGAGAGAAATAGTATTAGTAACCAACACATTAACCGAGTATCCTAACAATCATTCAAGACACAAAAGTTGGATTAGGTACCTTTTATTTTCCATTTGGGCTTGGCCGACTACCATTATGGGCCTATTTGACAAAAGAGGTACCCACAATCCCAAAAGAATCTTTCTAGCATAATATGGTACGGGCTCCTCATTAATGAATTTTATACTGTGCGGAGGGGTAGTTCATTATGATTTGAGATGATATCTTTTTGAAGAGGGAATGGTGTAATAGTGGTGTTTGATACACCTGAATATGTGATCAGGGGTGGTTTATACCCCAACGTGGAAGTTTACGGAGAGTGGGTAAGAAAATAATATTAGGAATAAGTCATTTCTCCGTTTGATTCCAGGAGAGGGGTACATTTTTCAAGGAAATTTTTTCGAGGGAGGTACCAAACTACGCTAAGTAATTCTGATCAAGGCACGTGTTTTGGGGTTTTATATATATTCTATAAATTACTAGATGTAAAGAATTTGGGAAAGTCTGTACCGTTGATTTGACGAAGTAATTATTGGTATGATTTTTTTCGAGAGGGTGTTCTTGTCTATACAGATGGTAAAACACCATAAACATTTGAGGGGGTGCGATGCTTAAAATCCCAACATATACGTGGGAGATTAAACCAACTTATTTTGATGGGAATCGGGAGTTCCAATGGGGGCATGGCACAATTCAGGGTCATTTGCGTAAGATTGAAAGAGTTTCTTAGAGCTAAGAGTTATTTAGTGCTTAGTTTTGGGATATGTTTAGGGAAATACGTGGGAAGTGGTATTCATTATTTGGTGTGTGGACTTTATCGGACTAGGAAAATGAAAAGAATATGAGCTAAGGCTTGGTTTTTTCTTTTAAGAGGGAGATTGTCACACTCCAAACCCAATATTCATACTAATCATTTGTTATTATAATAATTGGATCATAATCTCGAGCCCATCAAAAATTTAATTCATTTATCAATATTTTTCTACATAATGAACATAATATTGTTCTTGTGCCATAACGAAGTCAACATTAGAGTCATAATTAAGCGGACATACAATACTGGGATTAACAATGATCAACTCAATCCATACTAAATCAATATATATAATGTGTGAGTATATTAAAATCTTCAGTGTGACAAGGATAAAATCCCCATTTTTAAATCCCAGCTCTCTTTAATGGTGAAACTCTCAAAGTTATCGGTCATATGGTATCCTAGTTGGCAGTGTACGAACCTGAAATTGTTAAAATATAAACCGTAAGCATTAAGCTTAGTGAGGTACTCCTTCCTTGTAACAGAATAACAATTCTATATCAAATATGTGGATATAAAATCTGAACAATCCTACCCATTGGCAATAACAAATCATGGATCATAAGCTCCAAATAATTCTGCCCATTGGCAATAACAAATCATGGATCATAAGATCTAAATAAATCCTGGATATTTTAATATCCAAACAAATCCTTAATATCGAAGTATTCAAACCAATCCTGGATCATGAGACCCAAACAAATCCTGGATATTTTAAAATCCAAACAAATCCTGAATACCCAAGTACTCAAATAAATCCTGCTCTTAGATCTATATTCATACTTATATATGAAACAAATCATAAGTACACTCACGTTGACAGTTTAACTGGCTTTTCCTTTGACTTTATCCGGTACTTATTCAATCAACTCGTCTTACCTTCCTATCATTCTTATAATATTAGTATCATCATAAGAATATCAATAATCCAACGAATGATTTAAACATAATTCAATCAATAAGCATCATATGATTCCATTCAAATCATTTATCCATCTTAATATATTTAACATATCCAAATCATAGACCAGATATAAATTCATTTATTCTTGTTAATTCAATCCTTGTCATATCAGTATTCCAATACAAAAGATAGTACATCATTTCAAGTCTCCTAGAGCAAGATATGCCCATTTCTTTACCATATAGCAAATCGGCCCTATAGGCTCTTTTATCGTTCATTCAACTTCCAGGAATTTCCACAATCTTTATACATCATAAATTTATGTGATATTTCACCCAACATCAGTAAACATATTTAACAATACAAGATTAAAATTTCATAAGTTTCAGAGTTCATATGCTATGTCAAGAAAAACATCGAACACATGGCGGGCATACTTTCACCCTTAGGGAAGATTTCATACCCGAACTTAAAACTCTCACCAAAGACCCATTTATTGGTATTTTCACGTAATTTTAGGATATGTCATACATATATGAGTCCCGGTTAATCTCCAATTGGAATCAATAAATTTCAGTAATCATACGAAAATATATGGAAGTTTGAATATACAAAGTTTCTAAACAAAGCAATTTTAGGGTTTTGTACATTCAACTTAACTTAAACTTTCATCTAACCACACACATATATCAAGGTCTAGAAGTTTAATAAAAAAATGATGATTTCTATCATCGAAAACAGTAATATAATAAAAATAACAAGATTTATGGTTAGGATTACCTTTGGGACTTTTACGTAATTTCTACGGATTTTTTTTTCATTTTCTCCTCACTTTTTCTTCCTAACTTCCTAATTCTCTTTCTTTAAGCATCAAATATCTCATGGCTGAATTTGGATGACTAAGGAGGTAATTATAAGGGTTTAAAGGCGGCCAAATCCACCACCCTTCCCAACCAATCAAAATATAACATTTATTGGGCATAAAGGACAAATTTCCACTTAAACGAATGGACATATTTGTCCTTCGTTAGTAATTTCGGTATAACTTCTTACTCAGACCTCCGTTTCACACACCATTTGTTGTGTTACAACCCTAACTCACCTGTCTACAAATATCTAGCTTTCACCTTAAGTCAATTATTATTTTATAAAGGTCAAAACTAGCCTTAAAACATTAGCATTCCTACCGAAAATTTCAAAATCTCACATTCGTAACTAATTCATTTTTCATGATTTATGAATCAAGGATTAGACTAAATACAATGACTTAACATTATATATACTAATAACATATTATCCATATCTCATAACCTAATCATGATTTAAACATGATTTATCATAATTATATTCGGGTTGTCACAATTCTCCCCCGTTAGGAAATTTCGTCCCCGAAATTGACATACCTTGGTTGTTCGAATCAAACAAATACGGATAATTAATCTTCATGATATCCTCTCTCTCCCATGTAGCCTCTTCCGTGGAATGTCTTCTCCACACAACTTTCATAAGTGGGATTACTTTTGATCTCAATATTTGTTCCCTCCTATCTACGATTGCAAGTGGTTCTTCCGCATAACTCAAGTCTTCCTTTAACTCAATAGGTTGTTCAACCAACACATGTGAAGGATCCGCTACATACTTTCTTAATATAGAAACATGGAAAACATCATGTAACCGAGATAACTCTGGTGGTAAAGCTAACTTGTAGGCAACCATCCCGACTTTCTAAAGGATTTCATAAGGTCCAATGTAGCGTGGACTTAATTTCCATTTGTTTCCAAACCTCATAACTCCTTTACATGGAGATATTCGAAGAAACACGTAATCCCCTTTCTGGAATTCTAAATCTCTTCGTCGTTTATCCGCATAACTTTTCTGTCTGCTTTGAGCTGTTCTCATTCTATCTTGAATAATCTTCACTTTTTCAGTGGTGACTTCAATCAATTCTGGATCCTCTATCTCCCTTTCACCAACTTCACCCCAACATATCGGTGTACGACATCATCTCTTGTATAATGCTTCATTTGGAGCCATACCAATAGTATACTGAAAACTATTATTATATGAAAATTCTATCAAAGGTAAATATTCATCCCAATTACCTTTGAAATCAAGCACACAAGATCTAAGCATATCTTCCAAAATCTGTATTGTCCTTTCAGACTGCCCATTTGTCTGAGGATGAAAGGCCGTACTAAACTTCAAGTTAGTACCCATAGCACACTGCAAGATATCCCAAAATCTGGATGTAAAAGTAGGGTCTCTATCTGAAACAATAGATACCGGTGCTCCATGCAATTGAATAATTTCATTAACATACAATCTAGCATACCTATCCACTGTATACGTTGTCTTGACTGCTAGAAAATAAGCGGACTTTGTCAATCTATCCACCATTACCCAAATCGAATCTGAGCTCTTCTGAGATTGAGGAAGCCCAACCACAAAATCAATCATTACATGATCCCATTTCCATTCTGGTAATAGCAATGGTTGAAGGAGACCAGTAGGCTTTTGATGCTCCACTTTCACTTGTTGACATATAAGGCACCTAGCAACAAAATCAGCTATTTCCTTTTTCATATTATTCCACCAATAATGCTCCTTTAAATCCCTATACATTTTAGTACTACTAGGATGCATAGTATAAATGGAATTATGAGCCTCATCTAAAATTTTCTCTTTTAATCCACCCACATTAGGCACGCATAATCGTTGCTTATACAATAAAGTGCCATCATTCACAATACAAAAATCTTCAGACTTACTATCTCGTACATCTTGTCGTTTCTTCCCAAGAAAAGGATCTTGACTTTGCAAATCTCGAATACGAGTAGCTAACAAAGGCCTCACACTTACATGAGCAAAGAACCTGTCCCCATCGGCAAGCTTCAATTCTACTCCCATCAATCTCAACTCCATGATGTGGGAAACTCTAGCACACCGAATACAAGATAACCTGCCCGAAGCCTTTCTACTCAAAGCATCTGCAACTACATTTTCCTTCCCTGGGTGGTAGTGAATTGTACAATCATAGTCTTTAATTAAGTCCATCCATCGCCTCTGCCTCAAATTCAACTCCTTTTGAGTAAATAAATACTTAAGGCTTTGATGGTCAGTAAAAATTTCACATACCTCACCATATAGATAATGACGCCATAATTTCAAGGCAAACACAATAGCAGAAAGTTCCAAATCATGTGTTGGATAATTACGTTCATGTGTACGCAACTGCCTAGAAGCATAAGCAATAACTTTACCATGCTGCATAAAAACACAACCCAACCCCTGATGTGAAGCATCGGTATAAATAACAAAACCATCTCCACCGTGTGGAATAGTAAGAACATGTGCAGTTACCAACCTCTTTTTCAATTCATCAAAACTATTTTCGCAATCAGAATTCCATTCAAACTTAACATCTTTTCGGGCTAATTTAGTCATCGACAAGGCTATTAAAGAAAATCCCTTAATAAACCTTCTATAATACCCATCTAAACCCATAAAATTCCTCACCTCAGTCACATTATTGGGCCTCTCCCAATTTACAATAGCTTCCACCTTCTTGGGATCAACAAATATACCATCTCCAGAAATAACATGGCCTAAAAATACAACTTTTAATAGCCAAAATTCACATTTGCTAAACTTAGCATACAATTGCTTATCTTTTAACACATTCAAAATAGCTCAGAGATGCTTTTCATGTTCAACCATATCACGTGAATAAATCAGAATGTCATGAATAAAAACTATCACAAATGAATCAACAAAAGGATGCAGTACCCGATTCATAAGATCCATAAATACAGCTGGAGAATTAGTCACCCCAAAAGGCATCACCAGAAATTCAAAATGACCATACCGAGTACGAAAAGCAGTTTTAGAAATATCACTCTCCTTGACCCTCAACTGATGATAACCCGATCGTAAGTCTTTTTTTGAAAACACTTTAGCACCCTGTAACTAATCAAACAAATCATCTATACAAGGTAAAGGGTATTTGTTCTTAATTGTAACTTTATTCAGTTGCCTATAATCAATACATAAACGCATGGTACCATCTTTCTTCTTCACAAATAAAACTAGTGCACCCCATGGAGATACACTAGGCTGTATGAACCCCCTATCAAGTAAATCCTATAACTGAATCTTGACTTCTTTCAACTCAGCATGTGCCATTCTATACGGTCCATAGAAATAGGTTTTGTCCCCGGTGCTAATTCAGTACTAAATTCAACTTCTCTTCTGGAGGTAACCCTAGCAACTCACTAGGAAACACTTCAGGAAAATTTCGTACAATAGGAACATCGACAAATTGTAAAGACCCCTTCCTAGTGTCAAGAACATATGCACCTCACAACCATTGCTCAATAATTTCCTCGTATGAATAGCAAAAATGATGCAACTGAAAACAATTTTCCTTTCCTCCACAAATTTAAATTCAGTCTCACCGGGCATATTAAAAATAACTTCCTTACAGAAACAATCCATAGATTCATGATATTTAGATAACCAATCCATTCCCAGAATTATATCAAAATTATAAATATACAATGGAAGCAAGTCTATAACTGTATCTCTAGACCCCACAGTCAAAACACAATCACGAAAAGCATATTCAACTACAACCATATCCCCCATAGGCATATAAATACCCAACCCCGCATCTAAATAATTACATGGTCTATTCAGGTATACAGCAAAAGCATAGGACACAAAAGAATGTGTGGAACTAGGATCAATCAAAACCTAAGCACTTCTATGAGTAACAAAAAGTGTACCTATCATCACATCTGGAGTAATCTGAGCTTCTTTCATCGTAAAGACTCGTCCACCTGGACTGGAACTACCAGCCTGTCCTCTTCCCATACTTTTCATTGCACTACCTGGAGATAACATTCTGCTTGCTACTTCACTATGTGCTGCTGGAGTCTTTGCCAATTGCAGACAATTCTTCTTAATATGCCCCACTTGATGACAATGGTAGCACTCAGATTTATGTGAAAATCTGAGTGCCCTTACTCAGGGACAATTCCAATCCCTTAAGCTTAGGACACTCAGATTTATAATGCCCTTCCTCTTTACAAAAGAAATATGTAACACCTCCTATTGGGGCCTCACCTTTCCCTGACTTTCTGGCTGAACCAAAAGATCCTCCACCCCTGGTATCTCTACCAAATCTCACCTGACCTCTACCACTATCTCCACCACCTCTCAAAAATTTATGAGGTTCCATCTTAACACTTCCACCCTCACCTCCCTTAGAGTGATATGCGTCGAATCTACTTTTCTTAAAACTCTCTCTGCTCGCCACCCCTTGGTTCATTTGCCTTTGTGCTATCGTGGCTTTGTTTACCAGGGAAGCATAATCTTCTAACTCATAAGTGGACACCCTATTTTGAATAGGCCAAATCAGTCCATCTTGAAACTTACTACATTTATCTTCTTCATCCTGCACATACTTAGTATCAAATCTAGACAAAGCAGTAAATTTAGCATCATACTCCCTCACAGATATGTTCCATTGGGTTAAATTTAAAAATTCCCTCAGCTTCTCCCTCCTATAAACCATAGGTAAATACTTAACATACAGAGCTTTAATAAATTTAGCCCTAGTAATAACATCAGTACCTTCGATCCTGGGCACCAAATGGTTGCTGGCTTCCCACCAATATTTCGCCTCTCCTTTGATCTTAAACACAACTAGATTCACTTTCTGGTTATCTGGAACCTTCATAACTGCAAAGATAGTTTCTAGATCTCTGACCCACATCTCAGCTTCTGTAGGTTCAACTGACCCTGAATATTCTGGAGGATTCAACTTCAAAAACTTCTCATGCATGGAATCTTTCATTTCCTTCCTTGCCTCTTTCTCAATCCTGGACACAGTCTTTGATTCTAGATATCTAGCCCGTTGTTCTGCCATTTTCGCCATATTTCTTTCTTGTTACTCTACCATCCTCATCATTGCCTGTGCTATTATTTTCATCTCTGTAGGCAGCTCTTGCTCTCTAGCCCTTCTAGCAACACTTTGCTCTACTTCAGTATTCTCTGCACGAGAAGCCACTCCCTCTTCTCTATGTTGTCCATTCCCAGGTTCCATCTGGAATTCTCTGTAATACAAAAAAGTTCTAAAAACCAATATAAACAGTTTATACTACTAAACTATTGGTTAGTACACAAACAATTCATAAATATCAAATCAACTCAGTACTGCCATCTAATCGTCACACACGTCCAGAATTAATAACCACGCTCTGATACCACTAATTGTCACACCCCAAACCCAATATTCATACTAATCATATGTTATTAGAATAATTGGATCATAATCTCGAGCCCATCAAAAATTTAATTCATTGATCAATATTTTTCTTCATAATGAACATAATATTGTTCTTGTGCCATAACGAAGTCAACATCAGAGTCATAATTAATCGGACATACAATACTGGGATTAACTATGATCAACTCAATCCATACTAAATCAATATATAAAATGTGTGAGTATATTAAAATCTTCAGTGTGACAATGATAAAATCCCCATTTTTAAATCCCAGCTCTCTCCAACGGTGCAACTCTCAAAGTTACCGGTCATATGGTATCCTAGCTGGCAGCGTATGAACCTAAAATTCTTAAAATATAAACCGTAAACATTAAACTTAGTGAGGTATTCCTTCCATGCAACATAATAACAATTCTATATCGAATATGTGGATATAAAATCTGAACAATCCTGCCCATTGGCAATAACAAATCATGGATCATAAGATCCAAATAATTATGCCCATTGGTAATAACAAATCATGGATCATAAGATCCAAACAAATCCTAGATATTTTAATATCCAAACAAATCCTGAATACCGAAGTATACAAACCAATCCTAGATCATGAGACCCAAACAAATCCAGGATATTTTAATATCCAAACAAACCTGAATACTGAAGTACTCAAACAAATCCTGCTCTTAGAGTTATATTCATATTTATATATGAAACAAATCATAAGTACACTCACCTTGATAGTTTAACTGAATTTTCCCTTGCCTTTATCCAGTACTTGTTCAATTAAATCTTCTTCCCTTACCATCATTCTTACAATACTAGTATCATCATAAGAATATCAATATTCCAAAGAAGGAGTTAAACATAATTCAATCCATAAGCATCACATGATTCCATTCAAATCATTTATCACAAGTGAAGTTCGATCCAAATCCATGTTAATATATTTAACATATCCAAATCATAGACCAAATATAAATTTATTTATTCTTGGTAATTCAATCCTTGTCATATTAGTATTCCAATACAAAAGATAGTACATCATTTCAAGTCTCCTAGAGCAAGATATGCCCATTTCTTTGCCACATAGCAAATCTGCCCTATAGGCTCTTTTATCGTTCATTCGGCTTCCAGGAATTTCCATAATCTTTCTACATCATAAATTTATGTGACATTTAACCCAACATCAGTAAACATATTAAACAGTAAAAGATTAAAATTTCATAATTTTCAGAGTTCATTTGCTATGTCAAGCAAAACATCGAACACATGGTGGGCATACTTTCACCCTTAGGGAAGATTTCATACCCGAACTTAAAACACTCACCAAAGACTCATTTATTGGTATTTTCATATAGTTTTCTGATATGTCATACATATATGAGTCAAGGTTAATCTCCAATTGGAATCAATCAATTTCAGTAATCATACAAAATTATATGGAAGTTTGAATAAACAAAGTTTCTAAACAACGCAATTTTAGGGTTTTGTACTTCAACTTAACTTAAACTTTCATCTAACCACACACATATATCAGGGGCTGAAAGTTTAATAAACAAATGATTATTTCTATCATCTAAAACATTAATATAATAAAAATAATAAGATTTGTGGTTAGGATTACATTTGGGACTTTTACATAATTTCAATGAATTTTCTCCAATTTTCTCCTCACTTTTTCTTCCTAACTTCCTAATTCTCTTTCTTTAAGCTTCAAATCTCTCATGACTGAATTTGGATGAATAAGGAGGTAATTCTAAGGGTTTGAAGGCGGACAAAGTCACCACCCTTCCCAACCAATCAAAATATAACATTTATTGGGCATAAAGGACAAATTTCCACTTAAACCAATGGACAGATTTGCCCTTCGTTTGTAATTTCGGTGTAACTTCTTACTCGGACCTCCATTTCACTCACCATTTGTTGTGTTACAACCCTAACTCACCTGTCTACAAATATCTAGATTTCACCTCAGTCAATTATTATTTTATAAAGGTCAAAACTAGCCTTAAAACATGAGCATTCCTACCGAAAACTTCAAAATCTCACATTCGTAACTAATTCATCTTTCATGTTTTATGAAGCTAGGATTAGACTAAATACAATGATTTAACATTATATATACTAATAACATATTATCCATATCTCATAATATAATCATGATTTAAACATGATTTATCGTAATTATATTCGGGTTGTCACAGCATTATTGATCTCTCTAGTGTGAGAATTATTGACTTTGGGTCCCAAGGGGGAGGAGGCAACCCGATAGGAAGCTCCCATAGAAGGACTAAATGGGGAGAGGCCGGTGTCATTTGAACTCACCTTATCATCATTAGTGTGCATACTATTTTACTTGTAAATGATGAAGAGTTCCCGAGGGACCAGTTGGTATTCAATGTTAGACTACTTAGTTTAGAATATAGCCAAATGGGATTTATGATGAGAAAGACCTGGGTCATATTGGAGTATATTCCTTCATAGTGGTGGGAGGATGCTACATGTGAGATATTC
Organism: Sambucus nigra; assembly: GCA_949130495.1. Taxonomy (NCBI): domain Eukaryota; kingdom Viridiplantae; phylum Streptophyta; class Magnoliopsida; order Dipsacales; family Adoxaceae; genus Sambucus; species Sambucus nigra. The sequence goes on along the minus strand of OX422207.1, from coordinate 127,552,536 downwards.
TTAGACTTTCGATTTGGAATATATCGAATTCGAAGTTTGAGGAAAAATTCGATTGTTTAAGGGGGAAGAATGGAATATTCCGTATTTTCCAGTGAATATTTAAATTGAATAATAATTAATTATATGTGCTTTTTATAACTGGAGTTGTCACTAATTTTATTTTATGCGTTACATAATTTCGACTTGAAGTTGGATTTGAGACACGATTATGAATTAGTTAGATTGATAATATTTGAACCCGTATCAGGTTCATTATTAAATAACTGAGTTTTTAGTTATCTATTTTAGGTATAACTGGTATGCGGATTTTGGGAGGCATAATGAGTCTATTTTTAATTTAAAATGATGGTTTAAAGAAGGGTTAGTATAAGGCTTGGGTAATATTTCAAGCCATTAGAAGGTGTATTTGGGCTCTTTTAGGTGACACCCATTTGGGGCTAAGTGTAATTTCATGGGTTAAGGGTTTGAAGGGGTCACTATGGATCTCATTTATCAGAAAACATATTTGGAAAGCAGTTTTGGGAACTAGAGAGGAGGATTGTGGACAATAGAGAAGAAATTGAGATAATTAGTTTAGTTTTCTCCCCAAATTGACAAGGCAACTTATATAGAATTAGATTATGACTGCACTTGTTCTCAATTTAGACCCATTGGTCTTTGTAATTTCTCAAATAAAATAATTACTAAAATTTTAAATGATAGACTATCCACTATTCTTCCTTCTATTATCTCTCAGAATCAAAGTGGTTTGGTCAGAAATAGATCAATTCAAGAAAATATTTTGTTAGCTCAAGAAATGGTTCAAAATCTTGGTAAAAAGGCTCATGGCAGTAATGTTATTTTTAAGCTAGATATGGATAAGGCTTATGATAAAGTATATTGTGCTTTATTATGTGAAGTTCTTAAAAGAATCGGGTTTAATGAACTTTTTATAGATATGATTTGGAGATTGGTATCAAACAATTGGTTCTCATTAATATTAAATGGTCAAAATATTGGATTTTTTAAAATCCATCCTTGCTGCTGAAACTCTTAGTAGAAACATAGATAACATATTCTTTAAGAATAAGTCTATTCCTTTTCTCATCCTCAAAATAGTAAACTCATTTCTCACTTAGGATATGTTGATGATTTAATTATCTTCATAAATGGGGGGAAATATAGCATAAAAGCTATTTTTTTATGGCTCAAAGTATATGAGAAAACATCTGGTCAACAAGTAAATTTTTCTAAGAGTTAATTTTATGTAGTTAAAAAGATTCCCCCTCATAGAATTACCTCGATATATCTTCTTTCTGGTTTAGCCTCTAAATTTTTACTTATGAAACATCTGGGATGTTTTTTGAATAAAGGTAGACCTAAGGCTATTTTATATTCTGACTTATTATCCAAAGTTAGAGATAAATTACAAACTTGGTCTTCTAAATTGATATCCCAAGCAGGGAGAGTTAATCTCATTAGAAATGTTTTACAATCTATCCATGTTTACTCTATATCGGTTCTTAATCCTCCTAAAAGTGTTATTAAAAGATTACATAACATTTTTAGAAAATTCTACTGGGGTTAAATGGACTGAATTATGTTATCCTTTTGAAGAAGGTGGTTTAAATTTTAGAAAACTTGAAGATATTGTTTCTGCATTTAGCATTAATTTATATTGGAAATTCAAGTTTGGCACAGGTACTAGGGAAAGTTTTGTTAGGAACAAATATAAAAAAGGAATTTCTGCTTCCAATTGTTCGAATACTATGAAAAGGTTATCATGTATTCAAGAGTTAGTAGAAGAAAATATTATTACAAACAAACAAATATGGAAATGTACTTCTACAGGAGAATTTTCAATTAAATTTGCATACAACATTTGCTGACCCAATAAACCTATCTCCTTAAGTTGGAAAATTAATTGGATTAAAGAATGTCATATTAAAATCCCCAATTTTGTTTGGAAACTATTTAATAATGCAGTTCCTTTTGAAATTGAAGTTAAAAAAATTGTTATAAGACTTGCCTCTGTATGTAGACTATGCTTTAAAGAAGAAGATAGTAGATATCATGTGCTGTCTGAATGTGTCATTACTAAGGAGGTTTGGTGTTATTTCTCTAAGTTATTTGGGGTATGCATTGATTTTTCTTCTTGTAGATCCATTTTAATGTCTTGGTTGTTTTCTAAAGTTAAAAGAGATTACAATCTTTTATTATTGAAAATCGTTCCTAAAGTAATTTTGTGGGAAATTTGGAAAGTAAGGAATAAATGCTATTTTGAGCACTATAAACCTTCTTCTGATTACATAATTATTCAAGTAATTTCTCTTTGCTCAAATATTTTTCAAAATATTAATGTATATGATAAGATTCCTGTAGAGGATTTCAACATAACAAAAAAAATTCAAATTAAAATCTTCCGTAAAGAAATTAACTTTATAAAATGTAATTGGATTAATCCTCCGTTGGGTTACTTTAAACTAAATATAGATGGTGCTTCCAAATCTAATCTGGGTCCGAGTGGAATTAGAGGGGTAGTAAGAGATCCTCAAGGATTATTTATAGTTGGTTTCCCTAAATCTTTAGGGATTCAATCGTCCTTTATAACAACGATAATGGCTTTACAAGAAGGTATTAGCTTACTCTCTCAATTACAAATATCAAATGTTATCATTGAATCTGATTGTAAATCTTTAGTTGATATTGTTTTGAGGAAAGCAAAACCCCCATGGAATTGTATTGAGATTTTAGATAACATCTCCAATCCATCAAATTTCAAAATCAATCATATATGGAGAGAAAACAATGTAGTTGTAGATTATCTAGCTTCAAGTGCAGCTCTAAATCAAATGGATTCAGCTTATTAGAGTTTCAACTCTCTTCCAAAATTGGCTAAAGGTCATCTCAACATGGATAGGCAGAACATCCCCTCTATTAGAATTAAAGTAAAAAGATTATAATGGGGATCTTTTTTATAAATCCCCAAGTTTATACATCTTTAGCTTATATTCTTTGTAATGGGGATATTTTATAAATCCCCATATTTTGTTATCTAAATTTTCTCAAATGTAAGGGGATAATTTATAAATCCCCAAATTTATATACTCCCTTTCTAGAGTAACGGTCCCATCCTCTAGAAAATTTAAGTTAGTGGGTTTGTAAACCTTGGAGAGGTTGTTTCTCCGTTATTTAATAATAAAATGTGTGGGGGTACTGTCCCTCTTTGACAAAAAAAAAAAAGAAGAAAAGATTATTATTTCATGTGTGATAATATTGTGTCTATTCATTAAAATATAAAATAATCATGTACCAAATCTGATTTAAATGACTTAAAATGACAAATCTTGTATTAACCTAATCAACATAATAATTAGGTCACGTTCCATATTAATTTTATTGAGTCTTTCATGAATTGAAACTGAAATTTTTAGAAAATGATTTGATTGTTTTTTCTATTGTAAACTAACTAAAAGCCCTCTAATTATATTTATAAATCTATAGAAATCATAAGCTATTCGAAGAAATTGGCAAATCTTGAGTTTTTGAGAGAGAATTAGTTTTTTCATTTCAATGTTGTTGTAAACATGGTATTTGATGTTAGAAATAGGTTATCATTGTTTATTTATTGTGGTTTTATTCTTTGGAAGATGGTTTGGGGTTTAGATGAAGCGTTTGAGTTTAGTAATGGAGGTTTAAAGAGAGAAAGTTGGGTTTGAAGACGATGAATCATGTAACAAAGGGAAATTATGGAGTGTCTGTATTGATCGATCAATCGACACTAGGCCATTGATCGATTGATTGTATTGGATATGGCCTAGTTTAGGTTTTTGTGTATTTGGTTCAAATTTTTTGTTTAAGTGCCCAGGGATAGGATTTATTAGCCTATAGTTTTCACATACTCATATAATAAAGATAGATTCCTATGAACTTGAGTTGTTTGACATTGGTATTTTGGGTTGTTTGGACATTAGGGAAAATTGTTGATTTAAAGTTATTAATTAGAGGATTTCGCGTTTGATTTCAAACCCGAGCGTAGGATTGATTTGTTAATTGGGAATTTGGAAATTAGTGGATTCCGTATGTTGGCCAAGATTATTGGTGTCTTTGTGACTGATTAGTGGGGTTTTTATCCTTTGGGTGAGATTAGGAATTTGGTTAAAAAAATCCATGGGTAAGGGTAGTAATCATATTCGATGGTTCTATAGAAATTAGGTGTCAATTGATACTTAGATGTATAGCCTCGAGATTTGGTCTAGGATCATATGAGATTAAATATAGTTATAGTGCATATCCTATTATATGTTGTGTGTGATACTATGACTACAATATGGAAGGCCTTGGCAAGTATGGTTATTAACATATAATATTTGATAGGGGTAACGAGTGTATTATCTTCTAATAGTTTGATTTGTTATGGATGACCCGATTCTTTTGATAAAAATGCTAGTATGACTTGGGAGCATTAAGGTATATATGCTATGTGATTTACTTTATCCCGTTAATCAGGATTATTTATGTGTTTTCTTTAACTCGTTAATGAGAGTTATATTTTCTTGCATGATATATTTGGAAAGAATACCAAGTGTGAATACTCGTTGGAACATGGGCCATGATGGGACACATTCGACACGAACCACACTAGTAATTTGGTGAGTAAACGGGCTATGCCTTTGTCATATTTATCCCAAGGTATCTTTGCCTACGTACTCGTATACCAAGAGGGGTTTACGAGGGTGTTCATCATATAAACTTTTGCTTGGTAGGACGTATGTATAACGGTAAAGAATAGAGATTTGTCCCTTGGACCTGATAATGTCTTAGGTTCGGGACAACCTAAGTCTATACCTATTATGTGTAAGTCATCCTAGAAAGTGATAAGGATACAAATTCCTTATGCGTGGGCATACGAGTAGCCCATTTATCTGTACATCATGGGGGTTGTGCCTTTGGATGGATGTTAGACATGAGTAGAGTATTTGTCCTAACACATGATATTATTGTGTTGCAATACTAGATACGCTTATATCAGTTTATATCCTATATTATATATGTATGTAATTTATAGTAGGGGTGCCCACGTACGTACCTATGTTTTGTATTTGTGTATTACCTATACTTGATACGTGTATACTGCATTATTAGTGTGAAAATGACAAATGTGGATATATTTGAGATATGAGCGTGTTATTGGTGTCTTGGTTATTTTGTGAGAAGGTCCTTAGGATTTGATACCTTAGTACATCATGTGATTCCTATTGATAAATACTTATCTAGTATAGTTAAGTGTAAAGATTAAAGATGATGTTGTTAGAATTTAATCACATAGACTACTTATGGGTTCAGAATTTAGAATTGCACGTTATTTTAGGTTGTTAGGTTGGGTAACTAATAACTTAAAATCCACTAAAATATGAGAGGCAAATGTGTATCTATAATGTGTCCTAGATTTATTTATATAGGATTGTTTTTTCCATTGTAATTATATATGTTTTCAAAGGGACTTGTTGCAGTAGTTCTTTTAGACACAGGTTCGTTGGAGGAGAATCTCCAGCAACATCTTATTTATTACTCCTAGGATAATTGGAGTCTAGCAAGTGTATCTCATTATTTTATTATACTCTTTTATTTTTAGTCTGGTTCTGAATGTATAATTATATTCTGAGTTGGACTTTTGTATTGACACATTTTATATTTAGAGATGGCTTATGTTGTATTGGAAATGATTGGTATTATAGTTGGTTTTCGGTTAATTTAGCATTTCATTATATTTTCATTCTTCATTTTTTTTATTATTTCTTATGCTGATAATATTACCAGAAGTTTTTGATTACCATGATTTTTATATCATATCTGGTTAGTCTATTTATGGATTTTGCGAGGTGTCACACATTCTCCCTTACTCTCTCTGTCTCTCCTATGATTCCTATTCTTTCAGGATTCTAATTCCTTTTCTTTTCAATATTCCACCTTTACACCACTTTAAAATAAAACGTGTTTCAATAATTTAAAATCTTATCCTGGAGTCCAAGAAAGTATAAAAATATTAAAATTCCACTATGGTTTAAAAAAATCCTAAATAACCAAATAACTAATTAAATGCCCAAAATATTCTTTTAATTAGCCAAAAATGACCAATATTATTTCAATTAATTATTTAATTAAATTCAAATTTAACCTTCATATTTAATTTTCTTTAATTAAACCATTTAATGAATTAAATTTGCCCCAAAAAATATTAAGTATTACGAAATATTCTTCTAAGGCTAAATTATTATTGAACCTGCGTGAAAAATCTAATGTGAATTCTCTTAACCTATCTCCTGGTATCTGAATAAATTTTTCTTACTGACTATTTGTTAGGGGGTGAAATGTGATACTTAAATTTTGCTTAGTTCCATTTTTGGTTTGGAAGTCATAAGAAAATATTCTTACGAATAAAGGATCACAGTCGAGCACAATATACAAATGTACTATGTAGATTTTGATAATCTATCGAATGTAGAGGTCACCAAGTTTTAGGAAAGAGTTTTTTTATCCTTATAGGTAAGAAATGGCCTAAGTTATTGAGTCGATCTATGGTTACCGAGATTTAATTATACCCTTAGAGTGTTATGGGTAATCCAATAAAAAAACCATTGTGATGTAATACAATTTAAACTCGATGATGGGATGGAAAAGGGGTGTAATAGTTCTCTAGGTTGGTTTTTTTCACTTTCCACTTGTTAACATATTAGGTATTCATCAACGTGTTTTGTTACATCCCGTTTCATTCCCTTCAACCAATATTACCTCTGAAGATCATGGTGCATCTTGGTACTTCCAAGGTGGATTATGAATTTTGAATGATGATCTTCTTCCAAGATAGCTTTTCATACAGAGGGATTAGTAGGTACAAACTATTGAATCGTAACCCATTGATCGTATAATAACCCATTGATTGATGCTCTACAACATTCTAACGAAGTGTTAGGAAAGTTATGATGTTTTGATGAGTTGGTAGTTTCTGACAATTCTCCTTGAAATTTATATTTTCCTATTATTTTGATGATCTTTTTTTGGAAATTATATGTACCACTAGATTTACCCCTAGACTTTTGACTTAAGGAATCAAGTAGCACATTGCCTTTTCTAGGATGGTACTACAGACTAACCTTATAGTCCTCTAAATATTCTATCCAGAATCATTGGGTCAGATTTATGTCTTTTGGGGTGAATATATATATATATATATATATATATATATATATATATAACACTTGCATGGTCTAAGAATGCTTGAAACTCTTCCCAATGAAGATATCATCTCCAAATTATTAATGAAAAAATAACAATGACAACCATAAGATCATGTACCAGGTAGTTACGTTCATGTGTTTTGAGTTGGTAAGATTTATAATTTATCAATTTTCCTAATTTAATAACCATATATCCTCATCCTTGTAGTAAAATGACGACATATGAACTACAAACTAAACTAGTGGAAGCTGTCATGAATAGGGTTACGTAATTATCTTTTGTTTCAAGGTTTGAAATGATTATTCACACTTTTTAGTCCACTCATATCTGTTTCTTTTCGATTTAACTATATCAAGCATAAGGAAATCATTGTAATCCTTTTACAAATTGTCGATAGTATCCGGTTAACGCTAAGAAACTTTGAATTTTTGTAACATTTGTGGGTTGTTTCCATTCCACAACAGTGGCAGTTGTTGATGGGTTAACTTTCATCCTTGACCTAAAATTTTGATCTCTTTCATGAGAAAATCATATCTTATATTTCTCGTGTAAAGGCATTGTTGGTGTACAGTTTTCACCACCAAATTTAAATGTATTTCATGTAACAAAATGTCTTCAATCAATGTATTAACGAATTTTTCTCGAAAAGGTCAAAATACTCGATGCATTAGGTCCATGAATGTGGAAGGTGTGTTATTTCATCCAAAATACTTGTCCATAAAATCTAAAGGGTCATTTTCGACTCATAATGTAGTTTTTGATATATCTTTCTCTCTTACTCGGAGATGATTCTAACTTAACGAAATGCGAATTTTTTAAAATTGCCTGTATCCATGCAACTGAACGAACATATCCCATATCCTAGGTAATGGATGTTTGTTCATGATAGTTACCAGATTAATTCTTCGGTAATCAAAATATTAATGGAACGTTCCATCTTTTTTCTTTACGAATAATACATGTTGTCCCCAAGGTTAAGTGCTTAAGTGAATAAAATATTTTCTAAGGGTTGATCGAGTTTAGTTCGTAATTATTGTAACTCTAATGGTTCCATGCGTTTTAGTGGTATGAAAATGGTTGATGTATTGGGTAAAAGATTTATCACATAATTTATTTCTCTTGCCAGGGTAAACTAGGTAATTCTTGAGATAAAACATTGTCGGAGTTAACTAAGAATGTAATGGATAATGATGATGATTTTTCTTAAAATTTGGTAAAATGGGTGAATTGGGTTTTCCCTGGATAAAATACTGCCTTTTGGGAATTCAAAAGTAACTATTCACTTATGACAATCGATATGGAAAAAAATCTAAGGAAAGAATATCCATCATAATGTTGATATCGAATCCTTCCAATTCTAAATCAACTTTGTGTAGGGTACGATTTTCAGTTCCTATCTCCATAGCACATTCACTATAAACTTGATGAGTAGTACTGGAATTACTAACTCTATGTACAAACTATAACTAAGGTGACTGGAAGATAATTTTACCGAAGTTACAAAATCTTTGATAATGATGAAAGGCGTAAGTACTGAATTAAACAATACATGGTCCAATAATTATGAAACAATATGTTAAATTCTACCACATCTTCGATATTTTTCCTTATGGATTTTATGAGAGTGAAGGATAATCCTTGTTTTCTCTTCCCTTACCCATGTCAATTTCCTCATCAAAACTATTACGATGACCGGTTGTTTAATTTCTATATAAGTAAATAATGGGGGTTGAGAATATTGTCACATTCGATCAGGTAACACGGATGGGATGGTAAGCTGTTATCATTCGAAAGGTAAAGTTTTGTGCATTGTGGTCTAATGTGTTCGAGTTCATCACACCAATGTCATCGTATGATGTTTTTTATTGTTATGAACAATCTAACTAGGCCTCTATTATTCCTTGGATATGGATTAGATCTGAGGTTGTTGCTATAATTTTAGACTATTTAATCACTTTTTAGATTTGGGTTTTAGTTACAAGAAGTTCCCAAAAAGGCTAAGTTTCATTCAATGATAAAGGATATTTGTATCATCTGACTAAAATCACGGATCCATAATGGCACAATAGAACTTTTATGATGGGATTCAATCCTCATTAAAAATGATTACGTGTATTGTCGTCATTGTCAATGTATTCTTATGAATATTGTGAAAGTTCTATTAAATGTTCTACAGACTGACATACATTACCATTTGGTCTTTTACATATTCGATAAAATAATTGTTGAAAATATTTTCTCAAATTGTTTACAGGTTAATCCCTCATAAATTTGACAACATTATATATTTTACCACTAATGGTGAGCTTTTATTTTGAAAATATAGGTTGCTAAAGTCACCCAAAGTTAACGTATTATGACTACTTTAAGTCTCAAGTCTAGGGGGTCTAATATAGATAGGGTAGAAACAACATTCATTAATTATTTTTTTAAATTAAATATTAATGATAAATTGAATAAAACTTAGCACCAATTTTAAATAGTTGTTGTGATAAATGATTTACAACAACATACTGATTTATGAGGGAACGCAATAACGAGAAAAATCTCGAACGACCCAAACTCACAAATTCTCTATGATGAGGTTTTACAAAAGTCAACATATGACTTACAACACATATTCGATGCCCTCGTAAGCCATGATGCATCTTCGTTGTTCAACCTCTCTACCATAGTGACACATAGGACTCCACGTGCATAACTACCATTATGTATGAGTCCACACATGTCTAAATGTTCACTAATAAGGCTAACCTATTGTCTACGGATCAAGTACACGAATCGATTATTTCTTCACCGTAACCCGACACCACGGAGTTCGCCGTGTGTGAACAACAAATATATAATCCGGCATATGAAACGTACTCAATAAAGACGATGATGATTAAAACCTTGATTCCAAATGAGATCTCAAAGTCTATGAAGAGTAAATCCTGGATCACAAAGATTTTGGGTGAAATTAGGGTTTGGACGCTTTTGGTTTATGATTAGAAACTAATTTTTGCCAAAATTCTGAATGAAAACTGATGCTACCACTCCAATTTATAGAAAACACATTATTTGAGGTGACATATTTTTTAGGCAACTCGTTCAAATATAATTACTATATTAGTTCTAACAAGTTTTGCATTCTCATTTGAACGAAAATCGAATGAGCATTGAATAAACAATTTTTGCAAAATAGAAAAAGCTCACTTGATTCTCATTTGAATCTTGTTCAAACGATATTACCTTCTTGTTTGAAGGTCGTTTGAACCATGTTTGATCAACCAAAAAAATAAAAAATATTTCTTAAAAAATAGTTTTCCAAAAATAAGCCTTAATTATTTTAAAACATAAACACCCAAAACATAATCCAAGGATCAACATAATATGCATTCATACCTCTCGAGCTCCGTGGAAGATGAAGACTAAATATGGTAAGAAACATGACATGATCAATGCAGTGTCTTAAACTTGGCTCCTATATCTTCAATTAAACACGTCATCATCTTGAAAGGGAAAACACCTACCCTATCCTATGGCTCAAAATGGTTTTTTTCTAGAATTATGCCAATACATACAAATTGAATCTATCAAAATTTGTTCTTACAAATCTACCCCTTGTCTATTCCAAGACAAAACATAATGTAAAAACTTATGGGTCGTAAATTTCACTTAAAGACTCAATACCAAACCCCCCAAAAGAAAAAGTATAGACTTGATAAACACACTCTGACTAGCTTTGTACACTCGTAAACTTTGTCGCATGCTTTAGGCCTCTACCCATAAGATAAAGATCCCCTCTTAACACTAGAGTGAAAGATACTTCCTAACATTAAAGTGAAAGATACCATTTCTTCCCCTTCTCGTTCAAGAATATACAAATAATGAAAGCGTAAAACCATTTCTTACCCAAAAACCATATCATCCCCAAAATGTGAGAACATGTGGAATTAATATAAAATATAGAGGAAAGAATAATATCATGCAACGATGTGAAGAGTAACAAATTAAACATGGAAACTATGGCTATTCGAGATGAATTCATCTGGTATGGGATGTCCCCGAAATTGGATGAGAGAGAAAATTGGAGAAATCTCCCTCTCTGTGCGTGCGGGGATTCAAGAATAAGGGGAATCCTTTTTACACTAATATTTTTAATCTTCGTGGGCAGCCATAGATATAAATCGATCATCATTATGAGGAAGAAAAATGCAGAAATTGAGTCCCCAACCCTTTTTTTTCAAAATAGGCAAAAGAATATATTCGTCCCAAAAGAATGGCATCAAAATACATACAGATGCGTATGAAACCAAATGAATTGGGGGTACGAGGACTAAGTTAGGGAATGGGAAGGTGTTAGTCACCCATTCCACCCTTTCGATCTCTCATGGGCTATAGTAATGTTCTCCTTTTATCTATAATGTGATACATGTGTACATGTGTGCGGTGTCAATAATGATTGAAAGAAATCATCTGACTCACATCATGTGAAAGACGGAGTTGAATCATTCTAAGGTGTGTGTAAAATAATATCATAAAAATATAATATGAATGTCCGTTAAATTAGAAATCACTATTAAGGAGTGAATGTGTGTATCAAATGGGAACACTAACATATAGGAGTACGCGTATTCACAATTCTACTAAAAATAAGAAAATGTAAATTGACTGAATGAGAAAATAGGACTTGAATCCTAAGACTGGCTTGCGATGCCTATGTAGCCCAAAGGCATCAAACTTTATATAGTTTAAAAGTCCAAGAGGGTGGGGTTTAACCCATAAATTCTAAATTAGAACTTTCTTTAGTTTGTTTTTCAGAAAATGTGCACAAGTGTAGGCAGTGTGGAAAAAAAAGGAAATTATAATTTAGGGTTTATAATAAAGCCCTGTTTTTGTCTTTTTTGTAGTTTATGAAGATAAGTATTGTTGATGTAAAAAACTAGATTTGATCTAATTATTTTACTCACAGATAAAAAATGAATTATTAAATAAGACAATAGATTTTTAAAGTGGTTCAGCCTTATGAGAATGCCCTACGTCCACTATTTTTGTATTGTTGACTGCTTGCCTGAAATTCTCGATAAGTGGTTTACTAAGAGATCCAGAGTCCCCCTATAATGAGCAGGTTACAATGTATTTATATCCTTGAGGTTGTACATGTGAAAGGACAATGCGTTGTTATCTAGTAGACATATACATATGTACGATAATAATGAGCATTTAATGCGCAATCGTCTTTTTGATTATCTTGATTTGGATGCTCTGCATGCTAAGTAGCTCGGATAGCTTAAGCTGTTCGAACCACTTAGGTTTCTCAATACGCTTGAGTTGCTCGGAGCTCTGAGTTGCTCGGGGTGCCTTGGCTGCTCGGTACGCTTGAGCTGCTCGGGGTGTATGAGTTGCTCATTGAAAGTATTCGTATTTTCCATGTGGTTGACACGCATCTTCAAGTGATTGGTCCATGTCAGCAGACTAAATTTGGTATCAACAGAAGCTCCCGATGTTTCACAGTTTGAGGTTAAAGAAAAGTGTGGAACATTGTTCTTGAAAACTTCTTAGATTATTGTTTTTTATGGATTTTAGGAAAATTTTCGTTTTGTATAACTCCTTTTTGAGGGCATAGTATCAGGCTTCATAAATTTTTTCAATTTTCATGACCACTTCGATATTTGTGCCTTTTTCTTCTTTTAGCCCCCGAAAATGGAAACGTCTTCCCTTGTAATCATTGCCTTTCTCTATTCCCGAGGTAAAGTATTTAAGCGAGGTAGAAATCCTATCGTTTTTCACTTTTCAAATATGTATCTTTGAACTCTTCATTTTCTCTCTATCTTGTTCCTTTATTCTTTCCATCGTTCATTGTCGACTAATATCTCTTTTTTCTGTAAGATTTTCTTCTCTCTCCTTTATTTACTTTGTTCATCAGGGTTTATCTTGTTGAATCATTGTATAAATTTCGGTCTGAATTTTCAATCCCTTCGTGGGTTATTTTGAAAGAAATTTTTGAACCTTCTGATTATTTTTCTTTGGCTGAGGGACATTGGTTCCCAAGTCTTTTTGTAGCCGAATGTGGCTTTTCTTTCTCGCCAAATTTCATGTGTTTAGAGTTTTGCCAATATTTCAATATTGTACCTGCAAAAGTAGCTCCAAATACATGAAGGGTAGTTAATGGCGTTCATTAGGTTAAATCAACTTCATGGGACTCGATTAGGGATTCCAGAGATTATGTATTGCTATAGATGGGTTGTTAGTGATACCGCATTCTATTTAAAAACTAGGTTTTTGAATAGAGCTTTAGTTGTCAATCTTCCTGATGCCAAAAGGGACTATTTTGATCATGGGGTTGTGATGAAAAATTGTCAACACCCTCTATTAAATGGAGATGATGTATACCAAGGTCCCAGGTGTCCACCTTATGGAAATAGGATAGGTTGTTTTTATTTTTTGAAATATTGTTTTCTTTGTGTTTGATAAAATGCATCAATGTTACAGTTGACAGTAAAAGAAAACCTCCAAAAGAGACTGATGTTAATATAAAGCATTTAAAACTTATCTAGGGTTTGCATCAATTTGTTGTTGGGGAGTATATTAGATCTTCTTCTTACTTATTGCAATACAAAAGCTACACCTCATCTTTTAGTACTCGTCCTCGTCCAGTGGGGGTTGATCTTGATCAGGTACCAGCCTTTGAGACTAGTGTGGAAGGTTCTTCTTCTGAATCGAATATTCATATCACTGATCTAATGAAGAAGAGAAGAGCTCCTGCCTTTTTTGACAAGTCTGCCTCTGCCACTGTGGAGGAAAAGAAAAGTAAACAAGATGTTCCAGAATAAGGGACAAAAACTATAGATGTACCCCCTCCCACTGCTGCCAAGGAAGCTAGCAAGAAGCCCCATGTGGCTCCGAGTAAGACTATTGCTATCTCTCCTTCGAGCGATGTGGTTGTCATATCACCAATAAAGACAACATATTTAGTTGAAAATGCTCCCGATCCTTTGAGGAGATTAAGAAAAAATTATTCGGAGAGACCTGCTGAACCTAACTCTCAACCTTCAAATGTTGAAGGTAGTGTTCCAACTCTTATTCCTCCAAGCTTTGTTGTGGGCTTGGTAAGATCCTGGACTGTCACTCTTTCTCGTGAGAGAATTACTACCCTAGCTATTCAACATATTGCATCAGTAAGTATTGTTAGACTGAGTTTTTACTTTCTAATATTATGTTCATAAATTGACTTAAATCTCTTTTTTTCCAGCTGGTGATGTGTTTCAACAGCATTTTGAAGAACGATGAAGCTATTAGGGCTTCAAGCTCCTCGGGTGGAGTAGAGGAAGCTTTTATTGGGCTGACCCAATCTTTGAAAGATTCTTATCAAAAGTACGACGAAGATAAAGGTGCTTGGGAGAAGCAATTTAAGTCTGTTGAGCTAGACAGAGATCAAGCTGTGAATGCCTCCAAGGAACTGGAGAAGAAGTTGAAGGAGTTTGAACAGAGAAACAAGGAGTTTGAACAGAGTAACAAGGAGATTGAGGTTAAGCTTAAGTCTGCTGAAGAGAAAGTAGTTAAACTTTAAGATGTTGAGCGATAGAAAATGGAGGTGGAAGAAAAGTTGAAGTCTGTTGAGCAGCTCCTTAGGGAAAGGACCTCCTTGGAGAAGGCAAAAAGGAAAACTACAGTTAAAAAATCCTTCAGTGCTGGTTGGGGCAAGGGATGGAACAAGGGCCTGGCTGTAATGTCTTCTCAAATGGAGTATGCCAGCATAAAATATTTTAGGGATGGATGGGTACCATCCTTGAATGAGTTGAAGGTTGCTGAGAATTCTGAGCTATTCTAGCAACATACTCATGGCCCTCCTCCCTCTCCTCGAGAAGAAGAAGAGGATGAATATGCTTCAGAGGATGACTAGAGATCAGGTCCCTTCTGTTCCTGTTATTTAACCTTTCGAGCAACTCCAACTAACCAGCACTTCTACCGAGCAGTTACCCTTGCTTTTCGAGCAACCAACACCTTCATCCAAATCTTCTGAGGAGGTCGTAGGAAACAAGGAGAAGGTGTAAAGTTGTTCGGGTTTTTTATTTTGTTTTTTTTAATGTAACCTTGAACTATGTATCTCCTTTTATGATGAATAAAAATTCAAACTTTGCTTGTTCGTCTTGAATTTCTCTTTTACTTGCTCTGTCTGCATCATTATTGATTATTTTTATTTCTCTTTGCTAGTTTAAGGCCAGGATGGAACTCTTATCATCTCATGATACAGAATTGATGAAGAAATTCAATGACTATTTAAAAGCCGGTCATGCAGATCTTAATGAGGTCTAGATAACTGACATCCTTGGATCCGTTGCTTCTGATCGAGCAGTTGAAGCTTACCAATAGATAAAGTGCCTGATTGATCATGCTATAGCCAATAATGTGGCCTATTACAAAATGATTGAAGATCTCTAAGGAATGATCGAGGAACTTAAATAACAGTATAAAGAATATTCTACCCTTTTGCATCAAGGATACGAGAAAAAATATCAACAATTGAGTGCTGAAAAAGAGTATGACAAATTCATCTCTGCTCATGAGAAGAAAAAGAATGTTCTGAAGCTTAAAGTTGAAGAGCACAGGCATATCGCCAAGTTGTTGGAGCAGGAGAACATTGCTTTGTAAGAGGAAATAAAGCAACTCAAATATACTGCTTCTTCTTCGGGAGCCTTGGTCCCAGCAAATGATGATGGTTTTTCATTTTTGGAAGTAGAAAATGCTAACTTAAGGGATGACTTAGAAACCTTGAAACGAGCTGGACCCTCCACATCTACTCGTGGATGAGTAAGATCTTCTCGCGGACGAGCAAGGGTTGGTCGGGTCACCCTTGAAGAACCAAGAACTCAATCAGCTTTAGAGAATCAGGCCGTTCAGTTGATGGCCAAGAACCAAGCCTTGGAAGAAATGTCTAAGAAGATTCTGAACTTCACTGAACAACTCTCTAATCAAAGCTCTACTCTATAAAGTAAAAAAATTCTAGTGAAGAAACTCCAATATCAACTTGAGAGGTTAACTTATCAGTTCTATAGCAGCCCAGGGAATTTTGGATGGCTGGGTATAACAAAGCTCTGTACCATCTTGATGCTCGATTGCAGCAGTCAAATAATGAGGGATATAAGAAGGGGTGGTTGAATGCCTTGTGTGTGCTAAAATTGGAGTAGGGCCACTACTTATGGGATTATTATGATCTTGGAGTTCTCAATTTGATCGTGCCTCCTTTTAAGCTTGATATTAGTTGGATTCCTTCTCGTCCGTTTCCTCAATGCTTGATTTCCAAGTATCTCAGTGATTACAATCTTCATGCAAACTTTGAGATATCTCGCCCAGAGCACTTTATTGATCGACCCTCCGTAATGAATGTTAGAATGTTGCGAGATGTAAACTTTATAAATTCTCCTTATGCATTAGATGATCCTCTAGTCGGGATAGAACCTATTTCAAAAGCAGAGGGGAAGAAACCCATAGAGCAAGATATTCTTATGTAATGAATTAGACTCACATCATATGTAATTTTACTTGATTTGAATGAAGAAGAAATTTTTAGTCTCTTGTCATTTCATTTTCTTCTAAATAATTTGTAGAATGTCCTTCCTTGTTGGTTGGTAAATATATATGTATATACTATGGTTGGTAAATATATATGTATATACTATACTTATCCCATTTATTGTTTGATTATAGTGACTTGTCACTCTTTGGGCCTAAGCAATGGAATGATTTGCATCCCATGTTCCTACTTAGTTGTAGTAATCTCGTATAGATTACCTTGTCGCCTAGATAGTGGATGCCCCGGTAGTCGTACAGCTTCTTGCCTAGCTTGGTAACAACCAACCGGAATTTGTTGTATTGAATTCCCGACCAATCGGAGTTGGTGGTATTAAGTTGTCGACCAACTGGAGTTGGTGGTAATTGAATTTCTGACCAACCGAAGTTGGTGGTATAAAGTTCCTGACCAATCGGAGTTGGTGGCAATTGAATTGCCGACCAATCGGAGTTGGTGGTATTAAGTTCCCGACTAATCGGAGTTGGTGGTAATTGAATTGCCAATCAACCGGAGTTGGTGGTATAAAGTTCCCGACCAACCGGAGTTGGTGGTAATTGGATTGCTAACCAATCAGAGTTGGTGGTATTAAGTTCCCGACCAACCGGAGTTTGTGGTAATTGAATTTCCGACCAACCGGAGTTAGTGGTATAAAGTTCCCGACCAACCGCAGTTGGTGGTAATTGAATTGCCGAACAATCGGAGTTGGTGTTAGGTTTCTCTGAATTTGGATTTGTGTAGTGTGCAGCACTAATATTCCTAAAAAATTTCAACAAAGAAAGAAAATGGGTGAAGCATCACTTTATTCATATTGAAGAAATTGCATTAGATAGGAATTTGAATTAGTGATAATACTTGTGCATATGCTCTGCATTCCATACATTCTTGACTTCTTCTCCTTCCAAAGTTTCAATCCTATATGTCCCTGGATGAACAACTTATGTTACTCTGTAGGGTCCATGCCAGTTGGCTGCCAGTTTGTTATGATTTTGTATCACTTTCTTTAGAACATAATCCCCTTCCTTCAAATCACACTTCTTCATCCTTTTATTATAGAACAAAGTTGTTCATTGTTGGTATGCTGCATTCCTGATTGCTGCTTCTTCTCTAACTTCTTCGAGCATATCCAGGTCTAATCTTCTCATCAAGTCACTGACAGGAGAATTGAAATTAAGCACCCTATGCGTAGGTAAACCCAATTCAGCAGGTATGACAGCCTCACTCCCAAATGTCAGCATGTATGGGGACTCTCCCATTGTTATTCGTGGTGTGGTGAGATAAGCCCATAATACAAATTTTATCTCATTAATCCAATTTACCTTTGCATCATCCAGTCATTTTTTCAAACCATTTAGTAGCATTTTTTTCGTCACCTCAGTTTACCCATTGCTTTGGGGATGGCCTGTTGCAGAGTGGATCTTCAGTACATTGGATTGATGACAATACGCAGCAAACTCCTCATTGTCGAGAAGGGTTCCAGGTTTAGTAATGAATGCATGTGGGAGACCATATCTACAGATAACATAAACTGATATACTTTTTCTTATGCCATATCAATGAGAGGCTCAGCTTCCACCCATTTGGTAAAGTAATCCAAAGAAGCCACGAGGTATTTGAATCTTCCTCTAGTCGTTGGAAGTGGCCCAACCAAGTCTATCCCCCACATAGCGAATGGACAAGGGGACGTGATGGGTGTTAACAATGCTTGGGGAGTTCTTTGGATGGAGGAGAAACCTTGGTATTTAGCTCACTTCTTGTCATAAGCTACACAATTATCTCTCATTGTTGGCAAGTAATACCCGAGCGTTGTTATTCTTTGCAAAAGTGCCCGTCCAGCTACATGGTCTCCACAAGACCCTTTGTGAACCTCTTTGATCAAAATTTTCATTTCGAAGGGATGGATATATCTTTATAGCCCTGCTATAACTCCTTGTCTATATAAAATGCCACTGGTCAATACATAATGAGAAGCTTTAAACTTTCATTTCTTGGTTGCGAGTTTATTGGTTGGCAAAGCCCCCTCTTCAATATAGGCCCTGATGGGGTCCATCCAAGATGGTCCCAAGTCAAGGGAAATGAACACTACACCAAATCCTGTGAATGGTCACGCCCAGTGGGTCACGGCCCAAGTCCGCGACTAGCTGGCCGCGGACTTGGGTCGTGACCCACTCAATATTTGGTGTGACCATATTTATTATCACACTAAATTATCTATGTTCTGGAAGTGGTCACGACCCAAGTTCGCGACCACTGTGGTCGCGGACTTGGGCCGTGACCAGGTTGTGACCATCTTGGCGCCAAACTCGCGCCAAAATTCCCTCTAATCTTGGTCGCGGATGGGTCACGGCCCAAGTCCGTAACCCATGTCATGACAAAGAAGAAAGTACACACATTTAGGGTCACGACTTAGGGCCGTGACCATTTCTGGGTGTGGGTCACGGCTATGGGTCATGACCATCCCTCATTCAAGCACTAATGTTGATAAAAAGGGTCGCGCATCACAGATTGAGGGTCACGTCTATGGGTCGTGACCATTTCTTGATATGGGTCACGGCTATGGGCCGTGACCAATAGGCAGTACACATCCCACTTAGCTTCATTAATGGGTCACGGTGGGTGGGTCACGGCTGTAGGCCATGACCAGTGTGAATCCTAAAACAACCTCAAGCGCCTCATATTTTCATTTCCCCGCTCATATCTTTTTTTTTCTTCCCCAAACGTTGGTACTAGGTCGGGATTAGCTATGGAGAATTTGCGATGTTGCGTATGGAGTAAGAGACGGTGGGTAGCAGGTGAGGTGGGTTGAAGGTGCGAGGTTTCTGCCCCAAACGCTGGTAGCATTCATGGAGATTTCTTCCCCAATCTGTATGGAGGTTTAATGCTATGGAGGTTTCTTCCCCAATTTGTATAGAGGTTTAATGCTATGGAGCCTTTAACTATGGACGACATAGTTCCAATCAAAACTGGCAAGGTTGACTTCATATTCACTATTTATGTGCAGATAGTGAAGCCGAGATCGGTGCAGGCTGCAAGTATTACTGGGATGCTTGGAATGTTTCAGATTGTACGTATTTCTGGCTCTTCATTTATAGTCATTATACAGTTTCACGATACTCCCCCATCCCTATCCTGCAATCCTTTTTTATTTAGTCTCTAAATTAATATATAAAACTAATTAGATTACCAGGTTACCCAATTGAACACTACCTATGAGGTGCGTAGCGAAGGTATTTAATCATCATTTTTGGGAGGATAAAATTGAAAACTAATTTTTTCCCCTTCAAAGAGGGACTATTTATTAATTTGGGACGGATGGAGTAATAATTTATAAGTTTAGTTTTACTCCTGACACAATTACTTCGAGGCATCATTCTTTTATTGAACTTATGGATGCATCATTGCTATGCTTCATATGATTATGTGGAAGATTGATTGTAGATGCTTCATTTTTAGTGCATGGCTATTTGCCATACATGAATGTTTTGGATGAAATGCTAATTGTTCCTGTGCTTCTTATTAGTTTGTGTTAATAATATCTAGATTTTATGTTCCAATCTTTGGGTATACTGTTATTTTTTGCTTCATTTATTTTCTTTCTTTATTTCACAATTACGAGGGATGTTTTAGCTATAACTGCAAATTTTGAAACCTTTTGAAAATAGAATCTTAAAAAAATGGTTTGAACTATGTAATATATGCATTTATGTGTGTGTGTGTTTGTTATATGTTTTAAGAACAAGTATTTTTGTCCATGAAGTAGGGTCAAAAGGGTTGTTATCTATGACAGACGATGAAGAATTGGAGTCGCTTTTAACACCACCCGCGGGTATAGGCTTGACTGATCTCAACATGTTCACATGGTTATTTAGAGGCTCTTTTGGGGAAAGCGCTTGGAAAAATAAGATTGTAACCGTTGGGAAAAATGTAGGGAAGGGGGTAGTGCCGCGGTGAGGCTGAGATCCAACGATGGCGGTGGAGGTTCAATATTCTATTAATTTTATTTTCCCCTTACTTTAACCCTTATAGTAGAGTTAAGAAAATCAGGTCCTGGATTTTTATTTAAAGGTTGGATGAGGTTCAATATTGAAAGGGAGGATTTACCCCTTTTACCTTTTTTTAATATAGTGTATTTTAGTCAGAATATGGGCTCAATTAGTAATCATATAAAAATTTATCTAACTTTTTTTGGAGAAAATAAATAAATAAATGTTACTCTCATTATCATATACCATTTTCTTCTGAAATAATTTTGGTTTTGAATCTCAATTACCATGTTGATATATAATTTGTTGTTAACCATGATTCTTCTTATGGACTTGTTGATATTTCTGATTTTGTAGAAATTGTGAAAATGAAGAAAACTGTGTTCACCTCTTCTTTGGAGATCAAGGGAATATATTGGCCAAGCCTTTCTTAGATGTTTGCAAGCTAACATTGCCTATTCTAGGTGCGGTGGTTAGCATTCGTGGGTAGCAGGTGCGATGGAGGAAAACGAAAAAAAAAAACGAGGTGCGATGTTCATATATAAGCCTCATTCATCAATCAAGCCCCTATAATTATTGATAAGTTTGTATTTACCCATTTTTTGTAATGTTTTTACTAGATTTTGATAATTTTGGGTGTTTTCTCTTTGCCTTGAGGTATCTTTATTTATTTTTTGTATCTAGATTATTGGAGTTTTTTTTTGTGTTTGGAATATGTATTTTTCTTCTAATTAGTTCTATTTTGTAGGTATACACCCTTGGTGTCCTCTCACTCAAACAGTTTGATTTGTCTTTCTCTGTATTTGAGAGGTATCGAATTTTTTATTTTTTTGTATCCGAGTTTGGGTTCTAATCTACAATCATTTGTTTCTCGCTGGCATCACTGTCAACATTTATATTTCATTTATTATTTATTCAGAACGTATGAATTTTACATTTGGTGTGAAAAATGGTTTGATCTTTTAGTCTTGCTAACTTTATTCAGTTCATTCACTATTTTTCGGTTCATGGTTTGCTTTTTGGCAAAAAAGAATATAATTTATTCAATTTATTCACTATTTTTCAGCTCAAACAATTGATGTGTTTTTGTTCATTTAGTTTCAATGGCTCATTACCCTAGAAATGATTTAAGTGTATAAGAGTTACATTGGCTCAATGATTCAAGTGCGTACGAGTTATATTGGCCATTCGGGGGCTGTTTCGAGTTATAGTTTCATAACACATTGTTTACGTATTGCAGATCTAACCAATTGGATACCAGTTCTTCATTACATACCAGTTCTTCATTACACACCAGGTACTCTGTACATTAATTAAAGTAGTTATATAATTGATATGCATTATCTTAAATCTTTTAGATGATAGAAGGAGTACATGATAGTTATTGGTTTTGTTTGGTTTGGCTATTGGATAAATTATTGGTTGTTGGAATGTTGTTGGATAGTATTTTAGAAGGAGTATGGGATAATTAAAAAGAGTACAGGATAATTATTGGTTTCACTGTTGGATAATATGTTGAAAACATTTTAAACTCCCGGTTTCAGAATACGATGATAGGATAACTTGCAAATGTCGAGACTTAAACATAAAAACATGACACCAACACCTCACACGGGACCAATGAAACTCGTACCAACTGATCGCGAGATCACGGGACCTTCGGTTTGAGAATACGACAAAAATTAAAAAATATTAGGACTTAAGCTTAAAAACAAGGCGTTAGATAGCAAAAACACGAAACAACCCTCGAACGGACCCGTGAGAGGCAGCAACACCTCTCACGGGACCAACGTAACATGTAGGAATAGACTGCGTGATCACGGGACTCTCGATTTGAGAATACGACGATAATTTTAAAATATGAGGCCTTAAGCTTAAAAACAAGGCGTTAGAGGGTGAAAACCGGTAACAGAGCCCGAACGGCCCCGTAAGAGGCACCAACACCTCCCACGGGACCAATGTAACTCGTTGGAACTGACCCCGCAGCCGCGGGACTCCCGGTTTTAGAATAATATTTCTAGACTTAGGCTTAAAAACATGGCGTTAGAGGGTGGGAACTGGAAATAGCCCCGGAACGACCACGTGGGTGGCACCAACACCTCCCACGGGACCAATGTAACTCGTAGGAACTGACCCCGCAGCCACGGGACTCCTGGTTGTAGAGTATGACGATAATTTGCATATTTCTAGACTTAGGCTTAAAAACATGGCGTTAGAGGGTCAAAACTCGAAACAACCCCCGAACGGCCCCATGGATTGCACCAACACCTCCCACGGGACCAATGTAACTCGTAGGAACTGACCCCGCAGTCGCGGGACTCCCGGTTTGAGAATACGACGATAATTTGAAAATTTCTAGACTTAGGCATAAAAACATGAAGTTAGAGAGTGGGAACTCGAAACAGCCCCCGAACGGCCGCGTGGGTGGTAACAACAACTCCCACGGGACCAATGTAACTCGTAGGAACTGCCCCCGCAGTCGTGGGACTCCCAGATTTAGAATACAACAGTAATTTGCATATTTCTAGACTTAGACTAAAAAATATGGCGTTAGAGGGTGGGAACTCGAAACTGCCCCCGAACGGCCCCGTGGGTGGCACCAACACCTCCCACGGGACCAATATAACTCTTAGTAACTGACACCGCAACCGCGGGACTCCCGGTTTGAGAATACGACGATAATTTTCATATTTATAGACTTAGGCTAAAAAACATGGCGTTAGAGGGTGAGATCACGAAACTTCCCCCGAACATCCCCGTGGGTGGCACCAACACCTCCCACAGGACCAGTGTAACTCGTAGGAACTGACCCCGCAGCCGCGGGACTCCCGGTTTGAGAATACGGCGGTTATTTACATATTTATAGACTTAGGGTTAAAAACATGGCGATAGAGGGTGAGAACTCGAAACAGCCCCCGAACGGCCCCGTGGGTGGTACCAACACCTCCCACAGGACCAATGTAACTCGTAGGAACTAACCCCGCAGCCGCGGGACTCCCGGTTTTAGAATACGACAGTAATTTGCATATTTCTAGACTTAGGCTTAAAAACATGGCGTTAGAGGCTGGGAACTCGAAACAGCCCCCGAACGTCCCCCGTGGGTGGCACTAACACCTCCCATGGGACCAATATAACTCGTAGGAACTGACCCCGCAGCCACGGGACTCCCAGTTTGAGAGTACGATGGTAATTTGCATATTTCTAGACTTAAGCAAAACATGGCGTAAGAGGGTGAGAACTCGAAACATCCCCCGAACGGCCACGTGGGTGGCACCAACACCTCCCACGGGATCAATGTAACTCGTAGGAACTGACCCCATAGCCGTGGGACTCCCGATTTGAGAATACAATGATAATTTGGATATTTCTTGACTTAGGCTTAAAAACGGTGCATTAGAGGGTGAAAACTCGAAACTGCTCTCTAACGGCCCTGTGGGTGGCACCAACACCCCCTACGGGACCAATGTAACTTGTAGGAAATGACTCCGCAACCGCGGGACTCCCGGTTTGAGAATACGATGGTAATTTGCATATTTCTAGACTTAGGCTTAAAAACATGGCGTTAGAGGGTGAAAACTCGAAACATCCCCCGAACAGCCCCGTGGGTGGCACCAACACCCCCTACGGGACCAATGTAACTCGTAGGAACTGACCCCACAGCCACGGGTCTATCGGTTTGAGAGTACGGCGGTAATTTTCATATTTCTAGACTTAAGCAAAACATGGCGTAAGAGGGTGAGAACTCGAAACAACCCCAGAACGTCCCCGTGGGTGGCACCAACACCTCCCACGGGACCAATGTAACTCGTAGGAACTGACCCCACAGCCGCGGGTCTCCCGGTTTGAAAGTACGATGGTAATTTGCATATTTCTAGACTTAAGCAAAACATGGCGTAAGAGGGTGAGAACTCGAAACATCCCCCGAACGGCCACGTGAGTGGCACCAAAACCTCCCACGGCATCAATGTAACTCGTAGGAACTGACCCCATAGCCGTGGGACTCCCGATTTGAGAATACAATGATAATTTGGATATTTCTTGACTTAGGCTTAAAAACGTGGCATTAGAGGGTGAAAACTCGAAACAGCTCTCTAACGGCCCTGTGGGTGGCACCAACACCCCCTACGGGACCAATGTAACTCGTAGGAACTGACCCCGCAGTCGCGGGGATCCCGATTTTAGAATACGACGATAATTTGCATATTTTTAGACTTAGGCTTAAAAACATGGCGTTAAGGGTGAGAACTCGAAACAGCCCCCGAACGGCCCCGTGGGTGGCACCAACACCTACCACGGGACCAATGTAACTCGTAGGAACTGACCCCACAGCCGCGGGTCTATCGGTTTGAGAGTACGACAGTAATTTTCATATTTCTAGACTTAAGCAAAAACATGGCGTAAGAGGGTGAGAACTCGAAACATCCCCCTAACGGCCACGTGGGTGGCACCAACACCTCCCACGGGATCAATGTAACTCGTAGGAACTGACCCCATAGCCGTGGGACTCCCGATTTGAGAATACAATGATAATTTGGATATTTCTTGACTTAGGCTTAAAAACGGTGCATTAGAGGGTGAAAACTCGAAACAGCTCTCTAACGGCCCTGTGGGTGGCACCAACACCCCCTACGGGACCAATGTAACTCGTAGGAAATGACCCAGCAGCCGTGGGACTCCCGGTTTGAGAATACGATGGTAATTTGCAAATTTATAGACTTAGGCATAAAAACATGAAGTTAGAGAGTGAGAACTCGAAACAGCCCCCGAACGGCCCCGTGGGTGGTAACAACAACGCCCACGGGACCAATGTAACTCGTAGGAACTGCCCCCGCAGTCGCGGGACTCCCAGATTTAGAATACAACAGTAATTTGCATATTTCTAGACTTAAGCAAAACATGGCGTAAGAGGGTGAGAACTCGAAACATCCCCCGAACGGCCACGTGGGTGGCACCAACACCTCCCACGGGATCAATGTAACTCGTAGGAACTGACCCCATAGCCGTGGGACTCCCGATTTGAGAATACAATGATAATTTGGATATTTCTTGACTTAAGCTTAAAAACGGTGCATTAGAGGGTGAAAACTCGAAACAGCTCTCTAACGGCCCTGTGGGTGGCACCAACACCCCCTACGGGACCAATGTAACTCGTAGGAACTGACCCCGCAGTCGCGGGGCTTGCCGATTTTAGAATACGACGATAATTTGCATATTTCTAGACTAAGGCTTAAAAACATGGCGTTAAGGGTGAGAACTCGAAACAGCCCCCGAACGGCCCCGTGGGTGGCACCAACACCTACCACGGGACCAATGTAACTCGTAGGAACTGACCCCACAGCCGCGGGTCTATCGGTTTGAGAGTACGGCGGTAATTTTCATATTTCTAGACTTAAGCAAAACATGGCGTAAGAGGGTGAGAACTCGAAACATCCCCCGAACGGCCACGTGGGTGGCACCAACACCTCCCACGGGATCAATGTAACTCGTAGGAACTGACCCCATAGCCGTGGGACTCCCGATTTGAGAATACAATGATAATTTGGATATTTCTTGACTTCGGCTTAAAAACGGTGCATTAGAGGGTGAAAACTCGAAACAGCTCTCTAACGGCCCTGTGGGTGGCACCAACACCCCCTACGGGACAAATGTAACTCGTAGGGAATGACCCCGCAGCCGCGGGACTCCCGGTTTGAGAATACGATGGTAATTTGCATATTTCTAGACTTAGGGTTAAAAACATGGCGTTAGAGGGTGAGAAATCGAAACAGCCCCCGAACGGCCCCGTGGGTGGTACCAACACCTCCCACGGGACCAATGTAACTCGTAGGAACTAACCCCGCAGCCGCGGGACTCCCGGTTTTAGAATACGACAGTAATTTGCATATTTCTAGACTTATGCTTAAAAACATGGCGTTAGAGGCTGAGAACTCGAAACAGCCCCCGAACGTCCCCCGTGGGTGGCACTAACACCTCCCATGGGACCAATATAACTCGTAGGAACTGACCCCGCAGCCACGGGACTCCCAGTTTGAGAGTACGATGGTAATTTGCATATTTCTAGACTTAGGCAAAACATGGCGTAAGAGGGTGAGAACTCGAAACATCCCCCGAACGGCCACGTGGGTGGCACCAACACCTCCCACGGGATCCCGATTTGAGAATACAATGATAATTTGGATATTTCTTGACTTAGGCTTAAAACCGTGGCATTAGAGGGTGAAAACTCGAAACAGCTCTCTAACGGCCCTGTGGGTGGCACCAACACCCCCTACGGGACCAATGTAACTCGTAGGAACTGACCCCGCAGTCGCGGGGCTCCCGATTTTAGAATACGACGATAATTTGCATATTTCTAGACTTAGGCTTAAAAACATGGCGTTAAGGGTGAGAACTCGAAACAGCCCCCGAACGGCCCCGTGGGTGGCACCAACACCTACCACGCAGCCGCGGGTCTATCGGTTTGAGAGTACGACGATAATTTTCATATTTCTAGACTTAAGCAAAACATGGCGTAAGAGGGTGAGAACTTGAAACATCCCCCGAACGGCCACGTGGGTGGCACCAACACCTCCCACGGGATCAATGTAACTCGTAGGAACTGACCCCATAGCCGTGGGACTCCCGATTTGAGAATACAATGATAATTTGGATATTTCTTGACTTAGGCTTAAAAACGGTGCATTAGAGGGTGAAAACTCGAAACAGCTCTCTAACGGCCCTGTGGGTGGCACCAACACCCCCTACGGGACAAATGTAACTCGTAGGAAATGACCCAGCAGCCGCGGGACTCCCGATTTGAGAATACGATGGTAATTTGCATATTTCTAGACTTAGGCTTAAAAACATGGCGTTAGAGGGTGAAAACTCGAAAAATCCCCCGAACAGCCCCGTGGGTGGCACCAACACCCCCCATGGGACCAATGTAACTCGTAGGAACTGACCCCACAGCCGCGGGTCTATCGGTTTGAGAGTACGACGGTAATTTTCATATTTGTAGACTTAAGCAAAACATGGCGTAAGAGGGTGAGAACTCGAAACATCCCCCGAACGGCCACGTGGGTGGCACCAACACCTCCCACGGGATCAATGTAACTCGTAGGAACTGACCCCATAGCCGTGGGACTCCCGATTTGAGAATACAATGATAATTTGGATATTTATTGACTTAGGCTTAAAAACGGTGCATTAGAGGGTGAAAACTCGAAACTACTCTCTAACGGCCCTGTGGGTGGCACCAACACCCCCTACGGGACCAATGTAACTCGTAGGAACTGACCCCGCAGTCACGGGGCTCCCAATTTTAGAATACGACGATAATTTGCATATTTCTAGGCCTAGGCTTAAAAACATGGCGTTAAGGGTGAGAACTCGAAACAGCCCCCGAACGGCCCCGTGGGTGGCACCAACACCTACCACGGGACGAATGTAACTTGTAGGAACTGACCCCACAGCCGCGGGTCTATCGGTTTGAGAGTACGACGGTAATTTTCATATTTGTAGACTTAAGCAAAACATGGCGTAAGAGGGTGAGAACTCGAAACATCCCCCGAACGGCCACGTGGGTGGCACCAACACCTCCCACGGGATCAATGTAACTCGTAGGAACTGACCCCATAGCCGTGGGACTCCCGATTTGAGAATACAATGATAATTTGGATATTTCTTGACTTAGGCTTAAAAACGGTGCATTAGGGGGTGAAAACTCGAAACAGCTCTCTAACGGCCCTGTGGGTGGCACCAACACCCCCTACGGGACAAATGTAACTCGTAGGAAATGACCGCGTAGCCGCGGGACTCCCCGTTTGAGAATACGATGGTAATTTGCATATTTCTAGACTTAGGCTTAAAAACAAGGCGTTAGAGCGTGAAAACTCGAAACATCCCCCGAACAGTCCCGTGGGTGGCACCAACACCCCCTACGGGACCAATGTAACTCGTAGGAACTGACCCCACAGCCTCGGGTCTATCGGTTTGAGAGTACGACGGTAATTTTCATATTTCTAGACTTAAGCAAAACATGGCGTAAGAGGGTGAGAACTCGAAACAGCCCCAGAACGTCCCCGTGGGTGGCACCAACACCTCCCACGGGACCAATGTAACTCGTAGGAACTGACCCCACAGCCGCGGGTCTCCCGGTTTGAGAGTACGATGGTAATTTGCATATTTCTAGACTTAAGCAAAACATGGCGTAAGAGGGTGAGAACTCGAAACATCCCCCGAACGGCCACGTGAGTGGCACCAAAACCTCCCACGGCATCAATGTAACTCGTAGGAACTGACCCCATAGCCGTGGGACTCCCGATTTGAGAATACAATGATAATTTGGATATTTCTTGACTTAGGCTTAAAAACGTGGCATTAGAGGGTGAAAACTCGAAACAGCTCTCTAACGGCCCTGTGGGTGGCATCAACACCCCCTACGGGACCAATGTAACTCGTAGGAACTGACCCCGCAGTCGCGGGGCTCCCGATTTTAGAATACGACGATAATTTGCATATTTCTAGACTTAGGCTTAAAAACATGGCGTTAAGGGTGAGAACTCGAAACAGCCCCCGAACGGCCCCGTGGGTGGCACCAACACCTACCACGGGACCAATGTAACTCGTAGGAACTGACCCCACAGCCGCGGGTCTCCCGGTTTGAGAGTACGATGGTAATTTTCATATTTCTAGACTTAAGCAAAACATCGCGTAAGAGGGTGAGAACTCGAAACATCCCCCGAACGGCCACGTGGGTGGCACCAACACCTCCCACGGGATCAATGTAACTCGTAGGAACTGACCCCATAGCCGTGGGACTCCCGATTTGAGAATACAATGATAATTTGGATATTTCTTGACTTAGGCTTAAAAACGGTGCATTAGAGGGTGAAAACTCGAAACAGCTCTCTAACGGCCCTGTGGGTGGCACCAACACCCCTTACGGGACAAATGTAACTCGTAGGAAATGACCCCGCAGCCGCGGGACTCCCGGTTTGAGAATACAATGGTAATTTGAATATTTCTAGACTTAGGCTTAAAAACATGGCGTTAGAGGGTGAAAACTCGAAACATCCCCCGAACAGCCCCGTGGGTGGCACCAACACCCCCTACGGGACCAATGTAACTCGTAGGAACTGACCCCACAGCCGCGGGTCTATCGGTTTGAGAGTACGACGGTAATTTTCATATTTCTAGACTTAATCAAAACATGGCGTAAGAGGGTGAGAACTCGAAACAGCCCCAGAACGTTCCCGTGGGTGGCACCAACACCTCCCACGGGACCAATGTAACTCGTAGGAACTGACACCGTAGCCGCGAGACTCTCTGTTTGAGAATACGATGATAATTTACATATTTTTAGACTTAGGCTTAAATACATGGCGTTAGAGGGTGAGAACTCGAAACATCCCCCGAACGGCCCCGTGGGTGGCACCAACACCTCCCACGGGACCAATGTAACTCGTAGGAACTGACCCCGCAACCGCGGGACTCCCGGTTTTAGAATACGACAGTAATTTGCATATTTCTAGAGTTAGGCTTAAAAACATGGCGTTAGAGGTTGAAAACTCGAAACTACCCCCAAACGGCCCCGTGGGTTGCACCAACACCTCCCACGGGACCAATGTAACTCGTAGGAACCGACACCCCAGCGGCGGGACTCCCGGTTTTAGAATACGACGGTAATTTGCATATTTCTAGACTTAGGCTTAAAACATGGAGTTAGAGGTTGAAAACTCGAAACTACCCCCGAACGGCCCCGTGGGTGGCACCAACACCTCCCACGGGACCAATGTAACTCGTAGGAACTGACCCCACAGCCACGGGACTCCCGGTTTTAGAATACGATGATAATTTACTTATTTGTAGACTTAGGCTTAAAAACATAGCGTTAGAGGGTGAGAACTCGAAACAGCCCCTGAACGTCCCCGTGGGTGGTACAAACACCTCCCACGGGACCAATGTTACTCGTAGGAACTGACCCCATAGCCGCGGGTCTCCCGGTTTGAGATTACGACGTTAATTTGCATATTTCTAGACTTAATCAAAACATGGCGTTAGAGGGTGAAAACTCGAAATAGACCCCGAATGACCCCGTGGGTGGCAAGAACACCTCCCACGGGACCAATGTAACTCGTACGAACTGACCCCACAGCCGTGGGACTCCCGATTTGAGAATTCGATGATAATTTGCATATTTCTTGACTTATGCTTAAAAACATGGCATTAGAGGTTGAAAACTCGAAACAACCCTCTAACGGCCCTATGGGTGGCACCAACACCTCCCACAAGACCAGTGTAACTCGTAGGAACTGACCCCACAGCCGCGGGACTCCCGATTTTGAGAATACGACGGTAATTTGCAAATATCAAGACTTAGGCTTAAAAACAGGGCGTTAGAGGGTGAAAACACGAAATAACCCCCGAACGGCCCCGTCGGTGGCACCAACACCCCCTACGGGACCAATGTAACTCGTAGGAACTAACCCCGTAGTTGTGGGGCTCCCGGTTTGAGAATACGATGATGATTTGCATATTTCTAGACTTAGGCTTAAAAACATGGCGTTAGAGGATGAGAACTCGAAACAGCCCCCGAACGGCCCCGTGGGTGGCACCAACACCTTTCACGGAACCAATGTAACTCGTAGGAACTGACCCCACAGCCGTGGTACTCCCGATTTGAGAATACGATTATAATTTGAATATTTCTTTACTTAGGCTTAAAAACGTGGCATTAGAGGGTGAAAACTCGAAACAGCCCCCGAACGGCCCCGTGGGTGGCACCAACACCTCCCACGGGATCAATGTTACTCGTAGGAACTGACCCCACAGCCTCGGGACTCCCAATTTGAGAATACGATGATAATTTGCATATTTCTTGACTTAGGCTTAAAAACATGGCGATAGGGGGTGAGAACTCGAAACAGCCCCTGAACGTCCCCGTGGGTGGCACCAACACCTCCCACGGGACCAATGTAACTCGTAGGAACTGACCCCACAGTCGCGGGTCTCCCAGTTTGAGAGTACGACTTTAATTTTCATATTTCTAGACTTAATCAAAACATGGAGTTAGAGAGTGAGAACTCGAAACATCCCCCGAACGGCCCCGTGCGTGGCACCAACACCTCCCACGGGTCCAATGTAACTCATAGGAACTGACCCCACTGTCGTGGGACTCCCGATTTGAGAATACGATGATAATTTGTATATTTCTTGACTTAGGCTTAAAAACATGGCATTATAGGGTGAAAACTCGAAACAACCCTCTAACGGCCCTGTGGGTGGCACCAACACCTCCCACGGGACCAATGTAACTCGTAGGAACTGACCCCGCAGACGCGGGACTCCCGGTTTGAGAATACGACGGTAATTTGCATATTTATATACTTAGGCTTAAAAACATGGCGTTAGAGGGTGAAAACACGAAACAACCCCCGAACGGCCCCCTGGGTGGCACCAACACCCCCTACGGGACCAATGTAACTCGTAGGAACTGACCCCACAGCCGCGGGTCTATCGGTTTGAGAGTACGACGATAGTTTGCATATATCTAGACTTAGGCTTGAAAACATGGATTTAGAGGGTGAGAACTCGAAATTGCCCCCGAACGGCCCCGTGGGTGACACCAACACCTCCCACGGGAGCAATGTAACTCGTAGGAACTGACCCCACAGCCGCGGGTGTCCCGATTTGAGAGTACGACAATAATTTGCATATTTCTAGACTTAAGAAAAACATGGCGTTAGAGGGTGAGAACTCGAAAGAACCCTCGAACGTCCCCGTGGGTGGCACCAACACCTCCCACGGGACCAATGTTACTCGTAGGAACTGAACCCACAGCTGTGGGACTCCCAATTTGAGAATACGATGATAATTTGCATATTTCTTGACTTAGACTTAAAAACATGGCGTTAGGGGGTGAGAACTCGAAACAGCCCCTTAACGTCCCCGTGGGTGGCACCAACACCTCCCACGGGACCAATGTAACTCGTAGGAACTGACCCCACAGTCGCGGGTCTCCCGGTTTGAGAGTAAGACGTTAATTTGCATAATTCTAGACTTAATCAAAACATGGCGTGAGAGAGTGAGAACTCGAAACAGCCCCCGAACGGCCCCGTGCGTGGCACCAACACCTCCCACGGGACCAATGTAACTCGTAGGAACTGACCCCACAGCCGTGGGACTTCCGATTTGAGAATACGATGATAATTTGTATATTTCTTGACTTAGGCTTAAAAACATGGCATTATAGGGTGAAAACTCGAAACAGCCCTCTAACGGCCCTGTGGGTGGCGCCAACACCTCCCACAGGACCAATGTAACTCGTAGGAACTGACACCGCAGCCGCGGGACTCCCGGTTTGAGAATACGACGGTAATTCACATATTTATATACTTAGGCTTAACAACATGGCGTTAGAGGGTGAAAACACGAAACAGCCCCCGAACGGCCCGGTGGGTGGCACCAACACCCCCTACGGGACCAATGTAACTCGTAGGAACTGACCCCGCAGTCGCGGGGCTGCCGGTTTGAGAATACGACGATAGTTTGCATATATCTAGACTTAGGCTTGAAAACATGGCGTTAGAGGGTGAGAACTCGAAACTGCCCCTAACGGCCCCGTGGGTGACACCAACACCTCCCACGGGACCAATGTAACTCGTAGGAACTGACCCCATCACCGCGGGTCTACCGGTTTGAGAGTACGACGATAATTTTCATATTTTTAGACTTAAGCCAAATATGGCGTTAGAGGGTGAGAACTCGAAACAGCTCCCGAACGTCCCCGTGGGTGGCACCAACACCTCCCACGGGACTAATGTAACTCGTAGGAACTAACCCCGCAGCCGCGGGACTCCCGGTTTGAGAGTACGATGTTAATTTGCTTATTTCTAGACTTAGGCTTAAAAACATGGCGTTAGAGGCTGATAACTCGAAACAGCCCCTGAACGTCCCCGTGGGTGGTACCAACACCACCCACGGGACCAATGTAACTCGTAGGAACTGACCCCGCACATTTTGATCGAGTGGAAAAACCGAGCGTCCGTGTAATACGCTAGTCGTTGTTATCGGCTTCCAACCTCAATACAAAAAAAACCTAAACTTTTAACTACACTTTTATGGAGTATAGTAGTAAGTCTGGGTATCGAATCCACAGGGAATGTTTTATAGAATTTTATTGATTTATTACTTCTAAAATAAAAATTAAAAAGATGATGATTGGGAAAATTTCTATTAAAAAATTACTTAAGAAAAACAAACTGAAAAGTGCAAAAGAAATTAGATCTGACAAATGGGAGAAAATAGGGTAGGGTACAATCCTTCAATCCTTAACAAATTGCCCTTTAGAATACTAGAATTATAAATCAAAATTCTTGATTAAATCCAGTCCTTATCATCACTAAGCATTACATATATGAGGGTCAAGCCCGCATCATATGAAATCAAAGATCAATATAAAGCGGTGAACGACAAATTATACATACAAAGCATTCTTAAACATCCCAAGTACCTAGGGCAAGAGAGATTAAAAGATATGACAATGCATATATGATTTTCATTCACAATTCAACCAATATTTTCATTTATTTTCTAATTTTCCATACAAATAATTTTTATTAGGATTGAGTTCATGTACCCCAACCCTTGAGAATTTAGCTACTCATGATTGGATTAAAAAAAACAAATTCATACACAACATTAAAGATCTACAAGACATTATAAATAAATTGCAAATAATAAAACAAAAGAATGGAAATGAGATTACTTGAATTCAACAACAAGAACGAAATTGGGATTCAGAAATTCTTACAAAATAGGATTCATGAAAACTCTTGAAGGAATAGAAAATTTGCTCTCAAAATCTAACCCTAAAATTCAATCTAGCACTTCTAACCTACTCCTAACCTAGCCTCTCTCTAGCAACTCCCCTTCAAATGATGTAGGTCATGGGCTTTTATAGCACAAAATCTCGAAATTGACAACCAATAGTGCTTGTGGAACAAGTTTTCCAAGAGTTGCACTGCATTAAATGCATAATTAATGACAGAAATCCGCACATCTAGACTCTTCATTATCCCGCAACTTCAAAACATCGTAACTTCTTCACCGTAGCTCGGATTGAGGTGCCGTTTTTTCCAGTATTCTTGTAATTTATAGATCTTCAACTTTCTAGTTGGCCCTACCTCCGGACTAAGGCTGTAAAATTACGAAAATGCCCTTCAACTCTTCATTTCTTGGTTTCTTTCACTGTTTTGAGTTATCCTTCGCACTAACTTGCGTGAAATACCTGTAAAACACATGAGAAATACACAAAACAAGAAATACTTGCCAAAAAGTTTAGTAGAATACATTTGAGACAAATCCAAGCTACTTACACTGCACGGGATCATAAAAATACTGAAATTAAGGGGATAAATGTGAAGAATATGTGCCTAAACACACCCCCTAACTTAGAACTTTGCGCGTCCCGAGCAATGTAAATGAATCCTAACCAAAATTCTACTCTTGAAAATTCCTTTATTAAAATAAAATTCCACTTTCGCAGGCACGCGATTGCATTTAGCGTATGTAACAAGCCTTTAAACCCCTAGGTTACCCTAGTAGGACGAGTTTTGTCTCGTGAGGGTTTGCAGTGAATACACCCACAAAATTCTTTATTGACTCAAATAAATATCAAAATACTTAAAACTTGTACAATTTAAAACTTTTGAAAAATAATCACCATCAACTGTCTCAAACCATAGTGTGTGTGTGCAAAACCAAAAATTCAACCTCAAATTTCCACCGATTGAGCATTACATTACTTTTCGAAAATTTGTTTTGATTCAAATTCTTACGGATGCACTCACAAACGAATCACTCGAATTGTGGCTATTTTCTCCCGGTATGCATGATATAAATAGTAAATATAATGGACACAAATTCATGCATACAAAGTTGAAAAGAAAGAAATTTATGGTGAAAAGATCTCATCATCGGATTAAAATTATTAGGAAATGGGAACATCACCTCTAATTCACACCATTTAATCTCTCATATTATCTTTTCATGTCTTAGCTCTCCACGCAGTAATTAATTTTGCAATTTGGACTCGGTTAGGACTTTTCGGGTTAAAAGGTGTAAAGGGTAAAAATGGGAATAAACGGAATGTTCGAAATTGGAAAATGTCCTTATGACGTCCATTTGTGCTTTTTCGGGCATTTGCTCATTTTTCTCTTTCTCTTTTTTTTTTCTTTTTTTTTCATTTTTTTTCTTGCTATTTTTCTTTTTTGTTGAGCATTTCTATTTTTTTTTTCTTCTTGCCCCTTTTTATTGCACAATTTGGACTTTATTTGATGAATTTTCTCAATTTTCACAATTCCGGGCTATTTGGGTTTTTCGGGTTATCAAACGAAAGGATAAATTTTTTATTAGGCTCAAATTGGGTTGCAAAAGGATAATTTTATTTTTCACAACTTTTTATGGCTAATATTTTTGGGTAACAAACGAGGGCCTACTTCATTGTCCAAATTGCTAATCACATTACCATATGCATCTCGAGATTAATTAAGTTTAGAGATATATTTAGCACGAATTTCGAGACAACATTTCACACATTTCCCATAACCGATCAAAACAAAGGATTGAGATCATCAACGACTTATTAAAATGCTGAAAAGAACTTTAAGTTAATCATAAACTCGGATTGATTTAAAAACTCATAAAAAATTGATAGGCTCGAAATCTCACGGGGTTGGACTAATCTCCACACTTATTCGTAAAGTCGTCAATTTTCTTTCAATTTCCATCTTTGGTCAATTTTGGCTTAGTGCATTTTGAATTGTACAATTTGAGACTTTAAATAGAATAAAGGTGATATTTTTAAAAATTTAAATTCCAATTTTTATTTAGTTTGAAAAAATATTTTTGGTTTTTTTCAAAATTTTTCAATTTTTTTTTCCTTTTTCTAAAAAAAAAAACATACTTGGAAAGAACATGTGATCGAATCAATGAATCTAAACAATAAATGGGAAGAATATCCCACACCCCCTAACTTAAATGTTGCATTGTCCTCAATGTGAATCAAGAACACAACATAAAGAGAGGAAAAGAAAGATATTATCCAAATTGAGCGATCCCTGATGAGTGCGAGTCCATTGAATCTACAAAACATGTTAGAACCAAGCATAGCAAAAATAATAACAAAAACTTTAACTAATGACACTACACTAATAAAAACGGAAAGAAAAAGAAAAAGGAAAAAAACTAATTATGTACAACCTACAATTTGAACGGATAATAAATCATACACTAAAAGTCAAAAAATTTGAGGGTCCACCCAAAATACAATTTGACTTTGAGGGATTAATGGTGTGCCCTCACTTGGATGCATACCTCCCGAAAAATAAGAATTCCGTTTGAAAAACGGAAGGCATGTGTGAGATGGAGAAAATGAAACATCACCAATTAAAAAATTTAACGGGATGATGGGGGGTTTGGGTGGTAGGTGGGACAAGTACAATTAAGATCCAAGAAAAATATAATCACCTCCCAAAGATTTTTCAAGTAGTATGGGGAGAGGGTCACACAAAAAGGAACATTCCATATTAGAAAAAAATTCTAGCAAAGTGTCTTTGTCGGTAAAAGGTGTAAACGTTTCAGAATCTTCAACCGACTCATAGGAATCTAGTGGTACTTCTAATGGTTCAATAACCGTGAACGAAAATGGTGATGAAATAAACTCAATCTCAAGTGATTCATCATCACTTGGAGATTGAATTTCAAGGGAGAAAGACTCACTTTCAATGAGATGTTCTTCAAAAATTTGAGGTGACACACAAGTCTCAACCTCCTCTTTGTTTTCCAAAATAGAACGCACATCATCTCAAAGTGTGACCATTTCCTTCACAAGACCATAATCGATATTCTTTGTGCTTTGGGTGGAAAGAAAATCCAGTACTCTTTTGGTTAGAAAAAGCGTGTATTCTTCCAAAGTAGGATCCCTTGGCTCTAGAACCTCGAATTCCTCTTTTGCTTGAAAACCTTTTATAGTTTCACAAATATTGGAGAAAAAATCTTTATTGGATTCCCCAAAATGATTTTTTTTCCGATATTCGTTTTCAAGCTTTTCATACGCAAGATTTAAAAAGGCCTCACCCATGGTAATAGGTCGAGGCACAGATTCTTGAGAATATGTAATATAAATTTCTCTCCTATATTCATTTGCAAGCCTTTCACACTCCAGAGTTAGAACAGCCTCACCAATGGTAATAGGTCGAGCCGCGGAGTCTTGAGAATAAAAAGTTTTGAAAACGATTACCATATGAACCATTATAATTACCGAACTCACCATGAAAAGACATGTTTACCGAATAGTATGTAAATGGATATTCGAGTACAGAGGTGTGCGGTTGAGGATTCTACGTTTCTTGGCGCTCAATTGTGCAAGGCTACAAAAAAGGTTAAAAAAAAATCCAAAGAAAAAAAATCTTTCCAAATAGTAAATCAATTATAATCTATAACAAAACATTCCCCGGCAACGGCGCCATTTTGATCGAGTGGAAAAATCGAGCGTCCGTGTAATACGCTAGTCGTTGTTATCGGCTTCCAACCTCAATACAAAAAAAACCTAAACTTTTAACTACACTTTTATGGAGTATAGTAGTAAGTCTGGGTATCGAATCCACAGGGAATGTTTTATAGAATTTAATTGATTTATTACTTATAAAATAAAAATGAAAAAGATGATGATTGGGAAAATTTCTATTAAAAAATTACTTAAGAAAAACAAACTGAAAAGTGCAAAAGAAATTAGATCTGACAAATGGGAGAAAATAGGGTAGGGTACAATCCCTCAATCCTTAACAAATTACCCTTTAGAATACTAGAACTATAAATCAAAATTCTTGATTAAATCCAGTCCTTATCATCATTAAGCATTACATATATGAGGGTCAAGCCCGCATCATATGAAATCAAAGATCAATATAAAGCGGTGAACGACAAATTATACATACAAAGCATTCTTAAACATCCCAAGTACCTAGGGCAAGAGAGATTAAAAGATATGACAATGCATATATGATTTTCATTCACGATTCAACCAATATTTTCATTTATTTTCTAATTTTCCATACAAATAATTTTTATTAGGATTGAGTTCATGTACCCCAACCCTTGAGAATTTAGCTACTCATGATTGGATTAAAAAAAACAAATTCATACACAACATTAAAGATCTACAAGACATTATAAATAAATTGCAAATAATAAAACAAGAGAATGGAAATGAGATTACTTGAATTCAGCAACAAGAACGGAATTGGGATTCAGAAATTCTTACAAAATAGGATTCATTAAAACTCTTGAAGGAATAGAAAATTTGCTCTCAAAATCTAACCCTAAAATTCAATCTAGCACTTCTAACTTACTCCTAACCTAGCCTCTCTCTAGCAACTCCCCTTCAAATGATGTAGGTCATGGGATTTTATAGAACAAAATCTCGAAATTGACAACCAATAGTGCTTGTGGAACAAGTTTTCCAAGAGTTGCACTGCATTAAATGCATAATTAATGACAGAAATCCGCACATCTAGACTCTTCATTATCCCGCAACTTCAAAACATCGTAACTTCTTCACCGTAGCTCGGATTGAGGTGCCATTTTTTCCAGTATTCTTGTAATTTAGAGCTCTTCAACTTTCTAGTTGGCCCTACCTCCGGACTAAGGCTGTAAAATTACGAAAATGCCCTTCAACTCTTCATTTCTTGGTTTCTTTCACTGTTTTGAGTTCTCCTTCGCACTAACTTGCGTGAAATACCTGTAAAACACATGAGAAATACACAAAACAAGAAATACTTGCCAAAAAAGTTTAGTAGAATACATTTGAGACAAATCCAAGCTACTTACACTGCACGGGATCATCAAAATACTGAAATTAAGGGGATAAATGTGAAGAATATGTGCCTAAACACTGCGGGACTCCCGATTTGAGAATACGAAGGTAATTTGCATATTTCTAGACTTAGAGGGTGAGAACTCGATGCAGCCCCCGAACGGCCCCGTGGGTGGCACTAACACCTCCCACGGGACCAATGTAACTCGTAGGAACTGACACCGAAGCCGCGGGACTCCCGGCTTTAGAATACGAAGGTAATTTGCATATTTCTAGACTTATGCTTAAAAACATGGCGTTAGAGGGTGAGAACTCGAAACAGCTCCCGAACGTCCCCGTGGGTGGCACCAACACCTCCCACGGGACCAATGTAACTCGTAGGAGCTGACCCCATAGCCGCGGGTCTCCCGGTTTGAGAGTACGATGGTAATTTGCATATTTCAAGACTTAAGCAAAACATGGCGTTAGAGGGTGAGAACTCAAAATATCCCCCTAACGTCCCCGTGGGTGGCACCAACACCTCCCACGGGACCAATGTAACTCGTAGAAACTAACACCATAGCCGCGAGACTCCTGGTTTGAGGATACGAAGATAATTTACATATTTGTAGACTTAGGCTTAAAAACATGGCGTTAGAGGGTGAGAACTCGAAACAGCCCCTAAACGTCCCTGTGGGTGGCACCAACACCTCCCACGAGACTAACATAACTCGTAGGAACTGACCCCGCACCCGCGGGACTTCCGGTTTGAGAGTACGACGTTAATTTGCCTATTTTTATACTTAGGCTTAAAAACATGGCGTTAGAGGCTGATAACTCGAAACAGCCCCCGAACGTCCCTGTGGGTGGCATTAACACCTCCCATGGGACCAATGTAACTCGTAGGAACTGACCCCACAGCCGTGGGACTCCCAATTTGAGAATATGATTATAATTTGCATATTTCTTGACTTAGGCTTAAAAACATGACATTAGAGGGTGAAAACTCGAAACAACCCCCGAACGGCCCCGTGGGTGGCATCAACACCTCCCACGGGACCAATGTTACTCGTAGGAACTGACCCCACAGCCCTGGGACTCCCGATTTGAGAATACAATGATAATTTGCATATTTCTTGACTTAGGCTTAAAATTATGGCGTTAGAGGGTGAGAACTCGAAACAGCCCCTGAACGTCCCCGTGGGTGGCACCAACGCCTCCCACGGGACCAATGTAACTCTTAGGAACTGACCCCGCAGCCGCGGGACTCCCGGTTTGAGAATACGACGGTAAGTTTCATATTTCTAAACATAGGCTTAAAAACATGGCGTTAGATGGTGAAATCTCGAAACAACCCCCGAACGGCCCCGTGGGTGGCCCCAACACCCCCTACGGGACCAATGTAACTTGTAGGAATTGACCCCGCAGTCGCGGGGCTCCCGGTTTGAGAATACGACGATAATTTTTATATTTCTAGACTTAGGCTTAAAAACATGGCGTTAGAGGGTGAGAACTCGAAACAGCCCCCGAACGACCCATGGGTGGCACCAACACCTCCCACAGGACCAATGTAACTAATAGGAACTGACCCCACAGCCGCGGGTCTCCCGATTTGAGAGTACGATATTAATTTGCATATTTTTAGACTTAATCAAAACATAGCGTTAGAGGGTGAGAACTCGTAACAGCCCCCCAAACGGCCTCGTGGGTGGCACCAACACCTCCCACGGGACCAATGTAACTTGTAGGAACTGACCCCACAACCGTGGGACTCCCGATTTGAGAATACGATGATAATTTGTATATTTCTTGACTTAGGCTTAAAAACATGGCATTATAGGGCGAAAAGTCGAAACATCCCTCTAACGCCCTGTGGGTGGCACCAA
Source organism: Sambucus nigra (assembly GCA_949130495.1). Lineage (NCBI taxonomy): Eukaryota > Viridiplantae > Streptophyta > Magnoliopsida > Dipsacales > Adoxaceae > Sambucus > Sambucus nigra. Next base: position 127,511,064 of record OX422207.1, on the reverse strand, counting down.
CACCTTCCACGGGACCAATGTAACTCGTAGGAACTGACCCCGCAGTCGCGAGACTTAGTTTGAGAATACGACGGTAATTTGCATATTTCTATACTTAGGCTTAAAAACATGGCGTTAAAGGGTGAAAACACGAAACAGCCCCCGAACGGCCCCGTGGTTGGCACCAACACCCCCTACGACTCCAATGTAACTCATAGGAACTGACCCCGCAGTCGCGGGGCTCCCGGTTTAAGAATACGATGATAATTTGCATATTTCTAGACTTAGGCTTAAAAACATGGCGTTAGAGGGTTGGAACTCAAAACATCCCCCGAACGGCCCCGTGGGTGGTACCAACACCTCCCACGAGACCAATGTAACTCGTAGGAGCTGACCCCATAGCCGCGGGTCTCCCGGTTTGAGAGTACGATGGTAATTTGCATATTTCAAGACTTAAGCAAAACATGGCGTTAGAGGGTGAGAACTCAAAATATCCCCCGAACGTCCCCGTGGGTGGCACCAACACCTCCCACGGGACCAATGTAACTCGTAGAAACTAACACCATAGCCGCGAGACTCCTGGTTTGAGGATACGAAGATAATTTACATATTTGTAGACTTAGGCTTAAAAACATGGCGTTAGAGGGTGAGAACTCGAAACAGCCCCTAAACGTCCCTGTGGGTGGCACCAACACCTCCCACGAGACTAACATAACTCGTAGGAACTGACCCCGCACCCGCGGGACTTCCGGTTTGAGAGTACGACGTTAATTTGCCTATTTTTATACTTAGGCTTAAAAACATGGCGTTAGAGGCTGATAACTCGAAACAGCCCCCGAACGTCCCCGTGGGTGGCATTAACACCTCCCACGGGACCAATGTAACTCGTAGGAACTGACCCCACAGCCGTGGGACTCCCAATTTGAGAATATGATTATAATTTGCATATTTCTTGACTTAGGCTTAAAAACATGACATTAGAGGGTGAAAACTCGAAACAACCCCCGAACGGCCCCGTGGGTGGCACCAACACCTCCCACGGGACCAATGTTACTCGTAGGAACTGACCCCACAGCCGTGGGACTCCCGATTTGAGAATACAATGATAATTTGCATATTTCTTGACTTAGGCTTAAAATTATGGCGTTAGAGGGTGAGAACTCGAAACAGCCCCTGAACGTCCCCGTGGGTGGCACCAACGCCTCCCACGGGACCAATGTAACTCTTAGGAACTGACCCCGCAGCCGCGGGACTCCCGGTTTGAGAATACGACGGTAAGTTGCATATTTCTAAACTTAGGCTTAAAAACATGGCGTTAGGTGGTGAAATCTCGAAACAACCCCCGAACGGCCCCGTGGGTGGCCCCAACACCCCCTACGGGACCAATGTAACTTGTAGGAATTGACCCCGCAGTCGCGGGGCTCCCGGTTTGAGAATACGACGATAATTTTCGTATTTCTAGACTTAGGCTTAAAAACATGGCGTTAGAGGGTGAGAACTCGAAACAGCCCCCGAACGACCCATGGGTGGCACCAACACCTCCCACAGGACCAATGTAACTCATAGGAACTGACCCCACAGCCTCGGGTCTCCCGATTTGAGAGTACGATATTAATTTGCATATTTTTAGACTTAATCAAAACATGGCGTTAGAGGGTGAGAACTAGTAACAGCCCCCCAAACGGCCTCGTGGGTGGCACCAACACCTCCCACGGGACCAATGTAACTTGTAGGAACTGACCCCACAACCGTGGGACTCCCGATTTGAGAATACGATGATAATTTGTATATTTCTTGACTTAGGCTTAAAAACATGGCATTATAGGGCGAAAAGTCGAAACATCCCTCTAACGCCCTGTGGGTGGCACCAACACCTTCCACGGGACCAATGTAACTCGTAGGAACTGACCCCGCAGTCGCGGGACTTAGTTTGAGAATACGACGGTAATTTGCATATTTCTATACTTAGGCTTAAAAACATGGCGTTAAAGGGTGAAAACACGAAACAGCCCCCGAACGGTCCCGTGGGTGGCACCAACACCCCCTACGACTCCAATGTAACTCATAGGAACTGACCCCGCAGTCGCGGGGCTCCCGGTTTAAGAATACGATGATAATTTGCATATTTCTAGACTTAGGCTTAAAAACATGGCGTTAGAGGGTTGGAACTCAAAACAGCCCCCGAACGGCACCGTGGGTGGTACCAACACCTCCCACGAGACCAATGTAACTCGTAGGAACTGACCCCACAGTCGCGGGTGTCCCGGTTTGAGAGTACGGCGGTAATTTACATATTTCAAGACTTAATCAAAACATGGCGTTAGAGAGTGAGAACTCGAAACAACCCCCGAACGTCCCCATGGGTGGCACCAACACCTCCCACGGGACCAATGTAACTCGTTGGAACTGACCCCGCATCCGCGGAACTCCTGGTTTGAGAATACGAAGGTAATTTTCATATTTCTAGACTTAGGCTTAAAAACATGGCGTTAGAGAGTGAGAACTCGAAACAACCCCCGAACGGCCCGTGGATGGCACTAACACCCTCTACGGGAACAATGTAACTCGTAGGAACTGACCCCGCAGTCGCGGGGCTCACGATTTGAGAATACGATGATAATTTTCATATTTCTAGACTTAGGCTTAAAAACATGGCATTTCAGGGTGAGAACTCGAAATATCACCCGAACGGCCCCGTGGGTGGCACCAACACCTCCCACGGGACCAATGTAACTCGTAGGAACTGACCCCACAGCCGCGGGTCTCCCGGTTTGAGAGTACGACGTTCATTTGCATATTTCTAGACTTAATCAAAACATGGCATTAGAGTTTGAGAACTCGAAACAGCCCCCGAACTGCCCCGTGGGTGGCACCAACACCTCCCACGGGACCAATGTAACTCGTAGGAACTGACCCCACAGCCGTGGGACTCCCGGTTTGAGAATACGATGACAATTTGTATATTTCTTGACTTAGGCTTAAAAACATGGCATTATAGGGTGAAAACTCGAAATTGCCCTCTAACGGCCCTGTGGGTGGCACCAACACCTCCCACGGGACCAATGTAACTCGTAGGAACTGGACCCGCAGCCGCGGGACTCCCAGTTTGAGAATACGATGGTAATTTACACATTTCTATACTTAGGCTTAAAAACATGGCGTTAGAGGGTGGAAACTCGAAACAGCCCCCGAACGGCCCCGTGGGTGGCACCAACACCCCCTACGGGACCAATGTAACTCATAGGAAGTGACCCCACAGCCGCGGGGCTCCCGGTTTGAGAATACGATGATAATTTGCATATTTCTAGACTTAGGCTTAAAAACATGGCGTTAGAGGGTGAGAACTCGAAAGATCACCCGAACGGCCCCGTGGGTGGCACCAACACCTCCCATGGGACCAATGTAACTCGTAGGAACTGACCCCACAGCCGCGGGTGTCCCGGTTTTCGCATACGATGGTAATTTGCATATTTCTAGACTTAAGCAAAACATGGCGTTAGAGGGTGAGAACTCAAAACAACCATCGAACGACCTTGTGGGTGGCACCAACACCTCCCACGGGACCAATGTAACTCGTAGGAACTGACACCGTAGCCGCGAGACTCCAGGTTTGAGAATACGATGATAATTTGCATATTTCTATACCTAGGCTTAAAAACATGGCGTTAGAGGGTGAGAACTTGAAACAGCCTCCGAATGTCCCCGTGGGGGGCACCAACACCACCCACGGGACCAATATAACTCGTAGGAACTGACCCCGCAGCCACGGGACTCCCAGTTTGATAATACGTTGGTAATTTGGATATTTCTAGACTTAGGGTTAAAAACATGGCATTAGAGGCTGATAACTCGAAACAGCCCCCGCACGTCCCCGTGGGTGGCACTAACACCTCCCACGGGACCAATGTAACTCGTAGGAACTGACCCCGCAGCCGCGGGACTCCCGATTTTAGAATACGAAGGTAATTTGCATACTTCTAGGCTTAGTCTTAAAAACATGGCGTTAGAGGGTGAGAACTCGAAACAACTCCCGAACGTCCCCGTGGGTGGCACCAATACCTCCCACGGGACCAATGTAACTCATAGGAACTGACCCCATAGCCGCGGGTCTCCCGGTTTGAGAGTACGACCGTAATTTGCATATTTTTAGACTTAATCAAAACATGGCGTTAGAGGGTGAGAACTCGAAACAGCCCCCGAACGTCCCCGTGGGTGGCACAAACACCTCCCGCGGGACCAATGTAACTCGTAGGAACGGACACCGTAGCCGCGAGACTCCCGATTTGAGAATACGACGATAATTTGCATATTTGAAGACTATGGCTTAAAAACATGGCGTTAGAGGGTGAGAACTCGAAACAGCCCCCGAATGTCCCCTTTGGTGGCACCAACACCTCCCACGGGAGTAATGTACCTAGTAGGAACTGACCCCGCGGCCGCGGGACTCCCGATTTGAAAATACGTTGGTAATTTGCATATTTATAGACTTAGGCTTAAAAACATGGCGTTAGAGGCTGATAACTCGAAACAGGCCCCGAACGTCCCCGTGGGTGGCACTAACACCTCCCACAGAACGAATGTAACTCGTAGGAACTGACCCCGCAGCCTCGGGACGCCCGATTTGAGAATACGAAGGTAATTTGCATATTTCTAGACTTAGACTTTAAAACGTGGCGTTAGAGGGTGAGATCTCGAAACAGCCCCCGAACGTCCCCGTGGGTGGCACCAACACCTCCCACGGGACCAATGCAACTCGTAAGAACTGACACCGTAGTCGCGGGACTCCCGATTTGAGAATACAACGATAATTTTCATATTTCTAGACTTTCGTTTAAAAACATGGCGTTGGAGGGTGAGAACTCGAAACAACCCATAAACGTCCCCGTGGGTGGCACCAACTCCTCCCATGGGACCACTGTTACTCGTAGGAACTGACCCCACAGCTGTGGGACTCCAGATTTGAAAATACAATGATAATTTTCATATTTCTTGACTTAGGCTTAAAAACGTGGTGTTAGAGGGTGAGAACTCGAAACCGCCCCCGAACGTCCCCGTGGGTGGCACCAACACCTCCCACGGGACCAATGTAACTCGTAGGAACTGATCCTGCAGCCGCGGGACTCCCGGTTTGAGAATACGTTGGTAATTTTCATATTTCTTGACTTAGGCATAAAAACATGGCATTAGAGGGTGAAAATTCAAAACAACCCTCTAACGGCCCTGTGGGTGGCACCAACACCTCCCACGGGACCAGTGTAACTCGTAGGAACTGACCCCACAGTCGCGGGACTCCCGGTTTGAGAATACGACGATAATTTGCATATTTCTTGACTTAAGCTTAAAAACATGGCGTTAGAGGGTGAGAACTCGAAACAACCCCCGAACGGCCCCGTGGGTGGCACCAACACCTCCCGCGGGACCAATGTAACTCGTAGGAACTGTCCCCACAGCCACGGGTCTCCCAGTTTGAGAGTACGACGTTAATTTGCATATTTCTAGACTTAATCAAAACATGGCGTTAGAGGGTGAAAACTCGAAACAACCCCGAACGGCCCTGTGGGTGGCACCAGCACCTCCCACGGGACCAATGTAACTCGTAGGAACTGACCCCACATCCGTGGGACTCCCGATTTGAGAATACGATTATAATTTGCATATTTCTTGACTTAGGCTTAAAAACGTGGCATTAGAGGGTGAAAACTCGTAACAGCACCCGAACGGCCCCGTCGGTGGCACTAACACCTCCCACGGGACCAACGTTACTCGTAGGAACTGACCCCACAGCCGTGGGACTCCTGATTTTGAGAATACAATGATAATTTGCATATTTCTTGACTTAGGCTTAAAAACATGGTGTTAGAGGGTGAGAACTCGAAACTGCCCCCGAACGTCCCCGTGGGTGGTACCAACACCTCCCACGGTACCAATGTATCTCGTAGGAACTGACCCCGAAGTCGCGGGGCTCCCGGTTTGAGAATATGACGATAATTTTCATATTTCTAGATCTAGGGTTAAAAACATGGCGTTAGAGGGTGAGAACTCGAAATAGCCCTCGAACGGTCCCGTGGGTGGCACCAACACCTCCCACGGGACCAATGTAACTCGTAGGAACTGACCCCACAGCCGCGGGTCTCCCGGTTTGAGAGTACGACGTTCATTTGCATATTTCTAGACTTAATCAAAACATGGCGTTAGAGGGTGAGAACTCGAAACAGACCCCGAACGGCCCCGTGGGTGGTACCAACACCTTCCACGGGACCAATGTAACTCGTATGAACTGACCCCACAGCCGTGGGACTCCCGGTTTGAGAATACGATGACAATTTGTATATTTCTTGACTTGGGCTTAAAAACTTGGCATTATAGGGTGAAAACTCGAAATTTCCCTTTAACGGCCCTGTGGGTGGCACCAACACCTCCCACGTGACCAATGTAACTCGTAGGAACTGACCCCGCAGCCGCGGGACTCCCGATTTTAGAATATGAAGGTAATTTGCATATTTCTAGACTTAGTCTTAAAAACATGGCGTTAGAGGGTGAGAACTCGAAACAACTCCCGAACGTCCCCGTGGGTGGCACCAATACCTCCCACGGGACCAATGTAACTCGTAGGAACTGACCCCATAGCCGCGGGTCTCCCGGTTTGAGAGTACGATCGTAATTTGCATATTTTTAGACTTAATCAAAACATGGCGTTAGAGGGTGAGAACTCGAAACAGCCCCCGAACGTCCCCGTGGGTGGCACAAACACCTCCCGCGGGACCAATGTAACTCGTAGGAACTGACACCGTAGCCGCGAGACTCCGGATTTGAGAATACGATGATAATTTGCATATTTCAAGACTTAGGCTTAAAAACATGGCGTTAGAGGGTGAGAACTCGAAACAGCCCCCGAACGACCCCTTTGGTGGCACCAACACCTCCCACGGGACTAATGTAACTCGTAGGAACTGACCCCGCGGCCGCGGGACTCCCGATTTGAGAATACGTTGGTAATTTTCATATTTCTAGACTTAGGCTTAAAAACATGGCGTTAGAGGCTGATAACTCGAAACAGCCCCCGAACGTCCCCGTGGGTGGCACTAACACCTCCCACGGGACTAATGTAACTCGTAGAAACTGACACCGTAGCCGCGAGACTCCCGATTTGAGAATACGATGATAATTTGCATATTTCAAGACTTAGGCTTAAAAACATGGCGCTAGAGGGTGAGAACTCGAAACAGCCCCCGAACGACCCCTTTGGTGGAACCAACACCTCCCACGGGACTAATGAAACTCGTAGGAACTGACCCCGCGGCCGCGGGACTCCCGATTTGAGAATACGTTGGTAATTTGCATATTTCTAGACTTAGGCTTAAAAACATGGCGTTAGAGGCTGATAACTCGAAACAACCCCCGAACGTCCCCGTGGGTGGCACTAACACCTCCCACAGAATGAATGTAACTCGTAGGAACTGACCCCGCAGCCGCGGGACTCCCGATTTGAGAATACGAAGGTAATTTGCATATTTCTAGACTTAGCCTTTAAAACATGGCGTTAGAGGGTGTGATCTCGAAACAGCCCCCGAACGTCCCCGTGGGTGGCACCAACACCTCCCACGGGACCAATGTAACTCGTAAGAACTGACACCGTAGCCGCGGGACTCCCGATTTGAGAATACAACGATAATTTTCATATTTCTAGACTTTCGTTGGAGAGTGAGAACCCGAAATAGCCCCTGAACGTCCCCGTGGGTGGCACCAACACCTCCCACGGGACCAATGTTACTCGTAGGAACTGACCCCACAGCCGTGGGACTCCCGATTTGAAAATACAATGATAATTTGCATATTTCTTGACTTAGGCTTAAAAACGTGGCGTTAGAGGGTGAGAACTCGAAACAGACCCCGAACGTCCCCGTGGGTGGCACCAACACCTCCCACGGGACCAATGTAACTCGTAGGAACTGACCCTGCAGCCGCGGGTCTCCCAGTTTGAGAGTATGACGTTAATTTGCATATTTCTAGACTTAATCAAAACATGGCGTTAGAGGGTGAAAACTCGAAACAACCCCTGAACGTCCCCGTGGGTGGCACCAACACCTCCCACGGGACCAATGTTACTCGTAGGAACTGACCCCACAGCCGCGGGACTCCCGGTTTGAGAATACGTTGGTAATTTTTATATTTCTTGACTTAGGCTTAAAAACATGGCGTTAGAGGGTGAGAACTCGAAACAGCCCCCGAACGGCCCCGTGGGTGGCACCAACACCTCCCGCGGGACCAATGTAACTCGTTGGAACTGACCCCACAGCCACGGGTCTCCCAGTTTGAGAGTACGACGTTAATTTGCATATTTCTAGACTTAATCAAAACATGGCGTTAGAGGGTGAAAACTCGAAACAGCCCCGAACGGCCCCGTGGGTGGCACCAGCACCTCCCACGGGACCAATGTAACTCGTAGGAACTGACCCCACATCCGTGGGACTCCCGATTTGAGAATACGATTATAATTTTCGTATTTCTTGACTTAGGCTTAAAAACGTGGCATTAGAGGGTGAAAACTCGTAACAGCCCCCGAACGGCCCCGTGGGTGGCACTAACACCTCCCACGGGACCAACGTTACTCGTAGGAACTGACCCCACAACCGCGGGTCTTCCGGTTTGAGAGTACGACGGGAATTTGCTTATTTTTATACTTAAGAAAAACATGGCGTTAGAGGGTGAGAACTCGAAACATTCCCCGAACGTCCCCGTGGGTGGGACCAACACCTCCCACGGGACCAATGTAACTCGTAAGAACTGACACCGTAGCCGCGGGACTCCCGATTTGAGAATACGACGATAATTTTCATATTTCTAGGCTTTGGTTTAAAAACATGGCGTTGGAGGGTGAGAACTCGAAACAGCCCCTGAACGTCCCCGTGGGTGGCACCAACACCTCCAACAGGACCAATGTTACTCGTAGGAACTGATCCCACAGCCGCGGGACTCCTGATTTGAGAATACAATGATAATTTGCATATTTCTTGACTTAGGCTTAAAAACATGGCGTTAGAGGGTGAGAACTCGAAACAGCCCCCGAACGTCCCCGTGGGTGGCACCAACACCTCCCACGGGACCAATGTAACTCGTAGGAACTGACCCTGCAGCCGCGGGACTCCCGGTTTGAGAATACGTTGGTAATTTGCATATTTATTGACTTATGCTTAAAAACATGGCATTAGTGGGTGAAAACTCGAAACAGCCCTCTAACGGCCATGTGGGTGGCACCAACACCTCCCACAGGACCATTGTAACTCGTAGGAACTGACCCCACAGCCGTGGGACTCCCGGTTTGAGAATACGACGGTAATTTTGCATATTTCTAGACTTAGGATTAAAAACACGACGTTATAGGCTGAAAACACGAAACAGCCCCTGAACGGCCCCGTAGGTGGCACAAACACCCCCTAAAAGACCAATGTAACTCGTAGGAACTAACCCCACAGTCGCGGGGCTCCCGGTTTGAGAATACGACAATAATTTGTATATTTCTTGACTTAGGCTTAAAAACATGGCGTTAGAGGGTGAGAACTCGAAACAGCCCCCGAACGGCCCCGTGGGTGGCACCAAGACCTCCCACGGGACCGTTGTAACTCGTAGGAACTGACCCCACAGTCGCGGGTCTCCCAGTTTGAGAGTACGACGTTAATTTGCATATTTCTAGACTTAATCAAAACATGGCATTAGAGGGTGAAAACTCGAAACAGCCCCGAACGGCCCCCTGGGTGGCACCAGCACCTCCCACGGGACCAATGTAACTCGTAGGAACTGACCCCACATCCGTGGGACTCCCGATTTGAGAATACGATTATAATTTCCGTATTTCTTGACTTAGGCTTAAAAACGTGGCATTAGAGGGTGAAAACTCGTAACAGCCCCCGAACGGCCCCGTGGGTGGCACTAACACCTCCCACGGGACCAACGTTACTCGTAGGAACTGACCCCACAACCGCGGGTCTTCCGGTTTGAGAGTACGACGGGAATTTGCTTATTTTTATACTTAAGAAAAACATGGAGTTAGAGGGTGAGAACTCGAAACATTCCCCGAACGTCCCCGTGGGTGGGACCAACACCTCCCATGGGACCAATGTAACTCGTAAGAACTGACACCGTAGCCGCGGGACTCCCGATTTGAGAATAAGACGATAATTTTCATATTTCTAGGCTTTGGTTTAAAAACATGGCGTTGGAGGGTGAGAACTCGAAACAGCCCCTGAACGTCCCCGTGGGTGGCACTAACACCTCCAACAGGACCAATGTTACTCGTAGGAACTGATCCCACAGCCGCGGGACTCCCGATTTGAGAATACAATGAAAATTTGCATATTTCTTGACTTAGGCTTAAAAACATGGCGTTAGAGGGTGAGAACTCGAAACAGCCCCCGAACGTCCCCGTGGGTGGCACCAACACCTCCCACGGGACCAATGTAACTCGTAGGAACTGACCCTGCAGCCGCGGGACTCCCGGTTTGAGAATACGTTGGTAATTTGCATATTTCTTTACTTATTCTTAAAAACATGGCATTAGAGGGTGAAAACTCGAAACAGCCCTCTAACGGCCCTGTGGGTGGCACCAACACCTCCCACAGGACCATTGTAACTCGTAGGAACTGACCCCACAGCCGCGGGACTCCCGGTTTGAGAATACGATGGTAATTTGCATATTTCTAGACTTAGGATTAAAAACACGGCGTTAGTGGCTGAAAACACGAAACAGCCCCCGAACGGCCCCGTAGGTGGCACAAACACCCCCTAAAAGACCAATGTAACTCGTAGGAACTAACCCCATAGTCGCGGGGCTCCCGGTTTGAGAATACGACAATAATTTTTATATTTCTTGACTTAGGCTTAAAAACATGGCGTTAGAGGGTGAGAACTCGAAACAGCCCCCGAACGGCCCCGTGGGTGGCACCAAGACCTCCCACGGGACCGTTGTAACTCGTAGGAACTGACCCCACAGTCGCGGGTCTCCCAGTTTGAGAGTACGACGTTAATTTTCATATTTCTAGACTAAATCAAAACATGGCGTTAGAGGGTGAAAACTCGAAACAGCCGCGAACGGCCCCCTGGGTGGCCCCAGCACCTCCCACGGGACCAATGTAACTCGTAGGAACTGACCCCACATCCGTGGGACTCCCGATTTGAGAATACGATTATAATTTGCATATTTCTTGACTTAGGCTTAAAAACGTGGCATTTGAGGGTGAACTCTCGAAACAGCCCCCGAACGGCCCCGTGGGTGGCACTAACACCTCCCACGGGACCAACGTTACTCGTAGGAACTGACCCCACAGCCGTGGGACTCCTGATTTGAGAATACGATGATAATTTGAATATTTCTTGACTTAGGCTTAAAAACATGGTGTTAGAGGGTGAGAACTCGAAACAGCCCCCGAACGTCCACGTGGGTGGCACCAACACCTCCCACAGTACCATTGTAACTCGTAGGAACTGACCCCGCCGCCGCCGGACTCCCGATTTGAGAATACGATGGTAATTTGCATATTTCTAGACTTAGGCTTAAAAACATGGCGTGAGAGGGTGAAAACTCGAAACAGCCCCCGAACGGCCCCGTGGGTTTCACCAACATCCCCTACAGGACCATTGTAACTCGTAGGAACTGACCCCGCAGTCGCGGGGCTTCCGGTTTGAGAATACGACGATAATTTACGTATTTCTAGACTTAGGCTTAAAAACATGGTGTTAGAGGATGAAAACTCAAAATAGCCCCCGAACGGCCCCATGGATGGCACCAACACCTCCCACGGGACAAATGTAACTCGTAGGAACTGACCCCACACCCGCGGGTCTCCCGATTTGAGAGTACGACGTTAATTTGCATATTTCTAGACTTGATCAAAACATGGCGTTAGAGGGTGAGAACTCGGAACAGCACCCGAACGGCCCAGTGGGTGGAACCAACACCTCCCATGGGACCAATGTAAATTGTAGGAACTGACCCCACAGCCGTGGGACTCACGATTTGAGAATACGATGATAATTTGTATATTTCTTGACTTAGGCTTAAAAACATGGCATTAGAGGGTGAAAACTCGAAACAGCCCTCTAACGGCCCTGTGGGTGGCACCAACACCTCCCACGGGACCAATGTAACTCGTAGGAACTGACCCCATAGCCGCGGGACTCCTGGTTTGAGAATATGACGGTAATTTACATATTTCTATACTTAGGATTAAAAACATGGCGTTACAGGGTGAAAACACGAAATCGGCACCGAACGGCCCCGTGGGTGGCACCAACAACCCTTACGGGACCCATGTAACTCGTAGGAACTGACCTTACAGCCGCGGGTCTCACGGTTTGAGAGTACGACGTTAATTTGCATATTTCTAGACTTAATCAAAACATGGCGTTAGAGGGTGAAAACTCGAAACAGCACCTGAACGGCCCCGTGGGTGGCACTAACACCTTCCACGGGACCAATGTAACTCGTAGGAACTGACCCCACACTCGCGAGTCTCCCGATTTGAGAGTACGACGTTAATTTGCATATTTCTAGACTTAGGCTTAAAAACATGGCATTAGAGAGTGAAAAATCGAAACAACCCTCTAACGGCCCTATGGGTAGCACCAACACCTCCCACGGGACCAATGTAACTCGTAGGAAATGACCCCGCAGCCGCGGGACTCCCGGTTTGAGAATACGAAGGTAATTTGCATATTTCTAGACTTAGGCATAAAAACATGGTGTTAGAGGGTGAAAACTAGAAACAGCCCCCGAACGGCTCCGTGGGTGGCACCAACACCCCCTACGGGACCAATATAACTCGTAGGAACTGACCCCGCAGTCGCGGGGATCCCGGTTTGAGAATACGACGATAATTTGCATATTTATAGACTTAAGCTTAAAAACGTGGCATTAGAGGGTGAAAACTCGAAAAAAACCCCTAATGGCCCCGTGGGTGGCACCAACACCTCCCACGGGACCAACGTTACTCGTAGGAACTGACCCCACAGCCGTGGGACTCCCGATTTGAGAATACGATGATAATTTGCATATTTCTTGACTTAGGCTTAAAAACATGGTGTTAGAGGGTGAGAACTCGAAACTTCCCCCGAACGTCCCCGTGGGTGGCACCACCACCTCCCACGGTACCAATGTAACTCGTAGGAACCGACCCCGCAGCCGCCGAACTCCCGATTTGAGAATACGATGGTAATTTGCATATTTCTAGACTTAGGCTTAAGAACATGGCGTGAGAGGGTGAAAACTCGAAACAGCCCCCAAACGGCCCCGTGGGTTTCACCAACACCCCCTACGGGACTATTGTAACTCGTAGGAACTGACCCCGTAGTCGCGGGGCTTCCGGTTTGGGAATACGATAATAATTTGCATATTTCTAGACTTAGGCTTAAAAACATAGCGTTAGAGGATGAAAACTCGAAATAGCCCCCAAACGGCCCCGTGGATGGCACCAACACCTCCCACGGGACCAATGTAACTCGTAGGAACTGACCCCACACCCGCGGGTCTCCCGATTTGAGAGTACGACGTTAATTTGCATATTTCTAGACTTGATCAAAACATGGCGTTAGAGGGTGAGAACTCGAAACAGCCCCCGAACGGCCCCGTGGGTGGCACCAACACCTCCCTCGGGACCAATGTAACTCGTAGGAACTGACTCCACAGCCGTGGGAATCACGATTTGAGAATACGATGATAATTTGTATATTTCTTGACTTAGGCTTAAAAACATGGCATTAGAGGGTGAAAACTCGAAACAGTCCTCTAACGGCCCTATGGGTGGCACCAACAGCTCCCACGGGACCAATGTAACTCGTAGGAAATGACCCCGCAGCCGCGGGACTCCCGGTTTGAGAATACGAAGGTAATTTGCATATTTCTAGACTTAGGCTTAAAAACATGGTGTTGGAGGGTGAAAACTCGAAACAGCCCCCGAACGGGTCCGTGGGTGGCACCAACACGCCCTACGGGACCAATGTAACTCGTAGGAACTGACCCCGCAGTCGTGGGGCTCCCGGTTTGAGAATACGACAATAATTTGTATATTTCTTGACTTAGGCTTAAAAACATGGCGTTAGAGGGTGAGAACTCGAAACAGCCCCCGAACGGCCCCGTGGGTGGCACCAAGACCTCCCACGGGACCGTTGTAACTCGTAGGAACTGACCCCACAGTCGCGGGTCTCCCAGTTTGAGAGTACGACGTTAATTTTCATATTTCTAGACTTAATCAAAACATGGCGTTAGAGGGTGAAAACTCGAAACAGCCGCGAACGGCCCCCTGGGTGGCCCCAGCACCTCCCACGGGACCAATGTAACTCGTAGGAACTGACCCCACATCCGTGGGACTCCCGATTTGAGAATATGATTATAATTTGCATATTTCTTGACTTAGGCTTAAAAACGTGGCATTTGAGGGTGAACTCTCGAAACAGCCCCCGAACGGCCCCGTGGGTGGCACTAACACCTCCCACGGGACCAACGTTACTCGTAGGAACTGACCCCACAGCCGTGGGACTCCTGATTTGAGAATACGATGATAATTTGAATATTTCTTGACTTAGGCTTAAAAACATGGTGTTAGAGGGTGAGAACTCGAAACAGCCCCCGAACGTCCACGTGGGTGGCACCAACACCTCCCACAGTACCATTGTAACTCGTAGGAACTGACCCCGCCGCCGCCGGACTCCCGATTTGAGAATACGATGGTAATTTGCATATTTCTAGACTTAGGCTTAAAAACATGGCGTGAGAGGGTGAAAACTCGAAACAGCCCCCGAACGGCCCCGTGGGTTTCACCAACATCCCCTACAGGACCATTGTAACTCGTAGGAACTGACCCCGCAGTCGCGGGGCTTCCGGTTTGAGAATACGACGATAATTTACGTATTTCTAGACTTAGGCTTAAAAACATGGTGTTAGAGGATGAAAACTCAAAATAGCCCCCGAACGGCCCCATGGATGGCACCAACACCTCCCACGGGACAAATGTAACTCGTAGAAACTGACCCCACACCCGCGGGTCTCCCGATTTGAGAGTACGACGTTAATTTGCATATTTCTAGACTTGATCAAAACATGGCGTTAGAGGGTGAGAACTCGGAACAACACCCGAACGGCCCAGTGGGTGGCACCAACACCTCCCATGGGACCAATGTAACTTGTAGGAACTGACCCCACAGCCGTGGGACTCACGATTTGAGAATACGATGATAATTTGTATATTTCTTGACTTAGGCTTAAAAACATGGCATTAGAGGGTGAAAACTCGAAACAGCCCTCTAACGGCCCTGTGGGTGGCACCAACACCTCCCACGGGACCAATGTAACTCGTAGGAACTGACCCCATAGCCGCGGGACTCCCGGTTTCAGAATATGACGGTAATTTACATATTTCTATACTTAGGATTAAAAACATGGCGTTACAGGGTGAAAACACGAAATCGGCACCGAACGGCCCCGTGGGTGGCACCAACAACCCTTACGGGACCCATGTAACTCGTAGGAACTGACCTTACAGCCGCGGGTCTCCCGGTTTGAGAGTACGACGTTAATTTGCATATTTCTAGACTTAATCAAAACATGGCGTTAGAGGGTGAAAACTCGAAACAGCACCTGAACGGCCCCATGGGTGGCACTAACACCTTCCACGGGACCAATGTAACTCGTAGGAACTGACCCCACAGCCGTGGGACTCCCGATTTGAGAATACGATGATAATTTGCATATTTCTTGACTTAGGCTTAAAAACATGGCATTAGAGAGTGAAAAATCGAAACAACCCTCTAACGGCCCTATGGGTGGCACCAACACCTCCCACGGGACCAATGTAACTCGTAGGATATGACCCCGCAGCCGCGGGACTACCGGTTTGAGAATACGAAGGTAATTTGCATATTTCTAGACTTAGGCATAAAAACATGGCGTTAGAGGGTGAAAACTAGAAACAGCCCCCGAACGGCTCCGTGGGTGGCACCAACACCCCCTACGGGACCAATATAACTCGTAGGAACTGACCCCGCAGTCGCGGGGATCCCGGTTTGAGAATACGACGATAATTTGCATATTTATAGACTTAAGCTTAAAAACGTGGCATTAGAGGGTGAAAACTCGAAAAAAACCCCTAATGGCCCCGTGGGTGGCACCAACACCTCCCACGGGACCAACGTTACTCGTAGGAACTGACCCCACAGCCGTGGGACTCCCGATTTGAGAATACGATGATAATTTGCATATTTCTTGACTTAGGCTTAAAAACATGGTGTTAGAGGGTGAGAACTCGAAACTTCCCCCGAACGTCCCCGTGGGTGGCCCCACCACCTCCCACGGTACCAATGTAACTCGTAGGAACCGACCCCGCAGCCGCCGAACTCCCGATTTGAGAATACGATGGTAATTTGCATATTTCTAGACTTAGGCTTAAAAACATGGCGTGAGAGGGTGAAAACTCGAAACAGCCCCCAAACGGCCCCGTGGGTTTCACCAACACCCCCTACGGGACTATTGTAACTCGTAGGAACTGACCCCGCAGTCGCGGGGCTTCCGGTTTGGGAATACGATAATAATTTGCATATTTCTAGACTTAGGCTTAAAAACATAGCGTTAGAGGATGAAAACTCGAAATAGCCCCCAAACGGCCCCGTGGATGGCACCAACACCTCCCACGGGACCAATGTAACTCGTAGGAACTGACCCCACACCCGCGGGTCTCCCGATTTGAGAGTACGACGTTAATTTGCATATTTCTAGACTTGATCAAAACATGACGTTAGAGGGTGAGAACTCGAAACAGCCCCCGAACGGCCCCGTGGGTGGCACCAACACCTCCCTCGGGACCAATGTAACTCGTAGGAACTGACCCCACAGCCGTGGGAATCACGATTTGAGAATACGATGATAATTTGTATATTTCTTGACTTAGGCTTAAAAACATGGCATTAGAGGGTGAAAACTCGAAACAGTCCTCTAACGGCCCTGTGGGTGGCACCAACACCTCCCACGGGACCAATGTAACTCGTAGGAAACGACCCCGCAGCCGCGGGACTCCCGGTTTGAGAATACGAAGGTAATTTGCATATTTCTAGACTTAGGCTTAAAAACATGGTGTTGGAGGGTGAAAACTCGAAACAGCCCCCGAACGGGTCCGTGGGTGGCACCAACACCCCCTACGGGACCAATGTAACTCGTAGGAACTGACCCCGCAGTCGTGGGGCTCCCGGTTTGATAATACGATGATAATTTGCATATTTCTAGACTTAGGCTTAAAAACATGGCGTTAGAGGATGAGAACACGGAACAGCCCCCGAACGGCCCCGTGGGTGGCACCAACACCTCCCACCGGTTCCAATGTAACTCGTAGGAACTGACCCCACAGCCGCGGGTCTCCCGGTTTGAGAGTTCGACGGTAATTTTTATATTTCTAGACTTAAGCCAAACATGGCGTTAGAGGGTGAGAACTCGAAACAACCCCCGAACGTCCTCGTGGGTGGCACCAACACCTCCCACGGGACCAATTTAACTCGTAGGGACTGACACCATAGCCGCGGGACTCCCGGTTTGAGAATATGATGATAATTTGCATATTTCTAGACTTAGGATTAAAAACATGGTGTTAGAGGGTGAGAACTCGAAACAACCCCCGAACGTCCCCGTGGGTGGCACCAACACCTCCCACGGGAACAATGTAACTCGTAGGAACTGACACCGTAGCCGCGGGACTCCCGGTTTGAGAATACGTTGGTAATTTGCATATTTCTAGACTTAGGCTTAAAAACAGGTCGTTAGAGGCTGAGAACTCGAAACAGCACTCGAACGTCCCCGTGGGTGGCACTAACACCTCCCACGGGAACAATGTAACTCATAGGAACTGACCCCGTAGCCGCGGGACTTCCGGTTTGAGAATACGAAGGTAATTTGCATATTTTTGGATTTAGGCTTAAAAACATGGCGTTAGAGGGTGAGAACTCGAAACAGCCCCCGAACGACCCCGTGGGTGGCACCAACACCTCCCACGGGACCAATGTAACTCGTAGGAACTGACCCCACAGTCGCGGGTCTCCCGGTTTGAGAGTACGACGTTAATTTGCATATTTCTAGACTTAATCAAAACATGGCGTTAGAGAGTGAAAACTCGAAACATCCCCCGAACGGCCCCGTGGGTGGCACCAGCACCTCCCATGGGACCAATGTAACTCGCAAGAACTGACCCCATAGCCGTGGGACTCCCGATTTGAGAATACAATGATAATTTGCATATTTCTTAATTTAGGCTTAAAAACGTGGCATTAGAGGGTGAAAACTCGAAACAGCCGCCGAACGGCCCCGTGAGTGGCACCAACACCTCCCACGGGACCAATGTAACTCAGAGGAACTGACCCCACAGCCGTGGGACTCCCGATTTACGAATACGATGATAATTTGCACATTCCTTGACTTAGGCTTAAAAAATGGCGTTAGAGGGTGAGAACTCGAAACAGCACCCGAACGTCCCCGTGGATGGCACCAACACCTCCCACGGTACCAATGTAACTTGTAGGAACTGAACCCGTATCCGCGGGACTACCGGTTCTAGAAATTACGATAATAATTTACATATTTCTAAACTTACGCTTAAAAACATGGTGTTAGAGGATGAAAACACGAAACAGCCCCCGAACGGCACCGTGGGTGGAACCAACACCCCCTACGGGACCAATGTAACTTGTAGGAACTGACCCCGCAGTCGCGGGGCTTCCGATTTTAGAATACAACGATAATTTTCATATTTCTAGACTTAGGCTTAAAAACATGGCGTTAGAGGGTGAGAACTTCAAATAGCCCCCGAACGGCCCCATAGGTGGCACCAACACCTCCCATGGGACCAATGTAACTCGTAGGAACTGAACCCACAGCCGCGGGTCTCCCGGTTTGAGAGTACGACGTTAATTTGCATATTTCTAGACTTAATCAAAACATGGCGTTAGAGGGTGAGAACCTAAAACAGCCACCGAATGACCCCGTGGGTGGCATCAACACCTCCCACGGGACCAATGTAACTCCTAGGAACTGACCCCACAGCCGTGGGACTCCCGATTTGAGAATACGATGATAATTTGTATATTTCTTGACTTAGGCTTAAAAACATGGCATTAGAGGGTGAAAACTCGAAACAACCCTCTAACGGCCATGTGGGTGGCACCAACACCTCCCACGGGACCAATGTAAGTCGTAGGAACTGACCCCGCAGCCGCGGGACTCTCGGTTTGAGAATACGACGGTAATTTGTATATTTCTAGACTTAGGCTTAAAAACATGGCGTTAGAGGGTGAAACTCGAAACAGCCCCCAAACGGCCCTGTGGGTGGCACCAACACCCCCTACGGGACCAATCTAACTCGTAGGAACTGACCCCGCAGTCACAGGACTCCCGGTTTGAAAATAGGACGATAATTTGCATATTTTAAACTTAGGCTTAAAAACATGGCGTTAGAGGGTGAGAACTCGAAACAGCCACCGAACGGCCCCGTGGGTGGCACCAACACCTCCTACGGGACCAATGTAACTCATAGGAACTGACCCCACACCCGCGGGTCTCCCAATTTGAGAGTACGACGTTAATTTGCATATTTCTAGACTTGATCAAAACATGGCGTTAGAGAGTGAAAACTCGGAACAGCACCCGAACGGCCCAGTGGGTGGCACCAACACCTCCCACGGGACCAATGTAACTCGTAGGAACTGACCCCACAACCGTGGGACTCACGATTTGAGAATACGATGATAATTTGTATATTTCTTTACTTATGCTTAAAAACATGGCATTAGAGGGTGAAAACTCGAAGCAGCCCTCTAACGGCCCTGTGGGTGGCACCAACACCTCCCACGGGACCAATGTAACTCATAGGAACTGACACCATAGCCGCAGGACTCCCAGTTTGAGAATACGATGATAATTTGCATATTTTTATACTTAGGCTTAAAAGTATGGCGTTAGAGGGGGGCTCGTGGGTGGCAGCCACACCTCCCACGGGACCAATGTAACTCGTAGGAACCGACCCCCCAGCCGCGGGACTCCCGATTTTAGAATACGACGGTAATTTGCATATTTCTACACTTAGGTTTAAAAACATGGCGTTAGAGGTTGATAACTCAAAACTGCCCCCAAATGTCCCCGTGGGTGGCACCAACACCTCCCACGGGACCAATGTAACTCGTAGGAACTCACCCCGCAGTCGCGGGACTCCCAGTTTTAGAATACGACGATAATTTGCATATTTGTAGACTTAGGCTTAAAAACTTGGAGTTAGAGGGTGAGAACTCGAAACAGCCCCCGAACGGCCCCGTGGGTGGAATCAACACCTCCCACGGGACCAATGTAACTCGTAGGAACTGACGCCACAGCCGTGGGACACCCGATTTGAGAATACGATGATAATTCACACATTTCTTGACTTATGCTTAAAAACGTTGCTTTCGAGGGTGAAAACTCGAAACAACCCTCAAACGACCCTATGCGTGGCACCAACACCTCCCATGAGACCAATGTAACTCGTAGGAACTGACCCCGCAGCCGCGGGACTCCCGGTTTGAGAATACGATTGTAATTTGCATATTTCTAGACTTAGGCTTAAAAACCGGGCGTTAGAGGGTAAAAACTCGAAACAGCCCCCGCACGGCCCCGTGGGTGGCACCAACACCCCCTACGGGACCAATGTAACTCTTAGGAACTGACCCCGCAATCGCGGGGTCCCGGTTTAAGAATACGATGATAATTTGCATATTTCTAGACTTAGGCTTAAAAATATGGCGTTAGAGGGTGAGAACTCGAAACAGCTCTCGAACGGCCCCCTGGGTGGCACAAACACCACCCACGGGACCATTGTAACTTTTAGGAACTGACCCCACATCCCCGGGTCTCCCGGTTTGAGAGTACGACGGTAATTTGCATATTTCTAGACTTAAGCAAAACATGGCGTTAGAGGGTGAGAACTCAAAACAGCCCCCGAACGTCCCCGTGGGTGGCACCAACACCTCCCACGGGGCCAATGTAACTCGTAGGAACTGACACCGTAGCCACGAAACTCTCGGTTTGAGAATACGATGATAATTTGCATATTTTTAGACAGGCTTAAAAACATGGCGTTAGAGCGTGAGAACTCGAAACAGCCCCCGAACAGCCCGTGGGTGGCACCAACACCTCCCACGAGACTAATGTAACTCGTAGGAACCGACCCCCCAGCAGCGGGACTCCCGGTTTTAGAAAACGACGGTAATTTGCATATTTCTAGACTTAGGCTTAAAAACATGGCGTTACAGGTTGAGAACTCGAAACTGCCCCCGAACGGCCCCGTGGGTGGCACCAACACCTCCCGCGGGACCAATGTAACTCGTAGGAACTGACCCCGCAGTCGCGGGACTCCCGGTTTTAGAATGCAACGATAATTTGCATATTTGTAGACTTAGTCTTAAAAACATGGCGTTAGAGGGTGAGAACTCGAAACAGCCTCCGAACGGCCCCGTGGGTGGCACCAACACCTCCCACGGGACTAATGTAACTCGTAGGAACTGACCCCACAGCCGCAGGTCTCCCGGTTTGAGAGTAATGAAGCCCTTAGACCTTTGACTCACTTTAGACTATATTGTATAAGTGCTCATCTAGTTTGAAAATTGTGACAAAATTATGTCCATCCTAGAAACCAAAGAGCCTCAGAAATTGCTATGCCTATTCATCTCTCTTTCTTGCAGTGATCAATAGACTATTGCCAACACTCACACACTTAGAATTCAATTCATGCATGTCATATTTCCTTTTAATGTGTGTACTTGTGTTGAGTGTGTTTAAATCCCTCAATTTGATTGTTAATAATTTTTTGGGATTTTTTAAACATTTTTTAAAACATGTTTTGATAATTAAAACTTGATTTAAAAAGTTTTGGGGTCTATCTCTTAATATTATTTGTTGTATATTATGGCCTAATGTTACCTTGGGTAGAATCCAAAAGCGCCAGAGACTTCAGGGTATTCTTTGTAATTAGTTTGGACGTGCGTTTTATATCACTTAACTAGCCAACACCTGTCTGCCTCTGATTGGTTGGAGGTGTGTTTCTTTACTGAGACAATAACCGCGTATGTTATTAGCCCTTGGATCATTTCTTATCAATGGTATGTATGTTGCCTTGATGGATCCATGTGTAACTTTTTAAGCCAATCAGCGTTCGTTTAAGCACCGCCTTGTGTGAGCCCTTAGATTCAATTCAATTTAAATTGACTCGATCTCAGCCCTTGGTTTTGATCAGATATCTCGAACCTTCTCCTCCCACTATAAAAAGGACCCTTCCCTCAGACTTCGAGGACTTTTGCCATTTCATTTCCTTTGAGAAATTGAGAGAGAAGAGAGAGAAGAGAGAAAAACAGAGAGACAAGAGAGAGAGTTAGAACCCCTAACTTCGTTCGTCTAAATCCTCTTCAAACTTAACCCAAACACCATATCTAAACACTATCCTGAGTGTTCTTGAGTGTTTGAGAGTTTGAGTTGTGTTATTTCTAGTTGTTGTAACCTTGGGTTCGTGAGATCTTGTTTCCAACTTAGACTTTTACTTAGATCTAGTTTCTAATTTCATAGAAATCTTTGATCTGAGTTATTCATGTTACATTACACTTAGTTTCTTTTTATTTCTCATCTTGAGAAATATATTGTTGATTATTTTCTCTAAAATGTTTTCTTACTTTGAAATCAACAATAAATGCTTCTGGTTCTTGTTCTTGTAAGACTAAACCTTTGACCTAGTTTAGAATCTCACTTGGAGGTTTTCAATCTCGAAAAGTTTCTCTAAATTTTGAGATTGATTAAGACCTTGTCTGTCTTCCTAGCAAGGTATCCGTGGATTCTGGGATGATTTGAAAGGTCAAATAAGGTTCAAAGTTTTGTAAGAAGAAAGAAAAGAAAAGATCACAGCATATAGTGTAACTGTAATTTGTTGGGACTGTTTGTACTTAATAAGTGTGTGTGTGTGCATGCATATGTTAGAAAGCACCTCCAAAAACACTTACACCCTACAACACGAAAAGTGTTGGTAATAATATCTTGTGATCATAAGTCGACGTAAAGTGCTGGAACAAATAAGGAGTTGACAAACTGAGAGAACTACATCTACAATCAGAACTGCAGAAAAGTTATAAGGATACCAGAGGGTACATTCCTAAACTTATATAGGTCTGAGTTGTTTGCATGTTAGTTATATAGGTTGTAACTCATAAATTTGTTTTAGTGGATATTTCTTTTTACTCCGTAGAGGGAGTCGTGGATGTTTCCTCAATTGGTGAGGTTTTACCACGTAAAAAATTGTGGACAGAATCTCTCTACATTTTCTCATCTCAGTCTTGGTTGTGCTGTGTTTAAAACTTGTTTAAACTATCTTTTAAACTTGTTGCCTAAATCTTGAATAAGATCTCATCCATACTGTTTTATTAAATACTTCTAGTGATTAACCCTTTTTGATTTAAGAAAACAGTTTCTTCAAAAAACAACTCGGAGTTACTTAAATAGTTTATTTTCTATAAACGGCTTTAGTAACGTTTTTTTTTCAATTGGTATCAGAGCTTGGTAAAACTAATTTTAAAGAGATCCCGTGTTTCTGAAATTATTTTCTGAAAATCAAATATGGACGAGAAAAATGAAAGATTTGGTAACTTGGCCAGACCTCCAATCTTTGATGGAACCAATTTTGCTTACTGGAAAGTAAGGATGATTGCTTTCATTCAAGGAACTTTGTGAGATGATGTCTAGGACATTGTTGAAAATGGTTATACTTTTCCTACTAAACCAGCCAATGAAGGAAGTAATGAGAGAGTTAAGAAAGCTTTAAGTGAGTTCACTCAAGAAGAGAAATAAGTTTCTCGAAATAATAACAAAGGAAAGAATGCCATATTTATGTCTATAAATGAACATGAGTTCAAAAGAATCTCATCATGTACCACTTCTAAGGAAGCTTGGGACACCTTAGTCACTCCTCATGAAGGAGACACTAGAGTTAAGGCTGTTAAAACCCAAATGCTTATCCAGCAGTATAACTCCTTAATTATGTCTGAGACTGAATCATTTGATGACTTCTTTATGAACCTGAATGATATTGTGACCAAACTGCATGCTAATGGGATAACCTATGATATACAAGAAATTGTATCTAAAATTCTGAGATCATTACCACAGAAGTTTGATAACAAAAGATATGCTATTAAGGAAATGTGTGATATAAATCTCACTCCTGAATTACTCAGTAGTAAATTAAGAACTGTAGAAATGGAACTGGAATTTAAGAAACAATTAACCCAATCCCATAGGAAACAAACTAGTTCCAATATAAGCTACTCTTCTAAATTGATTAAGCCTGAGTTTAGTACTTCCAATGATGAATCTGATGAGGACTGCGATATAGAGAGTTTGGACAATCAGATTGCCTTAATGACAAAATAGTTCAAGAAAATCATTAAGTTTAGAAACAAAGTGGCTAATAAATAAGGCAAGTCAAATTATCCAACTCCCTCTAGTCACAGACCTCATGAGAAAAACACTGACAAAAATCATAAGGACTCTCATATCAGACCTAATAGAGACCTTAAGAAGACTGAATGCTATAGATGTGGTAAACTGGGACACATTGCACAAGACTGTAGAGTTAATTTGAACACTCAAAACAAACACACTAGAGCTAACATCTGTAAAACATGGGATGATTCAAGTGACTCTGAAAATGAGGAACCTGAGTCATTAGATGTTTTTTTATCCTTGCATGTCTTTCTTTGCCAAGATTATTTAAAATGATGACATGCCTATGTTTGTTAATGAGGATGAACCAAATAATTCTATGACTGATACTTCGAATGTGGTCATTACTGGTTTAGATGCTTTGATTACTCAAAATGTTGCATGTTTTACCTCGGGGTGTGTGAGTCAAAGGGAATGCGATAATGACGATGCTAATGGGTGTGTGAGTTCAAAGAATGAAGCCTTAGGGGTCACTCCACACACCACACTTAGTGACTCGGACAATGAAGACCAACCAGACATTCACACACTTTACACTAAGACTCTCAAGAAAAGCGCTAGACTAGAAAAGACTGTTAAAGACCTTACCAAGAAATTGGAAGATCTAAGCCTGATGGTTAAACTGAATGCTGAAGAGTACACTACCCAATGTTTAACTCATGAAAGTGAAATTAAAGTTTTTGATGAAAAACTGAAAAATTTGACTGAAACAAACGAAATTTTGGAGAAAAAATACAAAGGGACATTGTTAGAATTGGAACAAACCAAAGAAAAGACCGCAACTGTTTTCAAAAAATTTACAAAATTTGAAAATAATTCTAACTGTTTTGATGAATTTGTTGCTGAATCTAAAACCAATTCTGATGATCGAACTGGTATACGATTTTGTCCCAATTTGAAAACACAAACCAAACCTTTTGAACCTATTAAGTTTGTGTCAGGAGTCAAAAGACCTATTGAAACATGCCCAGATTTTCATTCCCAAAAAATTGAGTTTGATTTAAAACATCAAAATTTCAACATTGGGGAATCAAGTTGCTCTAAGCATAAAAGTTCACCTAAGGCTAAATACCTCTGCCCTTTTATCAGAAAGAGTGAACCTACTTTCAAACCTGTACTACTCAGGAATAAAGTTCAGATTGGAAACTTTTCAAAACCTTTGTTTAGAGACTTTCCTAAGGACAACCCCATCTTGAGCAATCTTTATTGCTCCTACTGTGACATATATGGTCACTCTTTCGATGGTTGCTATGCTAGGAGACTTGTCAAACCTATCTATAATCCTCATACTTACCAAAGAACACCCCTATTTTGTTTCCCTTGTGGAACCAAAGAATGTAAATGTGGCATTGAATGACTCTCACTGGATTTCTGCTATGCAGGATGAACTTTTACAATTTGTCATTCATGATGTATGGTATCTTGTTCCACGTCCTGATCACAAAAAGGTTGTTGGTACTCGTTGGATTTTCAAAAATAAAACTGATGAAAATGGGATAATAATTAGAAATAAAGCTAGATTAGTTGCTCAAGGATACTCCCAAATAGAAGGAATTGATTTTAACGAGACCTTTGCCCCTGTTACTCGTTTAGAATCAGTTCGTCTGCTTTTCTCTCTAGCTTATCACATGCGTTTTACATTATATCAAATGGATGTCAAATCTGCGTTCCTTAATGGAATTCTGGCTGAGGAAACCTATGTAGAACAACCTAAAGGGTTCATTGACCCTAAATATCCAAATCATGTATTTCTTCTGAAAAAGGCTTTATATGGCCTTAAACAAGCTCCTAGAGCTTGGTATGAGCATCTTTCCAGTTTTCTTTTGGATAAAGGTTTCAAAAGAGGAGGAAATGACCAAACTCTATTTGTCAAATATTTTGATAAACACATTACTATTGCTCAAGTATATGTTGACGATATTATATTTGGATCAAATCCTACCTCAGAAGTAAAATCCTTTTCTGAAATTATGAGTATGAAATTTCAGATGTCCCTTATGGGGGAGTTACAGTTCTTCCTAGGTCTCCACGTCAAACAAAATCCAAAAGGATTATTTGTTTCGCAATCTAAGTACGCTTTAGAGATTGTTAAGAAATTCGGCCTCGAGAGTGCTGAAGATGCTAACACACCTATGAGTACTACGGTAAAATTGTCAAAAGATGAAAATGGAAAATTTTTAGATCCTACTCTATATCGTAGTATGATTGGCACTCTACTCTATCTTACTGCCTCGCATCCTGATATCATGTATGTTGTGTGTGTATGTGCTCGTTACCAAAACAAACCTAAAGAGAGCCATTTGAATTCTGTTAAACATATAATTAAATATGTTAAAAGCGCTCTAAATCTAGGACTTTGGTACACTAATGACACACCAAGCACTATTATTGGGTACACTGATGCTGACTGGGCTGGATGTAATGATGATAGTAAAAGCACTTCAGGAGCATGTTATTATATTGGTAATAACTTGGTAGGATGGAGTAGTAAAAAACAAAAGTGCACATCACTCTCGACTGCTGAATCTGAATACATAGCCGCTGGTAGCTGTTGTGCTCAATTATTGTGGCTTAAACAAATGCTAAGTGATTATGGTATTCAAGAAAACCAATTGCATCTCTATTGTGATAATCAAAGTGTGATTAATATTTCTAAAAACCCTGTTCAACACTCGCGAACAAAGCATATAAAAATAAGACATCATTTTATACGCGAATTAGTTGAAACTAAGGAATTAGAAATCAATTATCTTCCTACTGATCTACAACTCGCAGATATGTTTACCAAACCTCTAGATTATAATAGATTCATTTCATTACGTAAATCTATTGGTATGGTTTGTGCTGAGTAATACCTTTGCTGCTTATCCAAGTTTTTCCCTTTGTCCATTTGAGACAAAATGGGGGAGAAATTTGAGTCTACTAATCTCTTATATATTCTAAAAAGCTTGATCTTAGTGATTCATTACAGGTATTCCTTTTTGTACTGTCATTCTCAACTGATGTATTAGGGTATTAAATTGTATATAGTTGAGTTATGTACTTTTTGATTTCTAGGATTTGGGTAGATAGAATTTTGATAGGACTAAGTTTTTCTTATTTTTGTTTCCCTACGCGTCCTAGTTGACTCAAAGGAGATTTTGTCTCATATTTCCAAAGGGGGAGATTGAAGCCCTTATACCTTTGACTCACTTGAGTCTATATTGTATAAGTGCTCATCTAGTTTGGAAATTGTGACAAAATTATGTCCATCCTAGAAACCAAAGAGACTCAGAAATTGCTATGCCTATTCATCTCTCTTTCTTGTAGTGATCAAGAGACTATTGACAACACTCACACACTTAGAATTCAATTCATGAATGTCATATTGCATTATAATGTGTGTACTTGTGTTGAGTGTGTTTAAATCCCTCAGTTTGATTTTTAATAATTTTTTGGGATTTTTTAAACATTTTTGTTTAAAACATGTTTTAATAATTAAAACTTGATTTAAAACGTTTTGGGGTCAATGTCTTAATATTATTTGTTGTATATTATGGCCTAATGTTACCTTGGGTAGAATCCAAAAGCACCAGAGACTTCAGGGTATTCTTTGTAATTAGTTTGGACGCGCGTTTTATATCCCTTAACTGGCCAACACCTGTCTGCCTTTGATTGGTTGGAGGTGTGTTTCTTTACTGAGACAATAATCGCGTATGTTATCAGACCTTGGATCATTTCTTATCAATGGTATGCATGTTTCCTTGATGGATCCCCGTGTAACTTTTTAAGCTAATCAGCATTCATTTAAGCACCTCCTTGTGCGAGCCCTTAGATTCAAGTCAATTTAAATTGACTCGATCTCAGCCCTTGGTTTTGATCAGATATCTCGAACCTTCTCCTCCCACTATAAAAAGGACCCTTCTCTCAGACTTCGAGGACTTTTGCCATTTAATTTCCTTTGAGAAATTGAGAGAGAAGAGAGAAAAATAGAGAGAGAAGAGAGAGAGAAGAGAGAGAGTTAGAACCCCTAACTTCATTCGTCTAAATCCTCTTCAAACTTAACCCAAACACCATATCCAAACACTATCTTGAGTGTTTGAGAGTTTGAGTTGTATTATTTCTAGTTGCTGTAACCTTGTGTTCATGAGATCTTGTTTTCAACTTAGACTTTTACTTAGATCTAGTTTCTAATTTCATAGAAATATCAGATCTGAGTTATTCATGTTTCATTACACTTAGTTTCTTTTTATTTCTCATCTTGAGAAATATATTGTTTATTATTTTTTCTAAAACATTTTCATACTTTGAAATCAACAATAAATGCTTTCTGGTTTTGTTCTTGTAAAAATAAACCTTTGACCTAGTTTGGAATCTCACTTGGAGGTTTTCAATCTCGAAATGTTTCGCTAAATTTTCAGATTGATTAAGACCTTGTCTGTCTTCCTAGCAAGGTATCTGTGGATTCTGGGATGATTTGAATGGTCAAATAAGGTTCAAAGTTTTGTAAGAAGAAAGAAAAGAAAAGATCACAGCATATAGTGTAACTGTAATTTGTTAGGACTGTTTATACTTAATAAGTGTGTGTGTGTGTGTGTGTGCATGCATGTGTTAGAAAGCACCTCCACAAACACTTGCACCCTACAACACGAAAAGTGTTGGTAATAAGATCTTGTGATCATAAGTCGACGTAAAGTGCTGGAACAAATAAGGAGTTGACAAACTGAGAGAACTACATCTACAATCAAAACTGCAGAAAATTTATAAGGACACCAGAGGGTACATTCCTAAACTTATATAGGTCTGAGTTGTTTGCATGTTAGTTATATAGGTTGTAACTCATAAATTTGTTTTAGTGGATTTTTCTTTTTACTCCGTAGAGGGAGTCTTGGATGTTTCCTTAATTGGTGAGGTTTTACCACGTAAAAAATTGTGAACAGAATCTTTCTACATTTTCTCATCTCAGTCTTGGTTGTGCTGTGTTTAAAACTTGTTTAAACTATCGTTTAAACTTGTTGCCTAAATCTTGAATAAGATCTCGTACATACTGTTTTATTAAACACTTCTAGTGATTAACCCTTTTTTATTTAAGAAAAGAGTTTCTTCAAAAAAAAATCGGAGTTACTTAAATAGTTTATTTTCTATAAACGGCTTTAGTAACTTTTTTTTTCAAGTACGACGTTAATTTGCATACTTCTAGACTTAATAAAAACATGGCGTTATAGGGTGAGAACTCGAAACAGCCCCCGAACGGCCCCGTGGGTGGCACCAACACCTACCACGGGACCAATGTAACTCATAGAAACTGACCCCACAGCCGTAGAACTCCCGATTTGAGAATACGATGATAATTTGCATATTTCTTGACTTAGGCTTAAAAACATGGCATTAGAGGGTGAATACTCGAAACTGCCCTCTAACGGCCCTTTGGATGGCACCAACACCTCCCACGGGACCAATGTAACTCGTAGGAACTGACCCCGCAGCCGTGGGACTCTCGGTTTGAGAATACGACGGTAATTTGCATATCTCTAGACTTAGGCTTAAAAACTTGGCGTTAGAGGGTGAAAACTCGAAACAGCCCATGAACGGCCCCGTGGGTGGCACCAACATCCCCTACGGGACCAATGTAACTCATAGGAACTCGCCCCGCAGTCGCGGGGCTCCCGGTTTGAGAATACGACGATAATTTGCATATTTCTAGACTTATGCTTAAAAACATGGCGTTAGAGGGTAAGAACTCGAAACAGCCCCCGAACGGCCCCGTGGGTGGCACCAACACCTCCCACGGGACCAATGTAACTCATAGGAACTGACCCCACAGCCGCAGGTCTCCCGGTTTGAGAGTACGACGATAATTTTCATATATCTAGACTTAAGCAAAACATGGCGTTAGAGGGTGAGAACTCGAAACATCCCCCGAACGTCCCCGTGGGTGGCACCAACACCTCCCATAAGACCAACGTAACTCATAGGAACTGACACCGTAGCCACGGGACTCCCGGTTTGAGAATACGACGATAATTTGCATATTTCTAGACTTAGGCTTAAAAACATGGCGTTAGAGGGTGAGAACTCGAAACAGCCCCCGAACGTCCCCGTGGGTGGCACCAACACCTCCCACGAGACTAATGTAACTCGTAGGAATTGACCCCGCAGCCGCAGGACTTCCTATTTGAGAATACGATGGTAATTTGCATATTTGTAGACTTAAGCTTAAAAACATGGCGTTAGAGGGTGAGAACTCGAAACAACCGCCGAACGGCCCCGTGGGTGGAACCAACACCTCCCACGGGACCAATGTAACTCGTATGAACTGACTCCACAGTCGCGGGTCTCCCAGTTTGAGAGTACGACGTTAATTTGCATATTTCAAGACTTAATCAAAACATGGCGTTAGCGGCTGGGAACTCGAAACAACCCCCGAACGGCCTCGTGGGTGGCACCAACACCTCCCACGGGACCAATGTAACTCGTAGGAACTGACCCTACAGCCGCGGGTCTCCCGGTTTGAGAGTACGACGTTAATTTGCATATTTCCAGACTTAATCAAAACATGGCGTTAGAGGGTGAAAACTCGAAACAGCCCCCGAACGGCCCCGTGGGTGGCACCAACACCTCCCACGGGACGAATGTTACTCGTAGGAACTGACCCCACAGTCGTGGGACTCCCATTTTGAGAATACGATGATAATTTGTATATTTCTTGACTTAGGCTTAAAAACATGCCATTAGAGAGTGAAAACTCAAAACAGCCCTATAACGGCCCTTTGGGTAGCACCAACACCTCCCACGGGATCAATGTAACTCGTAGGAACTGACCCCGCAGCCGCGGGACTCCCGGTTTGAGAATACGAAGGTAATTTGCATATTTCTAGACTTAGGCTTAAAAACATGGCATTAGAGGGTGAAAACTCGAAACAACCCCCGAACGGCCCCGTGGGTGGCACCAACACCCCCTACGGGACCAATGTAACTCGTATGAACAGACCCTGCAGTCGCGTGGCTCCCGATTTGAGAATACGACGATAATTTGCATATTTCTAGACTTAGGCTTAAAAACATGGCGTTTGAGGGTGAGAACTCTAAACAGCCCCTGAACGGCCCCGTGGGTGGGACCAACACCTCCCACGAGACCAATGTAACTCGTAGGAAGTTTCCGTGTGATCATGGGACTCCCGGTTTGAGAATATGCTGATAATTTGC
Organism: Sambucus nigra; assembly: GCA_949130495.1. NCBI lineage: Eukaryota > Viridiplantae > Streptophyta > Magnoliopsida > Dipsacales > Adoxaceae > Sambucus > Sambucus nigra. Next base: position 127,479,368 of record OX422207.1, on the reverse strand, counting down.
ATATATATAGACTTAGGCATAAAAACATTGATATGTTGATAATTATAACTCATATATGCAATTTTTCATCTTGAATAATTTTTTTGTAAAACTACTTGGTTACTAATGCCATTTTTTTTGTATCCTATCATTTGTAGGATTTTTTCAAGTGGAACAAATGAAGGAGGCAATGTTTTACGACATGAAGATTGTTTATATAATGTTGTGGACATTCAAGGTTATGTTTTTATGTGTTACAGCCGTGCGGGCTTTTATTACTTAGTTTTATGGCCGTGCGGGCTTTTTTAATTTGATTCTTGAATTTTATAGCCGTGCAGGCTTTTTTAATTTCATTCTTGAATTTTATGGCCGTGCGGGCTTTATTATAAGCAGGTTTTACATTTACAGGGTTTGAAATGACCCGAAAATAGTGGAAACTCTACCCAATTTTTTTTGGGTCTGTGAATTATTAAGACGTGTAATATTTTTAAGTTTGTCTATATATTAGTTTATTAACAACGTTCTCGATTCTCAATTTTTGATTTTTTTTATTGTTTTGCCAATAATAAATATGTGTAACACATCGTACGCGTCCAATGTTACACGTAGCAACCGACAGTTCACTCACAGGACCCCCAATTTTAGTATTGGACAAAAAAAAGACATTTATTTTTTAATTATAGTTAAATATGGTCATGGACTTTGCCCATGACCATTTTTATTTTTTCCGTCGCGCATAAAAATGGTCGCGGCCAAAGTCCATGACCCCCAACTGTGACAAAAAACAATCGCGGTCAAAGTTCGCGGCCATTTTTTCCCTTTTTTTGGTCACGGTGTCGATCACGGACTTTGGCTGCGACCATTTTTTTCTTTTTTTTTTGTCACGGTTGTGGGTCACGGACTTGGGCCGCGACCATTTTTTTTCTTTTTTTTGTCACGGTTTTGGGTCGCGGTCAAAGTCCGTGACCAATTTGTCACGATTGTGGGTCACGGACTTGAGCCGCGACCATTTTTTTTCTTTTTTTCTTTTGTCACGGTAGTGGGTCGCGGACTTTGGCCGCGACCAATTTGTCACGGTTCTGGATCATGGATGAGGGCCGCGACCCATCACGACATGGGTCACGTCCTAAGTCCGCGACCATCTTCCGTGACCCCTCTCGGTCGTGACCATTTTTTGGTCACGGACTTGGGCCGCGACCCACAAAAATGGTCATGCCCGAAATGGTCACGGCCCAAGTCCGCGACCCACAGCTTTGGTCAAAGATTTTGGCCGTGACCAATCGCCAGTTTTGGTGTTGTGGAAGTTCATTATTAAATCTTCGTCTATGATCCGACCAGCCATTATTTCTATTGGGATTGTTCTTCGTACCTCAGTGTGTGTGGCTGATGCTAACCGAGCTAGGGCGTCTGCTCTTGCATTCTTCAATCTTGGTATTATAATCAACTGAACTGCAGTAAAACTCGATACAACCTCCATCTATTTAGCATGATACTTGATCATTAACTCTCATTTTGCTGCATACACCCCCAAAATTTGATTTACGATTAACTGAGAATCACTGAACACAACGACCTATTCTGCCTTCATGGTTTTATCCAGACTTAGACCCACAATCATACCTTCATATTCGGCCTTATTATTAGAAGCTTTAAATTGAAAGCGCAGAGCATACTCCATATTAATCTCATCCGGACTGTTTAAAACAATTCCTTCTCCACTGCCTGTAGTGCATGAATAACCATCCATATACAGATTCCACACGGGTACTTCATTAGCAAACTCTTGGTTAGACAGAGCTCCTCGGGGGAATATTTGATGCTTCCTTTTGTCTTCCCCTAAAACTTCTCACTACTCGTCGATTATCTTCTCTTGATTGTCCAAGGATGAATGTTGGTCGGGGGTTAAATTTGATGATCCCATAACATCCAAGGGTTGTTCTGTAGTAAACTCTTGTTCTTCAGAGGTATCAGATTGAATAAACTCTGCAATAAAATCCACTACTGCCTGCCCCTTAAATGATGATCTCGGCTCATACACTATATCATATTCACTAAGTTCTACTGCCTAATACATTAATCTTCCTGATTTCTCCGGTTTATGCAGAGCATGTCTCAATGGCATATCACTATACACCACTATATTATGGTCTTGGAAGTATGGCCTCATCCTTCTGCTTGCTTCGATCAGCGCTAGTGCCAACTTCTCCAACTTCGGATATCTAATTTCTGCTCCTCGGAAGGCCTTGCTGGTGTAATAGACTTGTTTTTTACTCCGTCCTCCACTCTTATCAACGCTGAGCTAACTGCATTCTCTGAAACTGCTAGAGACAAGTATAGTCTTTCTCCCATCACTGGTTTAGATAACAATGGAGGTATCGCTAGATATTTATTCAATTCTTAAAAGGCCTCGTCGCATTCATCATTCCACTCAAAAGTTTTTTGGAGTGTTTTAAAGAATGGGAGACATCTGTCTATTGCTCGTGACACAAATTTATTAAGTACTGCAACTCGCCCTGTGAGGCTTTTCACTTCCTTCTTCGTGGTTGGAGATCGCAGCTCCAATAGAGCCTTGATCTTTTCAGGGTTCACCTCAATCCCTCGTTGGTTAATAATATATTCGAGAAACATGCCTTCTCGTACTCCGAATATGCATTTGGTGGTATTCAACTTCATTTGATATTTCTCTAGTTGATCAAAGGTCCGACCTAGGTCAACTAGATGATCAGCAACTTTCTTGCTCTTCGTTAGCATATCATCAACATAAACTTCCATGTTATGACTAATTTTCTCTACAAACACCTTATTCATCAGTAGTTGATATGTCGCACCTGCATTTTTAAGTGCAAAAGGCATAACATTATATCAATAAGTTCCCCTTGAGGTGATAAAAGAGGTACTCTCCCTGTCTTCAGGCTCCATTTTAATCTGGTTATAACCAGAATAAGCATCCATGAAACTCAACAATTCATGCCCCGAGGTAGCATCCACCAGTTGATCTATTTGGGGCAAAGGAAAATGATCATTTGGGCATGCCTTATTAATATTAATGAAGTCTACACACTTCCTCCACTTGTTATTTTTCTTCTTTACCATCACCACATTTACTAGCCAATCAGGATATTTGACATCCTCAATAAAAAAGGCTTTTTGTAGCTTCTCTACTTCTTCCTGTATGGCGTGGTTCTTCTCAGGACTGAACACTCTTATTCGCTACTTTACTAGCTTGATTTCTTTGTTCACGTTGAGCTCGTGACACAGGAAACTCGGGTCTATCCCTGGCATGTTTTCATGACTCCATGCAAAAGTCTACTTTCTGCGCCTTAGAAATGCTATCAATTCCTATTTTATCGATACATCCAGTGATGCACCAATTTGAGTTGTTCGTTCTGGATGCTCATCATCCAGAATGATATTTTCGGTAGCCTCTATGACCTGGCCCTTCACGAGCTGAGAATCGTCTCTAGGGTCTAACGTTTCAATCTCTGTATCTTCTATTTCATCCACTTGATAAGTAGTAGTCTTCTTCCTAGATTCTTCACGTTCCTCCTGTTCAGCAGATGAATAGTAGCATTCCCGAGCTACTTTTTAGTCGCCTTTCACAACTCGCACTCCAAAATTAGTTGGGAATTTTAAACATTGATGCATAGTAGATGGTATTACCTCAAACTTCTTTAGACCTACCCTTCCCATGATGATATTATAAGCCTATTGAACATTTTTATCCATTACGAAGAAGCGTACTCTTTCTGTTCGACAAGCAAGCCATATACTAATAAGCATATCCAACTTGATCGTCCCAAGTGGAAAAACCTTTTCGCCTGTAAGACCAAGGAGGGGCCTATGTTAGGGCTCCAATTGGGCTAACTTTAGGTTTAAACTATCAAATCATGGATAGAACATGATGTCTGCAGAGCTACCATTGTCCACCAGCACCCATGAAATCACCCCTTCTTTCATTCTCATCTTGATAACCAATGGGTCATCATAAGGATATAATACACCTTCCAGGTCATTTTTAGAGAAACCAATGACCAGTTTGTCCTTATTCACCTTCCTCGGGAGATTATCTTTAGCCAAATTTATTTGGTGTGTGTATGAGAAAGCTTGAGCCTTATTGAGGTAAGATTTCCTCTCTGTAGTAATATCTCCACCTCCTACATCAACATCTGTAATAACATTACATTCAAATAATCCAAAATGGATTAAAAATACCTCGCGTTAGGCTGTCTTGGTCTTTTATGAAGGTCGGGATCATCTTCTGGATCATCATCGTGGTCTCTTTTCTTATCTTCTTTTGCTCAACGAGGAGATTTAGATCTTTGACTTCCTCGATCACTGGTCTTCCCACTATTTTAGCGATCAACATACTTAGTCAATTTTCCTCGTCTGATGAGTGCTTCAATTTCGTTCTGGAGAGCTATGCAACATTTGGTCATATGACCATGATCTTTGTGGAATTCGTAATATTTAGACTTGTCCCTTATGTCAGGATCGAACTTCATTTTTACTGGCCAGGCTAGCTCCTCGCTGTTCTTGATCTCTTCCAGAATGTGATTTATATCTTCCTTAAAAGGAGTGTAATTTCCAAATTTCCTCATCTTCTCTAGTGCTTGCTTTCCTTTCGACTGCCTGCTGCCACCATTGTTCTTTTGATTGTTCTTTTCAGTTTTACCATCTTCTACCTTAGTCTCCGTAGTATCTGCATTCTTTTTCGCAGCCATTGCCTCCTAGGCATTCATGATTTTGGATGCTTTTTCTATTAGTTCAGCCATGGTCCTAGGCAGATCTTTGGCTAAAGTGTAGTACAACTTATTTGGCAACAGTCCACTCATGAGGGTAGTAATTGCTATTTTCTCCTCATAATCAATTACTTCAAGTTTCTCGTTAGTGAAATGAGTAATATAGTCACTGGTGCTTTCACCTACCTTCTGTCTAACACTCAGCAAGTGTGCTACTCATTTGACTCGTTTCGCTCCAAAATAGAAGTTCTCGATAAAGAGCTCACCCAATTGAAAGAAAGTAGCAATCTTTCCCCGAGGAAGGTTGTTGTACCATATCTGAGCTGATCCGATAGGAGTTCCTAAAAATTCCATGCATCTCATCTCATCTGGAACTGCATAGATATCAGCAGCAGCTTGGTATTGTTCTATATGAAGTACATAGTCAGTTTTTCCATCATATATATATGTCACCATAGGAGCTTTGAATTTTGATGGTGTGGGAAAGTCCACAATTGCCTGTACAAATGGTGTATCTTGGACAATAGTTCTTTGTAGAGGATTCTTGGCCTTATTTATTTCCCTTAATCGGTCCTCTAATCTTTGAATTTAGCCCTTCCATGCATCATGTCCCACCTTGGGCCTATTTATTCGAGCAACTGATCGCATTGAGTTTTCCTCTTGGGATCGAGCTGTTGTTCGTGATTGGGTGGAGCCTTCCCTTAGATTGGATGGTCATGGAGAATTCCTTGACGCAATCCTAAGAGGACTTCTATTCATCCTAGGGCCCAAATGATCAAAAGGAGAGACTCTACTCAACCTTTCTAGAGCGCTAGTCCTTTCAGAAGATAGAGTGTCGTTTCGTTGAGAATCTGTAGCTCGTATCGATGAAGTATAACCAGGTTGATAAGAAGGATCATCAGATCTCTCAGTATGATATGATTCGGTGTTTCTGGATTGAGATACCTCCGGGAATAGCATTCGCCTAGTTTATGAAGAGGGTAGATGGGTATTTATTTGAACACTTCGTTGTCCTAATTGGGATGGTACTCCACCTTGAACAGTTTGTATAAGTTGACGCAGGGTTTCTTGCATGGTCGTTTGGCCTTAGGCAAAATTAGCCATTATGCCAGCTAGATCTGAAACATTTGGAGGAGTAGATGGATTTGGAAGGATCCCAGTATTTCGATTACTGGATTCTGGATTATCGGCCATTGATGATGAATTATTTTGGTGAAAAATGCTAAATACAGTCATTTCCCGCAGATGACCCCAATCTGTTGATGTAAAAACTAGATTTTATCTAATTATTTTAATCACAGATAAAAAATGAAGAATTAAATAAGAAAGTAGATTTTTAAAGTGGTCCAGCCTTATGAGAATGGCCTACGTCCACTATTTTTGTATTGTTGACTGTTTGCCTGAAATTCTCGATAATTGGTTTACCAAGAGATCCATAATCCTCCTCTAATGAGGAGGTTACAATGTATTTATAGCCTTGAGGCTGTACATGTGAAAGGACAATACGTTGTTAGCTAGTAGACATATACATCTGTACGATAATAATGAGCATTTAACGTGCAGTCATCTTTTTGATTCTCTTGATTTGGATGCTCTGCATGCTAAGTAGCTCGGACCGCTTAAGCTATTCGGACCGCTTAAGTTGCTCTGTACGCTTGAGTTGCTCAGAGCTCTAAGTTTCTCGGGGTGCCTAGGTGCTCGGTACGCTTGAGCTGCTCGGAGTGTATGAGTTGCTCGTTGAAAGTATTCGTATTTTCCATGTGATTAACACATGTCTTCAAGTGATTGGTCCATGTCAATAGACTAAATTTGGTATCAACAAGTATTGTGTGTAATAAATAATAAAAGGAGATATTAGTTTTGAAGTTGAGAAATGAAATATATCAAGAATGGAAAGAAATGTAAATAACTGCTAATAGTTAAATGTGCTATAAATGGATTAGAGTAGGCCTTCTATATAACTTCAATTCTAATTTTGTAGTAATAGAGGATGATTTTGAGGAGGTTGGATGATGGTGAGGTAAGGGTAAAAAATGTGTCTAAAGATGCCTCATTCCAAATGCCTCCTCGACGTGCACCTCAGCTTGTCCCAGTTCAGGGTACAATGAATGCTATAGAGGTTGCTGCCATTGTTGCTCAGGCAGTCAACCCAGCTTTAACTGTTGTTCATAAAGAACCAATATAGGCACCAGCAGTGACGACCGAACCAAGGCAGGTGTTTCCTACTGCTTGGGAATGTGTTAGGGATGCTTTTCAGAAGGCGCATCCACCCGAGTTTCAAGTAGGTTCTAATGTCGTGACTGTTAGCGAATGGAAGAAGGACATTCAGAGGCACTTGAGAATGTTTGAATACACGTAGGTTCACTGTCAGATACTAGATTCATTTAAGCTTTTCGGGGCAGCTCTATAGTGGTGGGAAGCTATTACCACCACTGATGAGAGAGATACAATGACTATCCAGTACTTCTTGGTGCGATTTGACCATAGATACTTTCCCTCCTCCGTTTAGACTGAGATGAGGCACAAATTACTCTACCTAACCCAAGAGGGGAGGACAGTGGCAGAATATGAGGAGGAATTCACTTGACAGACAAATTTGGTGCCAGGTGAGGTGCCTACTGAAGGAAAGAGAATTAAGATGTTCACAGATATCCTGAATTGGAAGATTCCCCATCACTTATTGGGAAATCTTTCAATACACACATATGCAAATGTTTTTAATGTTGCGATGCTTCACTGTCAGGATAACGACTTACATGCTAAGGGTGTCAAGCGGGGGATTGACTCGAACTAGCAGAGCAAGACTGGTGGAGATAGTTTTATATGGACACAACCAAGTCTGAGTTAGTAGCGCCCGGATGAGCAGGGTTCCCAGTCGAGGGACTATGCTAAGAGTTTATAATCTGGAGGATTTCAATTTGGGTAGGGGGCAACAAAAAGGGCCAGCGGGGTCAAGGGAGAGATGGTAATGGCCAGCAGGACCGGGGGAAATAGGGATAAACTAGGGCAAAGTTTACTGAAAGATGTTTCGTGTGTGGAGAGACTGGCCACAATAGACAAGATTCCCTTGATAAGGGTAAATTGCCTCAGTAGGGAGCTCACCAGGAGCCACAAAGACCAGTATTTCCACCAATCGGTCTCCCAACACCAGCTCAGGTGCCAGCATTACATACCATTCCAACAGCTCCAACACAGCAGGGATAGTATGCCCATGTGTATAACGTCCATTAGGCAGTGGTTCAGTGACCACTACCCATGTTTAAGGGTATGTTTTCTATCTATGGGGTTATGGGGTGCATTATGTTTGACACGGGGGCCTCACATTCATTTTTAGCAACTAAATTTGCACGTGCCATAGGGTTACTAGACATGGCTCACATCACTGTTACTTATATAGACTCACCGATGGGTAGTGGGACACCTATTTTCTTTATATGTCATAGTGTGAGTATAGAGATTAGGAGTCTGATTTTACCAGCATATTTACTTTTATTGGACATGTCCGAGTATGATGTGATTATCATCATGGATTGGCTTTTTCATATAGGTCCATGATTGACTGTTATAGTCAATGTATTGTTTTTTTTATTCCGGGACATGTGATATTCATAGTGGCGATGTCTCGTTCTGAGGGAAGGTCGTCTAATCATTTGTATTATATTGAGGATAAGACCTCTATGGGAGTAGTATTATCCTTTGAATTGATACCGGTAGTTTATGAGTTTGCGAATGTATTCAAAGAGATAAGGGGATTACCTCCCAGCAGGGAGATTGAGTTTGTGATTGATTTTATGTCGGGCCCTTGGCCTATTGCTCATGCACCCACCGGATGGCTCCAGTAGAGATGAGGGAGCTCAGAGGCCAAATCGAATAGCTTTTGGTACATGGGTTTATCTACAGGAGTACTTCGCCATGGGGTTCCCTAATGTTGTTTGTAAAAAAGCGAGATGGTTTTTTACGTCTATGCGTGGATTATTGCGAGCTTAACAAGGTCATGATACGTATTAAGTATCTGTTGCCTAGGATCGATGACTTGTTTGATCAGCTGTGAGGAGAAAAACACTTCTTAAAGAAATATCTGAGGTTTGGTTAGCATCAACTACATATCAGGGAGCAGGACCTTTCAAAAACTGTATTCTTGACCAGATATGGATCGTATGAGTTTCGAGTTATGCCATTTGGGCTGACTAATGCACTGATAGTATTTGTGAACTTGATGAACAGGATGTTCAGATAATTCCTAGATCAGTTTGTCATTGTATTTATACATGACATACTAATTTATTCTCAAATTGAGGAGGAGCATACCGAGCATTGGCCTCGGGTCCTATAAACACTTCGTAAGAATCAACTTTATGCGAAATATGAGAAGTAAGGGTTTTGGCTTAGGGAACTTCAGTTTCTGGGCATATTGTGTCTGAAGTGGGGTTATTGATGGATCCTATCAATGTATCCGTGGTGAGAGAGTGGGGATAACCCACGACACTGACAGATGTATATAGTTTCTTGGGATTGGTCGGGTACTATAAATGGTTCATCCAAGGTTTTTCAATAATTGCGAGTTCGATGACAAATATAACCCATAAGGGCGTACCATTTGTTTGGGAAGATAATTTGACTTCAACACCCATACTTGCACTGCACAAGCCAGGAGTGGAGTACTTTGTTTATACTGATGCATCTTTACAGGACTTGGTGGAGTATTATAGCAGGAAGAGAAGGCTATAACTTATGCCTATAGAAATCTTAAGCCTCATGAGAAGAATGACCCCACACGTGACTTAGAGCTTGCAATAGTCGTTATTAATCTTCGAATATGGAGGCATTATTTATTGGGGGAGAAATAACGCCTGTTCATGGATCATAAGTCACTACAGTATTTTTTTCACTCAACACGAGTTGCACATGCGTCAGTGCAGGTGGCTTGAGTTCATGAAGGATTATCATTTTGAGATACATTACCAACTGAGGAAGGCTAACATGGTATTAGACGCATTAATCCACATGTTAGTAGGTGAGTTGGTCGTGGTGTGGAAGGAAAAATGGAAGGAACTGGCGCATAAGGATGCAGTTTCCCGATCATTTATGTGAGTTATGACTGTTACACCTCATATTGTGATGAGGGTGGTTCACGCTCAGGCAGCAGACTTGTTCTTCAAGGAGATAATTCGACAGCTTTTAGTTGGAGAAGAAGAGTCTTGAGTTCAGAGGGAGGTTTTTGTTTCAACGATTGATTGTTTATTCCAGAGGGAGTGGATTTACCATATGCAGTGATGTCCTAATCACATGGATCCTAATTTGAGGTACATCTCAACGAGAATAAGATGTACCAGGATATGCGACGACAATATTGGTGGAGTGGAATGAAAATAGACATTGATGAGTTCGTCTCTAAGTGCGCCACTTGTCATTTACTGAAGGGGGATCATAAAAAAATAACTGGGTTTCTTCAGCCATTAGGGATCCCAATGTGGAAATGGGAGAGCATTTTTATGGACTTCATCACAGGGTTCCTAATTTTCAGAGGGGTCACGATTCCATATGGGTGATTTTTTTATCGGTTAACTAAGGTAGCTCATTTTTTTCCAATTCGAACTGATTAGTCTACGGGAAAGTACACCCAAATTTTTATAGCTGAGATAGTAAGGTTACATGGGGTACCACTTAATATTGTGTCTGATGGGGATAAGATCTTTGTATCCCAATTTTGGGAGAGTTTTCACAAGACCATGGGTATTGAGGTGCGATTTAGTATGGCCAATCACCTGTAGACCGATGGGCAGATGGAGCGTACTAATTAGATGTTAAAGGATATGTTACGCATGTGTATCCTGGATTTGAGGGGAGGTTGGGAGAAATATGTTCCACTAATGGAGTTTGTGTATACTAACTCCTACCAACTCACCATCGGTATGGACCCATTTGAGACATTATATGGTTGGCCTTATCGTTCTCCTGCATATTGGTTAATGGTAGGGGACAAAAAGATACTTGGGATAGAGATGATACAGGACACGTCTGCCTGGATTGAGATAGTTTATAGTTATATTCGGGTAGTCCAGGATAGATAGAAGTGCTACGCTGATGGGAAACGATTCTTTCGACAGTTCAATGTGGGAGACTAGGTATTATTGCGGGTATCTCTTATGAAGGGGATAATGAGATTTTGAAAGAAGGGGAAATTGGAGCCCAGATATGTAGGGCCATTTCCTATAATTGAGAGAGTTGAGACAATTTCTTATATATTGGGGTTGTCGGAGAACTTTCATATGATACATGATGTGCTCCATATTTCTTCGTTGAGGCGATATCTCCTAGAAGAGTTGGATCATACTCATGTTTCATTAGAGGATATCTATTTCAATCCATATAGTTCTTACGAGGTGAGACTGATAGTGATCTTGGACCATAGCGAGAGACGATTGAGATCGAAAGTAGTTCCATTGGTGCGTGTCCAATGGGAGCACCATAACATTGACAAGTCTACTTAGGAGCGTGCGAATGAGATGCGCGACTTATACCCGAAGTTATTTTTACCAGGTATGCTTTTATTTTTCGAATTTCAGGATAAAATTATGTTATAAGGGGGGAAGTAGGTAATACCCGGTATTTTTTAAAGAATTTTAAAAAAATTAAAGTTAATGGGATAAATTAAATGTTAATGGGCCAAATTAATGGGATTAATTCGAATTGATTATGTGAAAAATTAATTGGGATTAATCCAGATTGAATATTACTAGAGATTAAAGTAATATATGATTTTAAATATTACTTAGTGATATAAAAGTAATATGCGAATATAATAATTATTGTCGGGAGCTACAAATACGACAATAACGAAAATTAAATCGGTACGGGCTTATGAGTCGTGTCAGGACTAAAGTTGGGAAATAAAATGAGATTTATTTTTAAGTCATTCGGATGATCATTTTGAGTGTGTTGTCGAGTCCGAAAGGGTGAAAATATGTAGAAAAGTCTATCGAGGGGTTTGATTTGGGTCTCTGGTCAATTGGAAGATGAAAGGACACCCCGAAGGGGCATTGTAGTCATTTTGCTTGGGAGATGAATACTACCTACATTTTTTAGCTAACCTTAGAGACTTGTTATATATGTGATTTTAGATTGTACATAAGTTTCATTTCATCAAAACACAAAGTGAGGTCTTTTGAGAAAGAGTAAAAAGACTTAGAGAGAAAGTGAAAGGTTATCTAGAGGAAAGGAAGAGTTAATTCGAAAGAACGAATCTCCTAGGGAAAATTAAGGGGACAACCACCATCTTTACACCTTGCACCACCACCGAATAGTCCTCGAAAATAGGAAGAGGAGGTGCCAAACACTTGTCTTCTCCAATGGTTCAAACCTACACATAAGGTATGTATAATTCTTGCTCTATTTTGGTGCTTATATTATCCATGTTAGAATATGATTTTCTTTTGGATTGATGAAATTATGAATTTGGTATTAAAATGATTGATTAATCAGTTTAATGAATAGAAAAATTCATGTAGTTGGATATTTATACATGTAGATGCTATGAACATGAAAATGGATAGGTTTTACATATATAGGATATATATATGTTTATTGAAGATATGAAAATGATGATAAGTATTACATGTAGATGAATCCTACTCATATTGAATATGGAAATTTGAAGATTTAGATATGAGATGATAGTGCTATATTCTGGGTTTTTAAGAGGTATAAAAATGGAAAATTTAGATAAATGAAAATTTTAAGGATTTAATGGGTTTAGTAATGATACCCTTATGAACATATGGTTTTGATGTTGCTCTGATGTTAAAATCACCCTTGAACATGTTAGAATAATGTTAGAAAATATGGGTTTTGGGTAATATATAATCCATGAGGGTTTGGTGTAAGAACATGAAGAAAAACGCTGAAAACATAGGTTCAAGACAGATCTCATTCGAACGAGACATACTATCGTTCGAATGAGATGCCAACTCATTTAAACGAGAATTATGGGTTTCTGATAAGATTCCAAAATTTTTGTTTTGGCCCAGAAAATTTTGGAGAATTGTATTTTAGCCCACGGTAAGAATTGATTAATTTTGGTACATTAACAAGGAGTGAGGGCCTTGGGTTAATGTTGGAAAATTATATGGAATTGAGGAATAAAATTATGTGAGAGATATATACATAATAATAATATTATTAAGAGATGAATAATCGTCATGGTCAAGTACAGGTTAATATATATATATATATATACACACACACACACACACGGTACGTGGGATTATGTTAGTGATAAATACATAATAAATATACGATGATAATCGTGATTAACAAATACGAGTGGTATTCGAGAAATACGACGGGCACTTGGGGTAGGGGAAATCCTAACATGATATTGGTTGAGTGTGTACCGAATTTTATATACGTTGATGTGTATACCTATAGATTGTTAATTTATATAAATGACATACCTAGCCTACTTGCTATCGATGGGAGGTTTGCGCGTTCAGGGAAAGCATATCCTGATGAGCCTTATCGGTGGATTTTTGACTTGTTGAATCAGAACATAGAACTTAAGGATTGAGCGCCACTTTTGTGAATAAGGGTGCGACCGGTCATTTGGGTGCGTAGTTAGGTGTGTAGCCCAAAGTCTTAGGACTATGTTGACATCCAATATGTGTATTTTGATATTTGTTGTTCGAGGGATACACCGAACCAAGAGTCCTTTGTATAATGACGCAATGTACCCGCACATGATAGCAGAGTATGTGCACACCGCAGCAGAGCCTCATGGTGCAATATTGTATATATATAATATAGTGAATGTGTATATATACTTGTGATAGTGTTTACCGGGTGAATTAAGTAGACATGAAAGATAATGAAATCTGAAATGAATTAAGTATGTGTATATATACTTGTGATAGTGTTTACTGGGTGAATTAAGTAGACATGAAAGATAATGAAATCTGAAATGAATTAAGTAAGTGAATACTTAATTATATTGAATTGAAAACGGGCTTCTCCATGTTAAAGAGAAATTGGATATATATGTATTACCTGTATTGCGAGATAAATGTGTGGGAAAGATATGGGCTATGGTTAGTTGGCACTAATATGAACTAATTAGCATGGGAATAGTAATTTGTATAGTTTTAAGGTACGTTAGGTGTGCACTCTAGATGAGAGGTGAGGATCTCAAGAGAGAGTCTGATAATATAACATGTATATAATAATTACTGAATATAGAGTTTATTCACTTGTTGTTTTCTAAACTATTTTTACATCGGGCTCGAACCTGTTTCCTTGCATATTCTCTTCTCTCTTGTATCTCCTATATCAGGTGTCCAGCCGCTGGGATTCCAACCATAGAGGATTAAGATTTTTGACGATCTATGGATGCTATGGAGTTTTTGACTTCGTTTTGACGCTTTCATATTCATTGATTCATACTCTGTGGTTGATTTATGATTTAGGTCATGTCACCCAAGTGGATTTAAGTATTTCCATTCTATCCCAGTCATTTAATGTATTATGTCTATTTTTTATACATTTGTTTTTATTGGAGCTTATTGTACCGAGACATTTAAACTGGAGAGTTTTGTTCCAATTGCATTTAATTCAGTTTTGATATTACTCTGTTGTAATTCATTGTGTGAATGGATTGTGTTAAAAGGTTTATGTTTTGAAAGTGGAGTTTTTAATTATATTACAATTTGAAAAATTTAACACCTACTTAATTGGATATTAGGTGATTAAAACAAATGATTTTCGATAGCGACACTAAGAATGAACTAACTGTAAATTTTGTTTTAATTTGGTATAGGACTGATCAACCCATATTTAATTGAGCGGGGTGTTACGCACCACACTAAATTTTGCAGCATTATCTTATGAACTAAAGAATAAAACACATTAGAATAATGTTTTATGGATCTTTTAAATGTATGTGAATTGAAAAAGGGTGTAATTTTAGCCTTTGTGCACGTAAAATTTTATTGGCAAGGTTGGAGTTAAAAATCCTGTATTTAAAAATCATGAGAGTTTATGTGGTAATGCATGCAACCATGGGTTTGTGAGAATTACCTTTATTTGGAAAAAAATACCACATTTAGTAATGAGGTGTGAAAGCCAACACATACATGATTTCTATTAAGTTGACGCCTCACAAATTTATATCTATTTTAAAATTGAGTAACACCAAGGATATGAGATATTTTAAGGTTTTAACCATTATCTGTTAGTGAGTATGAAAAACGTTTTAGTTGAAAATTTTACTTTTTAAGGAATATGATACTTTTTCAATGAAAGTCATTTAAGTCTTAAAATTTCCATGTAAAGACCTCTTCTTTGATATTTGTTTTGATTTCAATGGACAAATGCTCATAATTTTTATTTGTATCTCTTCCACATGAGTTATCACCTATATTCTCTCTTGAATTAACTTGAAACGTATTATAGATAATTTATTAGCTAGTCTATTCTTGGTTTAGAGTAATTGGAATAACAATTTACCTTAAATGGCAATGCATATCGAAACATGCCTAAGTTGTTTAATCAAAGTTATTATAGTTAATGGATCTTGTTTGCATGATCAGTTTATGTATTTAACTGGTTTCTTTTTATCGAACACTCATTTTTTGGGATGGATATTTCTATGGTCAAATACGTGACTAAAGAAGTTCCTCATCATCATAGTAATGTATGTTCAATACAAAAAAGTTTTTTTGTCAATTCAGGGATACTCACATATAGCAAAGTGGATCGCTTTAACGAAGCTAGATTTTAGATCGCGTTAGACAGGTCATTTTTTTAGTTTCCCAAATCACTTTTTCTCTCTCTTATTTGTCAGCTCTCGACCTCATTTCCATTTTTGAACAAATTGGTGCTTTTTTGTGGATCTTTTTCTCTAATTTCCTCATTTAGAAACTATTTGATAAGACTATTTCTATATTTCTTTTCTAGATTTGTACTCTTTAGATCCTTTTTTATTATCTTTTCTTAGATTTGAAAAATGTCTTGCTATTATACTCATTTTTGGAGTTGTATTTCGTCTCTAACCTTATATTGTACCATTTTATGTGTTAATTCTTATTTATTATCTGAATCAACGTGTTACACCCGCCCCATTGACATTCATACTCGTATGATTCGGTGACTTGGTATGACCAATTGGGCTATGCACTTGTTAAGATGGATCATAAGCTAAATTTTGGGTAACATAGTGTCCACGATGCATTCAATTTGGAGTTTTATGGACTAAAGTTAATGTGGTGGATTTTGACCATCATTAAAATGAGGTGAATGTACCATTCGAATGAGTCATTCAAACAAGGATCGAGCGAATGGGTAATTCTCTATTTCCCTCACTCTCTAGAATCTCGTTGGAAAGCCCAGCTTCGAATGGGGTACAAAGTCATTCAAATGAAGGGGTGTTTTCCATTCAAATGAGGTACATCTCATGCCCCATTTAACCCTATGATTTTGGCTTGTTAGTTCCTCGTTAGATCTCTCATTCGAACGAGAGGGGGTCTCATTCAAATCGCCCTAATATCGTTCAAATGACCGGATGAAATTTTGAAAAAAATTCACATTTTAATGTGTTGTTACAACGTGGATCATCAGATTGGATGACGTGTAGAGATCTCAGCATCTCAGATCAAAACATGGGATAAAGGATTCATAGAACATATGATAAAGCGTTAAATTTAAGGGCATTTTTTGGATTTAACCCTTAGGATTTGTGTGTGTGGGGGGGGGGGGGGGGGGGTTATTGAAATAATATCTTGGATCATTTAACCCATTAAAATTAGATTTGGTCTTCGTTTCCCTATATCTTGGAGTTTTTCCTCCACCAACCACCACACACCACCTTAGCACGACCACCCTTTCCTCCAAAACCACTAAAGATTAACCCTTTTCTTCCGTATTTACGCTCATAAAACCAAATAAACGACACGTTCAAGCAAGATGGGTTTTTATGGATATTTTGTTAGGGATTTTTAGAGAAAAAGAAGAAGAAAGTATGGAGTTTGAAGGGAGTTTTCATGGAACATTCAAGGAGACAATCTTGTGGATCTAAGCAACCTCTTTTAGGCCACCTTATCAGGTGGAAATTTTCCATCTTCTTATACACTTCATCCACCATTGTCGAAGCTTCCTTTGAGGTGAAAAACTCTATTCTTAGCTTATTAACTCTATATTCCCATAATATTGGTCTTGTAGCTACAATTTGTAATATTATAATGCATATATTATTTAAGATGCTCTTTCTTAAGGTTTTGTGTAAATGGCTTGTAAATGATTTCATGAATTTTGAAAAAAATGATATATTTCAAGAATTCTTGTTATTTGAACATATTATGGAATAAAATGTGAAAATAATATTTATTGAGCAAATGTCTAATGTATTTCTCGTAAAAATTGGGATTTTATAAAATTAGACATTTATTCTAGAATTAGAGGAACAAAAAATATTTCTGGCCTTGAAAAGCATGCTTAAGCAAATATTATGAAATTCCTAGGATAAATCGTGTGTAAAACTCATTCTTATGGATTTCAAGACTTAAAATCCACGTTCTCTTGTATATAAAACTATAGTATTTTCATGATGATAATATAAAACAAGTTTAATGATGGTTTTACTGGTTTTAATCATGAAATGAAGAAAATGCTAAATTTTATCCCTTAAAGGGTGTTTGTAAGGACGCAAATTTCCAATTGAGTCCTTTGTAGTTTTGGCTTAATTCCGGACAAAAACGTTTAAGTCATAGGATAGAGTTATTATCCATCTTTCAAGCCTATGAGATACTAAAGTTGAAAATGTTGCGGCCAAGTTTAAAGCTTCATCAAAATGTCGAGTTTATTTTTCCTCGTTTCTACGTCATCAATAATGTTTCGTTTACTCCAAAGGTATGAATGCATTTAAATATATATATATATAGGAGCTTGGAACAATTTATATTGGGTGTATTTTATTTTTAAAAACTTTTGTTTATTTTCAGAAAGATTTAATTAAAACTGTTGATACCATTTGTTGGAAAACAAGGCCCCCCAAATTTAAAAACCTTTTTACTTCAAAAAGAGTAATTTCCTTTTATGAGATGCGGAAGCGTGAGATGGTTCGTTCAATTTAACAACAAATTTTAATTTCTTCTCAAATTAAAATTAAACCAAGTGAAATAAGATTAAATCCAAACAAATTAAATATCACTTAAACCAATTAATTCAACCCAAGTCTTGCCTAAGTCATATTTTCAATATTTCCAAATTCGGCCAAACCAATTTTATCAAATTAAATTAAATGACTTGAATTAAATTAACATAAACATTACCCAATTAATTTATATAGCACCAAATCAATCATAAGTAGTGATTAAACCAAATTTTATCTTTTTACCTAAGTATGTGTTCTAGGTGAGTTTTGCGAAAGATAAAATAAACAATGCATCACTACGTCACGATGTTCAAGGAAAAACCCACAACGGGAAAAAATCTCGGACGGCCCTAGCCTCAAATCCACTAAGTATGGTTTTATAAATTCAAGATAGTAAGACTTACAACACTCGACTCGATCCCTATCAAGCCCCGATGCTTCTTATTGTATACACCTCAGCGTAGCGAATAACCACGGAGCTTCACCGCGGTCTCGGAATCCACCGATCGGACTTTATATGGTCACCATCACCCAAACTAGGAGCCTTTCTCCAAGTGGGTAAATCAACACAAACTTCTTCTTCTTTGTGGGATGTAAAAGCAAACCCAGACTTCTCTTTAAACGTTAGAGATAAAATAACCGGTGCCAAACTCCAAGCAAGTATAAATATATATAAGGATGAACTTGGATAAACAAACTTTTGGGTGAAAACTGAGTGTTAAATGATTTTTTCTTGAAAAATTAGACACTCAAAACATGAACTTTTTCCTTGTAAATTGAAGCTCTCAAACTCTCTCTTGGAGATGTGAAAAAGTTAAGTGGAAAAAGTTAGTTCCCGCACATATTAAGTCTACCCAAAAAGTTAGTGGGAAAAGAAGTGGGAAAATGGGAAAAAACTGCACAAACTGCCAAATAAATTGTTCACCCCAAAACTCGTTTGAACGACATTTTCGTTCGAACGAAGTCTCGTTCGAACGATCCTTCTAATGAAGTTCCAGTGTGAACTCATTGGAAATCTCGTTCGAACATCATGTTCGTTCGAACGACATTCCAGTGGCCTTTTGGGAAATTTGTTGGCAAACCTCGTTCGAATGACATTATTGTTCGAACGAAAAACTCGTTCGAACGACAATTCAAACGAACTTTCAGAAAGTTGAAAATTTGAGTTTTAGCCCAGAAAACTTTATAAACTTTATTTTAAAGTTTTAATTAAATCTTTTTTGAAAATAAACAACATTTTTTAAAAACAAAATACACCCAATATAAATTGTTCCAAACTCATATATATATATATATATTTAAATGCATTCATACCTTAGGAGTAAACGGAACATTGTTGATGACGTAGAAAGGAGGCAAAATAAACTCGGCATTTTGATGAACTTTAAACTTTGCCCTTACGTCTTCAACTTTAGTATATCATAGGTTTGAAAGATGGACAATAAATCTATCCTATGACTCAAACCTTATGACCTTACAAATCTCCCTCTTTGGCTATTTCGGGACAAAAACCAACAAAAATCCTAAAGGGCCGTCAAGTTATACTAGACATAACAAAAATGCCCCACCCAAAATAAAAATACAATGCTTGACTCAAATAACCCAAGGATCAATATCTTTCCCGACGAAAGTTGCCACTTAGAATATAATACCTGCACACTTAAGCAAACACATTAAACGCATAGGGAATATCAAAATATTAAATGCAATATAAATAAAGACTCCCCCTTAATTAATTCTCCCCTTTATCAAACATGATCAACTTCTAAAGACGTCTCCCCCTAGATAAATCTCCCCCAAACGAAGATACGATTATAAATGGAATATATACCATTTCTCCACTATCATTCTCCCCCTTTTTGTTCAGGAATAGACAAAGGCTAAAGAATTAAAACATTAACTCATCTTCCCCAATTAAAGCGTATACACCCTCTAAACTAAAGAAGGGATAAATAGAATGGGATAACAAGCTAAACATGCAATAGCGCATAAAGTGATGAGAATCAGTAAAGCACATAGGCAACAAAATCATAACTAATCCATACAAATGAATACCAACTATGATGAGAAAAAAAATTATACCAAATTCACAAATAAGATTCTAACCATGTGATATCAAACAAACTACGCAACAAATAAGGTAACAATTATGAATTGAAACATAAATGGACTAGCTCAACATGGCAAAGACTTAAACGAAATATCATATACATGTATACACAATAGATAAAAGCTAAGTATAACTACACACATATAGATATAAACAACAAAATGACACAAAACTAAATAACATAAGATTTTCCACACTCTTATAGCATAAATGTGTCATATGGAAACGGAAGTGTTGGGGTGTAAACTAGTAACAATTAAATTTAGACCCAGTGACTTAAAACATGTTCACGGAGTTCTCAATTGATTCCAAAATTCATCACATTTGAATATAACCTCATGTGATAATATAAATTGAACTCAATGAACAAACATACACAATGCATACAAGCCTAGCATGTTGATGATTCTACAAACCAATAGGGTCATGACATTGAAAGTACAACTAGGATAAACGGAAATTGTGCAAACCGTTGATATACCATCCAATCTCCCTCAATAAACATATATATTTGAATGAATATATCAAACAAAAATAGGCCTTGGAAATTATTTTTCTTTTTAATGCCATAATTATATTGTTAGGCCTTTGGACCACGTATTTATTTTAGGTCTGAGCAAACAGTGGCTTACTATTCGCAAAGGATAATAAATCCTTTCGAAGCCCTTCCCCGTGCACATTGATATTTATCATTTTTTTATATCTCACACAAATCTCACGTGCAACGGATTTTGACATGCACTAGTCCTCCGAGGTCACAAATATGTAGATGAAAAGATTGGTAGGAGAACACCTCACAAAGGTCAAATATAACATGTGACGATTAAATTTCAAACGAGTTGGTGCATGTGTTAATAGAGGCATATAAAAATAGAATCCATTTAAGTAACATAAAATCCAAGTACTCCATTTAAGCATGGTAAAGAACATAATAAGGATTGACAATCTAAACCAAAAGTTCTAGCCACATGGGAGCGAAAAAGATGGGATTCAAACACAAGTATATGCCACATAAAGTGTGTCAAACTAAAATATACACAAGGGAAATCTTTTTGAGTTTTTAAAAATTTTAACCAAAAATAAAAATATATACTCAAAAGATAAACAAAAATCATTTGTACTTTTCAATAAGCTTAACTTACCAAGAGATAAAAACCCAAATGATAAACGAAAATCTTTTTGTATTTTTCATTTAATGCAAGAAAAATGAAAGAAGTAAAATACAAAAGATAAACAAGTCATAATTTCTAGCATGAGATATGAAATAAAGCAATGACTACAAAATGACTAAACATGCATACACCTAGAAATGATATAACATACGAAGCACAAAAAGCTAGAGTATGCAAACAAAACTAACACATTCAACCTTTGAATTTAGCAAGGGAGGTTTCATGTGAAAGAAAATGAGAATCAATAAATATAATATCTAGTGCATCTAAAAATGATTTCCGAACCCATATAGATGTATATTTAAAATGATGGGATTTGGAAATTAATGAAATGCTAGACATAGACTTCCTAGGACTTCTTTTAAAATCAAAACAAAATGACCTAAGGTGACCTTTCCTACCACAATGCAAGCATGTGAAAATACGAGGAATGATACCCACGGTGTAACCTTTTCTAAATTTTTTGGATAAAGTTGACCCTCTAAAACAAACAATGGTCTTAGTTTTATCAATGGAAGTATTTGAACAAAATGATCTAGAACCATTATCACTACTACTCGAGTCATGTAAATCATTTTTCATATTTAAAATTTTGGACTCACGTAATAAATTAGACTCCTCAAATTTACGGGACTCCTTCTTTAAATTTTCTATAACTGCAAGAAGGTTAGCACGCTCCCCCTTAATGTGAGTAAACTTGTCCCTAAGAGTCTTTTCTCGACAATCACTCTTTCTTGGAATTTTCAAAAATATTAAAACTGTGATTTATGTCCATGAGCTTTTCAGAAAAAAATATCTTTTTGAGCGATGGAGATTTACAAAAACTCAACTTTAGTTTTAAAACAAGAATTTTCATTTCCAAGAGATTTAATTCTTTTCGCAAATCTCAAATTTTGTTCTCTTAATTTTTCATTACACTTATTAAGCTCATTAAATTCCTCTCGAATAGCAAAAACTTCATTGTCATTTGCATACTTATAGTTTAGGCGATATTTAAATTAAATAATACTTGAGGATCAAAATAATTATATTCTTTCCTTTTAAAAGTACTGTAAAAATTCTAATTAACCCAAATTATTTCTCTTTTAAATTTATAATTTTTTTCTTTTTTTTCCTTCTTCAAAGTATAAGTTTACATCCTCCAAATTAAGGGTTTATTGTTGTTTAATGGAATATGGGGTGTTTAAATAATATGGTATGGGTTAAAATAATGAGTGTAAGTGTACAAAATAGTGTTCCTTATAAACAAAACAAAAACCGCCTCAAAGAGTCCCTGAATTCTCTCCCTCTCGCTTCCCAGGATGCTATAGACCTATGTAGACTTGATATAGGGGTGGTACAAGGCCGTTATAATGGGCCGAATCCCATAAAATTTTCTAATACCCCGTATTTTGTCAATATTTCAATGAATAATAATTAATTACGTGTGCTTTTGTGACTGCATATGTCAATATTTATATTTATATGTGATATTTAATTCTGATTTGAAATTTGGTTCAAGACACGGTAACTAATTAATTAGATTAATACATATATGTATTATAACCCCCTGACCCTGATTTATGGGTTACCTATGAGTCAAACCGGTCCAACCTGAGCGTTAGGTGTGAAGTGTAATACAACAACCTACATAATATGACTAGTCTAGTTTTATTTCAATTAACATTTCACTTGTTTAGTATGCGATTTCAATTTCAAGACATATTACATGCGAGACCCATGGGGAGAACCCCAGAGTCTATGTAAATAGTGTTGCTAACATAAAGAAAATAAAGTACACTTACCTGGATAGCACCTTCATAACATAACCCGCACCCAACCCGTCAGAACAAAACGAGGGTGCGAACCTATGCCTAATTGGAATATACAGAGCAGTATAGGAACGAACGACATAAAAGATACTCACACGCAACAACCACATGCAAGAGAAATTATATGTGTATCTATATATACATCTACGTTTGAAAAATACATGTTTCAATGCATTAATCGTTTAACTTTCGAAAACCTTACTTGTCCATATTAATTTACCTTAATCTTGTAGAATACTTCCTTTACTCATACTTAGTGTTTCGCACATTTTTTGACACACCCGATTCAACAACTGAAACCTCTACACTTGATTATTTCCTAACCACAATCCTTTACCGAAATTAACCTTCTTATTCATGTAAATATACTTTAGTATTTTCATCGAGAATCACCCTTTCGAAACACATTCACCATGTTAAAAAATATTTTATTTTATCATTTGGAAGCCATTTTCAATGCTCTCTTATGTAGATTATGGGTTTGACAACTTTAATTACTTAATCACCCATTTACCTACTCATTTTACCCTTTTTACCTTAGCTTATGGACATTAATAGGTTTACGCATTTACTCATCCATTTTACCTTTACCAAAACATTTATTACATTCATTTAAGTTAGGTTGTATTAACACATTTCACCACACAACCCGTTACTTAACTTGTTCCTTATCCCTTATCCCTTTTATCGAAATCTTCTTATACCGCATACTTCTATGGGCTCCACACCGCCGGCTATTACCACCATATGCTCTGTCTAGTGATTGAGGGCTTTTCACCAATGGGCCCCGGGCCCTTCTTTCTTTTTTGTCGGTTGCATCCGAGTCTTTATTAATGTGTTTAATATTTTACACATATACACATTCTTCTTCTTCTTCTTCTTTAATTTTACCCGGCCAAAGCCTAATCCTGGGGTTTCACCCCAACTCGTTATATACTTTGAGTTTGTCGATTCTAGTCCTTCATATTCTTATGACGAGTTTTATACCAAAATCGTATAAGTCTTAAGGACCTATGATAACTTCATCAACATTAGTGTAGCAACTTATATTAACATTTTTATATCATAAGAGTATTCCACTTTATGTAACTTTACCAATTTACCCTTTTGATTGCCAAATATACAATTTAATCCTTTAACAAGTGTTATTTCTTGAAACGGTTATTAAGTTTCCAACTTAATATTTAAAAAACTGTTAGCCTTTTTAACACGTGTTCACTGTCACACTTTACACCTTAAATATCTGAAATAACACCTTTTACATATTAAGCTCCCATTTTCCATGCATTCTTTAAAGATAAAAGTCTCCATTTGTCTTATTTCATGTTTAAACCCAATGAAACTTCCTTTAAACTGGTCCGTACATATATTTACAACACTACAAGTTTATGTACATGAGGAAACTAACTTTAAGATCCTAAAATCCTATTGGGCAGTCTACACATTCGTTTCAATCTAGAAATTTATATCTTTTGCATCAAACATACTTTTCAAATCATAAAGACATTTTAATAATTTCATTAAACTCAACAAACATCTGATTGTTCAAATAAGCCACATTTTTTTCAAGAACATAGAAATATTTATTTCATAAATATTTTGAAAAGATTAACATCATTCCATAAAATATCCATTATTTCCTTTTTCTAGAAATACTCAAAATAACATTATAACACGTTTTTATTCCATAAAAATGTTTATCATTTTCTTTTTACTAGAAATACACAAAAGAAACATTATAATACATTATTATTCCATAAAATATTTTATATTTCCTTTTTACTAGAAATACCCCAAAATAATGTCTTCTTACATTTTTAGTCCATAAAATTGCTTATTCTTTCCTTTTACTAGAAATCCATACAATTAATATTTTCTTACAATTTTTTATACCCAAATGGTGTAAAAATAGTAAATCTAAAATTTTATCTAGTTCAAGGCCCACTCTAAAACTTTTGTTTGAAACCCATTCATCCATTAATCATAGAAATCAAGCAATAAATTCCATGGATACAATTATCACAAACCTACATATATCAATCCTATTATATGAGAATAACAACATGAAATTATACTCGTTAATAAGTCTACGATAAGGTTAGTAAATACCACCTAAATGGATCCAAAGTGGTCGCGGTGATAATGATGATGGGTGACCCCACCCTCCAAAGGTGGCCCTAAAGGGAGTCACAAAATCTCCACTATACAAGATCCAAACTCTCCCCATAGCAACCCTTCTTTAAGACCCCCAACAAATATAGTCATGTTCTATAAAACCCCATAGACATCTCCATATATACATTTCGTAGCACTTTAAATAAAAAATGGTGGAAGGTAGTATACATAATAGGGAGGAAGAAGTGAGCTCGTTAGGAAAGGGACTTAAGAAATTGTAATGTCTTGTTTACCAACCCATCCCTTTTCTTATACATAATTTGACAACACACTAAAACCCTAAGGATATTCCATCTGATTTAATCTCATTTGCTAGGCTCCAAGATTTTTCAAAGGTATTGTGATCAATGGTTGAAAGTTTGACAATGAATGTGGCAGTCTGATTTAACCAGAGTCATTCGAACGGAAATGGTTCTCGTTCGAACGATGAGGGGCTCTCGTTAAAACGACGGAAGAATCACGTTAAAACAACTTTAGTTTCCAGATTTTTCTGGTTTACCCGCGATCAATTTCCAAAATCTTAAAAGAGACGCTAAAATGAATCTGATGTAAGCATAGATGTTCTAAAACAATAATTCCTTTTATACAATCCAATTTGTTATAAAAAATTCCTATAATTTTAATTAGTTCTTCCTCATATAAAATCTATATATAATTTAATTAATTTATCGGTGCAAAATATTACAAACTTCACTCCTTAGGGAATTTTTTCCACAAAATTCTTGGCTTATCATAGTTTATAATCCAATTACCTGTGACCAGTTTCCAATCATTGGCATCCTCGAGACTATGGTCTAAGCCGAAAGATCCTACCTTAATCAATCACCATGGTTAATACATTGATGACTACCCTAAGGTCATATTTCTAGTTCTCGAGCCTACCAAGCATGTCTATCTTAACAAAACCTCAAGACGATTTATCCCCGCCAAATATCGTAATATCGTTGGTAAATTTATTAGTATGGGTCATTCTTACGTTGGGATTCACAATCTAATTTTATTCATATGAATATTGGATCATGCCTAGCCTTGGTTGAGATAGTGTCAACATTCCTCGCTACACATGTCAATGATTTATAGGACAATCACCCTATCACATAGTTCTATCTGATGGATATCTTCTACGAGATTCCTATGCTGACTTAGGGTCACCATAACACGAACATATACAAGTGATCATCTCCTCAATTACCAAGATTCCGAAACAAGTGCAACACTACCATATAATGTTTATAATATTATCATGTTACAACCTTCGGATACACAACCAAGTCGTAACAAGCTATGCCGTCTATCTGACAAACATGTTAACGTAAGGCAATTGAGTAATCTATGCAAATTATATGCAGGAATGTGAGATCACATGCACGCACAAACTAGTGTACAATAAAGGTGCATCTGACGAAGAGCGCACTCACATATCTCGATGCATCATCCACAATAGGCCTAACCCACATCACTACTGAGCTCACACAGCGCTACACCCAAACCAAAATGGATCGAAAACTTCCCTTTTATCAAAATCAAAGAATACATAAGAAATGCAATGAATCGAGAAATTGCCTCGCCAAAAGGTAACAATTAAATTCCGACAATGGATCGCCCCACACGAAGTAACAACCCAAAACACACACTTGAACTTTCTAACTCTCACCAATACTTGTTAAGAAACTTTTCCATGCCACATACCCTGACCTCGCCTTTTACCCAGGCGAGTTCTAACCACCAATCATCCATCCCTATCAGGCGAATGGAATACAAAACTAATTTCTTCGAGAACATGAAATGTTACCCTTCCGTCCTTAGGAATACTGCCACATATCCCTTATTGGTAAGAACAATAACCTGAACCAATTGAGATTTCAATCCTTCAATGTTTTTCATTAGTCACTAACCTATCATACCCAAGCCTCCATAATTGCAACATGAGATAACTAACCCTAGTTTCTTAGATCACTCTCATCAAGTGAAACACCATGATCACATGGTTTCAAACACTCAAATCATGAACCATTATTACCACCCTTAACACCGCTTACATGATCCCAAATCATAACTATGATGACAGCATCTCAAACTTCTAACCCTTACTCTTAGCTAATGATTTCCCACGCCAAGGTCATTACTAACCATACATGTGGCACAAATAGGTGCTATAATTAACCCCCTTTGTGCCACATGTATGGTTAATTATAGGACCTATTTGTGCCACATGTATACTAACCATACTTGTGGCACAAATATACTAACCATACATGTGGACAAATATACTAACCATACTTGTGGCATAAATAGGTGATATAATTAACCGTACATGTCGCACAAATAGGTGCTATAAAGTCATCATTCTTTCTTTTAAGTTTTTTATTGATAGAAATGAAATATGAAAACCTTACAAGAAAGACTGATGACTTTATAAACTAACCACCTTTACAAATAGAAATGGAAAACACTAAGAATATCTGAAGTTGGAAAAACCCAAAGCATCCATGATGAGAAGACCTTTCAATCCTTTTGTGAACAAATTTAGAGAGCTTGATAAAATTTGATTTTGGGAGGAAACTCCAAATGAAGCAAGAAGATCAACACATTTATTACCCTCTCTGAGAATATGGCAAAAATTAACATTGAAACATTGAATCTTATCTCTAACCTTCTCAATCGTAGGCATAATACTCCAAGGGCATTTTATATTCTCATTCAGCACTTGAATAACAGTAAGGGAGTCTGACTCTACTATAAGACCTTCAATCATTGTAGGATCATATATCTAAATCCCGCTTAGAATAGCTAATGCTTCAGCATAGACATTAAATCCATACCCAAAACTAAAAGAAAAAGCTTTAAGACATACACCTGCTTCATTTCTTAACACACATCCTCCTCCCATATGCCCAGAACTACCTTTAGAGCCACCATCAACATTGAACTTTAGATTGATTCCTTCAGGAGGCCTCCATCTGACTAATCTAATTCATTTTTTTTAATGAACCTAACTCATCTTGATAGGAGGAGTCTTTAATAAATCAGTACCTGTAAACATAGAGATGAGAGAGTAAATTTCATAAATAGTTTTGGAACCTTGCATATTCTAATTTTCATATCTCCAATCGTTTCTAGCCTTCCAAATATCCCAACAAATGAAAGCTGGAATTACTTTAAGAACTCTAACCCATTGGGAATTAGATGATTTTGACCACCAAGCGACTAATCTCCCTCTGTAGACACCCCATTCTATTACCCCTGGCTCTCCTTAGTCCATAGTACCTCCCTTTATAACTGTAAACCCAGGTCACATCCCGAGTACTGACCTAAAATCCATCAGGCACTCCCCGGCTCGATTTGACCCAAAAGTAAAACTCTTCGTCTCGATCGAGACTGAATGAATCTTGGAGGGGCAATAAATACCCTTTCCAACGGTCTGCCTCATGCGCGATTTCGACTTACCATGAGGACGAACGGTCCATTTGCGTCCGAAACCTGACCTAGAGGCCACTGGGTGCTCCCGGGCTCTGTTTGACCTATGCCAACTCTTCAGCTCGACCGCGGCTGAATGAATCTTCAAAGGTTCTTGAATACCCTTTCCAACGGTCTGCCCCATGCACGATGCTAACTTTCCATGCGGACAAACGATCCGTTTGACTCCAGGAGTCCACCCAGCGCTTCCCGAGCCTGGTTGACCAAAGTCAACTCTCCAAACCGGGTCAAACTCTTTGGAATGTTGAAGTAAATCTCCTAAACTTTCCAACAATATGCCCCATGCACGATTCGGAGTTACCATGTGGATGAACAATCCATTTGCTTCCGAATGATTCCCCGTCCAATGGATCGACAAATGCTTTCGAGCCATATTTGACCCAAAGTCAACTCCTGAACCCGGGAGAAGACCAAAAGACTTTCAAAGGTCTCTGAATTACCTCTCCAACGGTATTCCCTGTGCACGATTCTGACCAACAATTTTCCATCAGTGGTTGATTTTCCAAAAAATCCTGAAACACACTGCCAAACGGCAAGTTCCAGATCAAGCTCAAGATCTTCAAGAAGTTCCAACTTTCTCAAACTCTTTCTTTAAATTCTCTTGAATTCTCAATAACTTGTTCTCTTACTTAGCACTTTTATTATCCCATTTCACACATCCTAATATACTTTTTACATTGTATTATTGCACGTCTTTTATTTTCATAAAACCCAAAAAACAAGAAAAATAGGGTTTTGCTCATAAATTCAAATATGGGATTCTCATATTTTTCTCACACTTTTCTCACAACTAAAACACTTTTTTCTACAGACACAGACACACTCACAAATAAGAGATTCCATTTTGGATTTATGGGATAAACCCCACCCCTCGTTTTACATGCGAACTACATGGACTTGGATGCCTTTATAGGCTACGTAAGCGTCTCGGGGTAAAACCCGAGACTCGAGTCCTTTTTCTCACTTTTTCTCTCATTTTCTATCTTCTCTAAATCCATTTTTCTTATATTATACATATACTTGTTCTTAGTGACGCATTACCCCATATGCGTTATCGTTCCCTTATAATGATCAACGTAGGGGTAATCGCATAAATCTCATTTTTCTAATATTACTCTTATATATTCCTACGGATGACTCGCTTTATCTTTTCCATGATACAAGTCGAGGATTCCTAACTCCATTCTATATATACACACATGCACACATATCATGGGGGAAATATAAAGGAAAATAGCAAATATTCATGAGAAACCGAAAGGGCGGAATGGGTGCCTAACACCTTCCCATTTCGTAACTAAGCCTCTAAACCCTTCTCGAATCATCTTGGTTTCATATGCACACATATGTCTTTGGATTCCACTCTTCGGGGTGGCTTCCCCTTTTTCTTTTGTCTGTTTTGAGTAATATAGACTAGCGACTCTAAATCTCTCTACATTTTTCACACCACAAACGACGGCGGCCGAAGCTCTCCCGAGAGGGATGCGCGGGACCCGAAGAATCCTTTCCTCCATGCGCCTGCCTGCAAGGATCAGGATCGGGGATGGACATAGTGGCGACTCTACTGGGGACATGTGTTTTTTCTTGTGGGCTTGACTCTATTTACATGGATGCTATATTTTTTTATGTTTCCCCCATATCTTCATATTCCCCTTTCTCACATGTATCCCATGCTTACGCTTATGTTCACAGACTTGTATAAAATTCTCCATGTACACTTCGCACTAGTGCACCTAGGATCACATGTATATCCCCATGTTGCACGCATCACCCATCCATACTTAGCGTACCATTTGGGGTACCTGTACTTTGTTCCCTGTTTGGCATAATCAAGAAAGGAATTCTCATCATAAGATACTAATAAAGAGAATCATGCATGATTCACACAACATCACCAATGAGCATTGATATTGACCAAATTTTACCCAGTAACTGGAGGGTCACTTCGTGATGGGCGCTAGTCTGGAAGGTCGTAGTTAGCCTAAGCGATATGACTCTCACCTTCCATTGGCCAAGTACCTTTGACGTATATCGAACGGTTCCCCTGCATCGTACCTCTAGACTGAAGTCATGACGGAAGGTATATTGCAGGGAATTCGTTCACATATGCCAAGTATATCGAATTTGCTCTCACACGTACTATCCCCACGAGGTATATGGTGAGGCCATTCACGTACACTTAGGTATATCAAATGGCTTGTCCACACGTACCGATTTCCCGCAAGAGCAAGATGTATATCGTGGAAGTCACGCCAAAGGGGGTAACCCATGCCGATTCACCCAATCAACTGCATACCCGCATATAGGTGACAGACTTGGGACAGGCATTTTAGTTTGTCGGTTTCAACCCGAAACTCAATTTTCGTGTATTTTTTAAAACGAGACCCTATCCGTGAGCCTAGTTACAAGTCCAAACCGTAGCTTTGCATATATTAAAAACCCCACTTTTCCAGGCTTGGGTCCCGTGCGGCATGGCATTTAGGATAATTAAATACAAGTGAGAACATAATAATTATAATAATCATGCTGAGTTCCGTCTCCAAAAACATTTCTCCCTTCTTTATTAAAAATCCAAAAACATTTCTCCCTTCTTTATCAAAAAGCCAAAAATAGTTTCTTCCCTTTTTCTCAAAAATAAATCTTATCCTACGCCTTCTCAGGTCGATTGCAAGCCCTTGGCCTGGCTCCCTATTGGCTTCGGTCTTCAGTCAAATCACCCCGGAGTTTCATCTGCTCCTCTACTACTTATTTCGAGTCCGGAATCCATCCATCTTCCATGGAGAATGCAGATCAAGCACCAGTCATACAACCGGATCTGCCGACAGTCCTAGCTCATCTCGTGGCCAAGATTGACAACCTCCAAGCTAAGGTTCGACAAATGCAACGAAATTAAGTTCCTATTCCTCAAGATCCCGAGGCCCTATTCCCTCGTGATATGGGTCCACCCGAGCCTATCTGGGTCTCGAAAGAATATCAGCACGCTCCACATGCCCCTCCTGCCAATGGGCTGCCTCCTACCCAGCTCCCAATGCCAAATATCTCCCAGCCTATGGCTAACCTGCCTGTGGTCTCTAATCCAAAGGAGGAGGAGGAGTTAAATAAAGTCAAATTGGATCTCAAGATACTCACCAAGAAGTTTGACCAAGTTAGGATCTCTGGGAATTACATGGACTACACCCATATGTCTCTTTATCCTAAAGTGAGGTTACCCGAGAAGTTCAAGATGCCAAATATTGAGAAGTTCGGGGGGAGTGGTCCACCAATTGTTCATCTTTGCAGTTTTCATCATTACATGACTCTACTAGGGGCTTCTGAAGAAGTGATGACCCAATTATTTTAGCAAACTTTGAAGGATAGTGCCCTCCGATGGTTTTTGTCCCTTGAGGAATCCATAATCCGTAACGGGGAGGATGTAGACCGAGAATTCATGTCGCAATACAAATACAACGAAGATCTTGAAGTCACCCGTCGTGATTTAAAGATGCTCAAACAGAATCCTGGGGAATCAATCAGTAACTTCATAACTCGATGGAGGGAGCGAGCAATTACCATGATTAATCGGCCATCCAAGGAAGAACATGTCAACATAGTGAAGAATAACTTTTTGCCCCATGTATGAGCGACGATGGGAGGACAATACTATCCCCACTTCAGAGATCTCAGAGAGACTGGAGTGGAAATCGAGGAAATCCTCGTTAAAGTGGAAATTGAACCAAAGAAGGTGTCCGGACAGTTCACACCTAGAAAGTATGACAAGCCTGCCAATGCGACAGTCTCAACCATCAACAACATCTCTCAACCAACCACATCATGGTCACCATAAAGTCGCCCTGCTCCCGTCCGAAGGGAATACATTGAGTTTCATGCTCCTCTCTCCAAAGTTTACCAAGCCCTATTAAGCCAAAACCTCATCAAACCCTTAAATCCACGTCCATTGCCAAATCCACTCCCAAAAAACTTCAAGACCAATGATCATTGCGCCTTCCCCCAAACTGTTGGCCATACCACTGACCAGTGCTTTCACCTCCAAAATGTAATCCAAGATCTCATTGACCGGGGTACCATCGCCCCACCAGCCAATCCTAAGACAAACACTACTCACAACCCACTCCCAAATCACACCAATGCCATCTTCTTGGAAGAAAACCCGAATTTCGATCCATCAACCCAAATCACACCCCTATACCCTCCTAAACATCTTCAAATTTGCCCATATTTCCTCCTACACCCTACTAGCCCCACTAGTCAGTCACTGTCACTCCTTACCAGAGCATGCATCGCTGTCCGTACCCTTTCTAAAAATGGAGGTATGGAATTGTCAGAGGTGTTAAACCAACTCCTAAAATTCGGGCTAAAATTGCCCTCACAGATGGTCATCGATTGCTAAAGATTCAGTACACTATTTTTGGAAGCACGGAAATGGGCCCAAGATTCAGACAGATGCGTAGTACCAACCGACGAATTCAGCTTAGATGATGTTGTCCGGACTATGGCAGAATTATTCAGGCAAACAAACAACATTTGCAGTATCACCGGGTTACTTGACACTTTGAAGCTACAAGGGCGCTTGGTCCCTTCAGTCACACATATCCCCAGAGAATGGGAACTTGTATGTAGAAGCCGTTGAGGTTGTGGAATTCATCGACTTTATAGGGAAGGACAAAATTATTGCCACCGAATAGGGGGAACGATTCGAGCGAAGAATAAGCTTCAAGAAGAGTTGGCCCAGTAGTCGACATATGTGGGATGATTTCATTTGAAGAACTCCTTGAAGAAATAGACAGGGTGGCAGAACAACCTAAGATTGATGAGGAAACGGGATTTATGTTTTTTCCTTCTACAGTAAATCACATAACCAGATCAGGGAGACATTACAAAGTTCCAAGCTCACTACCAGCAAAGGACAAGGGGAACGACGTTGAAAATCTTCCTATGCCAAAGATGACCATCGAAGAAAGCAATATCCTTGATCAACTAAATAAAACTCAAGCTAACATCACTCTATGCGGGATTTTCATGTCTTCCCAGCTACACAGAAATGCTTTATTCAAATTACTCACTGGACCCACAGTTCCCCCCTCTAACACACCAGAAGAAGCGGTAAACCTGGTCGGATCCTTAACCTCAACTCGAATGCTATCATTTTCTAAAGAAGAAATCCCCAGAATTGGGCCGAATCCCAATCATGCACTCAACATCTCCGTCGAAGTTATGGGAAAGGCTGTGCCACTCTCTCTTGTCGATAACGGATTCTCCTTGAATGTTTGCCCATTGAGAACCTTCAAGTGTTTAGGCCTGAAAGAAAGCGACCTCACTCCAACCTCCGCCACTATGTGTGCCTATGATAATACCCGTCGTGAGGTGATGGGATCCATAAAACTTGCAATGGGGGTTGGACCTATAAACCCTGTCGTTGAATTCTAAGTCACAGACATCCCAGCTTGTTTCAACATGTTGCTCGGACGCCCCTGGCTCCACAATATCAAGGGTGTGTCTTCCTCACTCCATCAGAAATTGAAGTTCTTCGCCGATGGGCGAGTCATCACAATTTTGGGCGCCGACAAAAATGTTGAGGGTGCAAGCACTAGTAGTCCAATTCTTGATATACAGCACGGGTCAAATGATTTGCTCCTATCAGGATTCTGAGTCTAGCCATTCCTATTCCCGGCAGGGGACGGTTCTAAAGAAAGGGTTTGTCCAAAATATGACCCTCATGGCAATGTCAATGTGATTCAGATGTTCAGAAACATGCACTTCATACCCAGACTGGGGCTAGGGCAAAGTAAGCAAGGGATACTTGAGCCCATCGAACTTAAGAAATCTTTCCCTCCTTGCGGCTTGGGGTAACGACCATCAGAACAACAACTCAAAATGATCCGCCAGTCTTGACCAAAGAGAGGATTAAACTGTATCCGAACTATCTCAGGAGACTCCTTAAATGGATGATTAATCAAAGAAAGTGGGGATTTCCCCTTTTGCGGTTTTCCAGAACCATGGTACGACCACACAGACAAGAAGATGAAGCCTGGATTGGAGATATTTTTCCAAGATAGCCACCCATGGGCCGAGAGTTTCCCACATCGCATACAACCGCTCATTAAAGATATCGAAGAGACTAAGGAAAGTTATTCCGAAGACTACTTCCACTTATAGATACTGGGGCTAGCACTCTGCATGGTTCATTCAGGCACTACATCAATGGACCCATCCCATCTGATTAAAGGTGCTGATACGCCTCTCCTCAACTGGCATGCTGCGCTAGTTCTACCTATTGAAATCTCCCTTAACCCCAATGTTTACCCTGTTTCTTCTTCTGTTATCTATCCTTGCTCAAATGTAATCGAGACCTCTTTTAATGAGGTTCTCAATGCTATTTTTCCTATCAATGAAATAAACGAAGATTTTGAGTATCTTACTGTGCCTTACATTAATTGTTTAGATTCTAATAGAACTTTTGATGATGATTATTTTGCAAATGAACAATTCTTAACTGATCTAAATAAGGTTAATAATAAACAAAATTATCGCATTCAAGTTAATAAAGAAGAGACTGTTGTTATTAATCTCGGTTCTAGTATCCAACTGCGCGAGATTAGGATAGGGACCACCCTTGACAAGCATGAGCGTGCACAACTCGAACAATTGCTGAAGGAGTTCGTAGGTGTTTTCACATGGTCCTATGATGATATGCCCGGCATCGATCCTGAAATAGCTCAGCACGAGATCCCCACTCTCCCAAATTACAAGCCAGTTAAATAAAAACTGAGAAAACTCTGCACCGAATGGTCGCTTAAGGTCAAAGAAGAGGTGGTCAAACAGTTAAACGTGGGTTTCATTCGAGTGATAAAATATCCCACATGGCTAGCTAACATTGTACCTGTACCGAAATCAGGAAGAAAGGTTCGAATGTGTGTGGACTATAGAGATTTAAACAAAGATTATCCAAAGGATGATTATCCATTACCCAACATCGACATGATCGTGAACAACACAGCCAGCCATGCTCTCAAGTCATTCGTCGACGGGTTTTCCGGATACAACCAAATCAAGATGCACCCAGACCACCAAGAAAAAACCGCATTCATCACCCCATGGGGGACCTTTTGCTACACAGTTATGCCATTCGGTCTCAAGAATGTTGGGGCTACCTACCAAAGGACTGCCACAACCATCCTACACAATCTGATTCACAAAGTGGTCGAGGTTTACGTGGATGATATGATTATCAAGTCCAAAACTAGAGAAGGTCATGTTCCCACTCTCCGGAAGTTCTTCGAATGACTGCGACAGTATCAGATGCGACTTAATCCATAGAAGTGTGTCTTCGACGTTACAAAGGGAAAACTCTTGAGATTCATGGTCAGTGAAAAGGGGATTGAAGCAGATCCTACAAAGATGAAGGCCAGACTTGAGATGCCACCACCCCGAACAGAGAAAGAAGTCCAAGGTTTTCTTGGGAAATTATAATATATCAGACGGTTCATCAGCCAGAAAACCTCCATCTGTGAACCAATATTCAAGCTCCTTCGAAAGGATTCAATCAAGGTTTGGAACGAGGCCTACTAAGAAGATTTTGATCGAATCAAACAATAACTAACCCAACCTCTAGTACTCATGCCACCACAGTCTAGTTTCCCTTTGCTCTTATACCTAACCATAACCGACACTGCAGCCGGGGCTTTGCTAGCCCAATACCTTGAAAACTCCCGCAAAGAAAGATCCATATATTATTCCAGTTACAAATTGGGCGGGTACGAGGTCAATTACACTGCTTTAGAAAAGGCATGTGTCGCACTTGTCTGGGTCACCCAAAAGTTGCGACACTACATGCTCGCCTTCCCCATCAAACTGGTATCCCGAATGGATCCCATCAAATACCTGCTTGAGAAACCCGCCTTATCCAACCAAATGGCCCGATGCTTGAGAAACCCGCCTTATCCAACTTAGTTCGATATCATATACGTCACACAAAAAGCTGCTAAAGGAAGAGCCATATCTGACTACCTCGCTGACTACCCTGTAGAAGAACCAGATGTCTGGATCTCAGAATTCCCAGATGAAAATATCCTCTGCATCACCCAAGACCTCCTTCGATGGAAAATGTTCTTTGATGAAGCTGCCAATAAAAAGGGATATGGCATTGGGATACTTCTGGTCGCCCCAGATGACTCCCACACTCCCATCACCATGAAATTGGATTTCCCTTTCACCAATAACATGACGGAATACGAGGCATGCACAGTGGGCCTCAATGTTTCTCTCGAAAAGGGTATTCAACACCTTGATGTCTACGGGGATTCTTCCCTCATCATCGGTCAAGTGCTCAGAAAGGGGAAAGTCAAGGACGAAAAGCTCCAACCCTTTCATGCCCAATTAGAAGAGTTAGCCTCCTAATTCTGAGATATCACCTTCCATTACCTACCCCGAGCAAAGAATAACCTAGGCGATGCTCTCGCCACTTTGTCCTCCATGGTCGACATGCCCGAGGGAATAACAATGACCCCCTTCCTAGTTCAAAAGCAAGACAAATCGACCCATTGCTACCATATGGAGCTTGTCTCCACCGAAGATCCTGAACTAGCCGATTATTGGTACTATGATATCTGATGCCTCCTCAAACATGGTAGGTATCCCTAGGGTTCCAATAAGAAGGACTGAACAACCCTCCGAAGACTGGTCGCCCAGTACATCATCTGTCATAAAGCTCTACTCAAGAGGAATTTCGATGGAACTCATCTACACTGCATCGCAGGGGCTGAGATTGAGAAAATAATACCGAAAATCCATAGCGGGGAGTGCGGACCCCACATAAATGGTCACATGCTCTCCAAGAAGATCATCCGACAGGGCTACTACTGGACCACCATGACCCAGGATTGCACCGCCTATGTCCGAAGATGCCTCAAATGCCAATAATTCTCCAATATTTAACACTTGCCTCCGCGAGAGTTATACAACATGACCACTCCCTAGCTGTTGTCCACCTGAGGTATCGACATCATAGATAAGGTTACACCAAAGGCTTCAAACGGACATGAGTTCATTCGGGTCGCCATCGATTACTTCACAAAATGGGTCAAAGTTGAGTCGTACGCAGTGTTAAATGCCAAGAAAGTGGCCAAATTCATCAAGAAGAATATCATCTCCCGATATGGGGTCATGTATGAGCTAGTGTCAGATAACGGGTTACACTTCGAAGTAGAAGTCACAGAAGTTGTCAACAAGTAC
Organism: Sambucus nigra; assembly: GCA_949130495.1. Taxonomy (NCBI): domain Eukaryota; kingdom Viridiplantae; phylum Streptophyta; class Magnoliopsida; order Dipsacales; family Adoxaceae; genus Sambucus; species Sambucus nigra. The sequence goes on along the minus strand of OX422207.1, from coordinate 127,441,539 downwards.
GGGATTCAGAGACACAAATCTTTTCCCTACCGACCTCAGACCAATGGTGCAGTTGAAGCCCCAACAAAAACCTCAAATCCATCATCAGCAAGATGACCAAAAGCTATAGGGATTGGGCCGAACGGATCCCATACGCCCTCTGGGACTATCAAACCTCAATCCAAACCTCCACTGGGTCTACCCCTTACTCCCTAGTCTACGGCATGGAATTAGTCCTACCTATGGAGATGGAAATACCCTCGCTACGCGTCATGCTCGAAAGCGAGGTTAGTGAAGAAGACTAGTGCCAAAGCCGTCTTGATGAGCTAGCCCTCCTAAATGAAAGAAGATTAAAATATCTTTATCACATATAGGGGTACCATCGCCGAATAGCGTGATCAATCGACAAGAGAGTCAAGGATCGCAGTGTCCAGAAGGGGGATTTAGCCCTCAAAGAGATAACAAAACCCATCTGCGACCCCAGAGGTAAATTCAAGCCCAATTGGAGTGGCCCCTACATTATGGAGAAAATCTTATCCGGCGGTGCCGCCATGCTCACTGACCTGGATGGGGAAGATATGGCTCATCCAGTCAATCTGGACCGTCTCAAGATATTCTACCCCTAGTCCGAAATATCGGCGCGCTACGACTCTTCTCATCCCCCTTCTATTATAAAAAAAACTCTTCATCTCCCTCTACCCAGAACTACGTTGGCCTAATCCTCTACAAAAACTATTTTAAAACTTTTCAAAAACCCCAGAGGTACGTAGGCAAGTCATACTCCTCACATGAGTGCGGCCCTTTCTTTTTTACAAAATACTATTCTTTTCTTACCTCCAAGAACGGCGGTTCATTCTAAAATTATTTGAACAAAAGGATTATGTATGCCTTAGCAATCAGTATAGATAATTCAAAATACAAAACTCATCGAAAGGCATAACTGGATGATCAGAAACTTCTTTATTTCATTAATAAGAAATTACAGTACGGATTAAATAAGAAAAAGGAATGGATAACTCCCTTCCCCACCACCATAAAAAGCCAAATAAAATCCCCACATACATTCCCTATTACATAAATAAACTCCCCGGGAGTCCTACCCACAACTACCCGAAGAGCTTGCACCCTCATCATCTACATCTTGAGGACCCCAAGTTTCCCCAGACTGAATAGAATGCCGCAAACATTCCATGGATCGATGAGCCTTAACCATCTTCGAAAAGACCACAACACCCCCTTCCATAGAGTCAGATAAAACAAACCATCTTTGACTAGTCTCTACTGCCAACATCTTGCTGACTACTTTCCTCCACAACCACCTCATATAATCTTTGGGGACATGGAAAGCCTTCCCGACAAACTGAGAAGGAAGGGTCGACAGACACTGATTTTCCCACAGAGACCCAAGCAACAGACATAGGTGCTCAGTGAAATCTTCTACTGAAAAGAAATTTGAGGTCCGAGGGGGCACAACCTGCGCCCATCCATATTGATGCAGAAATCGCCAAGGGAAATAAAAAGAGGTTTGTCCGAGACCAACCAACCGCACATATGAATACTCCCCTAGCTCCAGAACAGGCTGCAACTGCCCCCACCAAGGTACGGACTAATACAGCCCACGAGACCCGTGCTCCACAAACCAATTCTCCCAGCTCTCAACATACAGGCCAACGCGGATGAAGTAGCGTAAAAAGAAGTTGGGTACAGCCGACAAAGGATATTCTGGAGGAGTCGACAAGAGGAATCTCTCAGACAACCACATGAACAACATCATAGGGCTACCACTTAAAAAGTCAGAACGACCTTCTCTCCAGGCATCCAGGCCATTCAGAGTCTCCGCTAATATCACCGCCGCAGGATTGTGATGGTATGACATCCATGAAGTAATGGCTGCAAGTTGTGGGCCCACTTGCACCTCCCCAGTCACTAACAACAATTTTTAAATCAGGCCCAGAACCACGGCTCCAGAATAGCCGGCATCACCTACTTCCCGCAAATGCACGGACTGCAGCACCGCCGGGAGGGAGATCATTCCTCCAGCAACCAATGACCTGTCCACTGAATGCGAGATATGAAGAATCCCGGCCAACAAATCCCTAGGAGAACGGGAAAATTCGGGCAAAGACGCAATATCATTGGGATTCACACCTAGTGTGGCAGAAAATTCCTTGTAGGTAGGACAAACTTCTTCCGACCCAAAGCAGAATACATAGTCTTCGGGGTAACGGAATTGTACCGCCTCCATCAACATATTCCACTCAATAGGCCGATTGCGCCACAAGGAGACTCGACGCCTATTGAAGGCATCATAGTCGATATTATAAGAGCACATAGCTTTTAAGGCTTGGAGGTAATTGACAAACTCAATGATACCAGGGATAGCCATCTTACAAGACTAAAGGATAATGGGTAGGCAGATAAGGATGCAAAGGTGTGATGAGAACATTCCATCCTTCTCCCTTTTTATACTTAAAAATCCTCACAATGGACATAATCCCTACAGAAATCGGAGTTAATCCTACCCCACAAGGTACCAAGGGCTGAAGAGGATACCAATCAAATCCTTCAAATGATGGGACTGGACTAAACTGACGATAGGCAGGTCAGGATGCTTGCCGATCAGCAACCCCCCATTTTTGGAAATTTCCTCCTTTCCTCTTTTGACAAATTAGAAAACTCAATAAAAAAAATGATATTCTCAAAACAATTTCAAGAATCCTGTTTTCCCCTTATAGGATTACCCTTTTAAATAAAAGCTTTCCTTCGAAAATCCCAAAAATATTCATTTTTTATGGTCTCAGTAGCAAAGTAAAAAGCGCATGTGCATGCATTCATTCATCATTAATAAAAGAAAATAATAAAAAAACTCCCATTGTATTGCATATATTTGTGTTCTGTGTTACATCAGTTTTGTAGGAAATAAGAAAAGAAAAGCCAAAAAATGTGACTCAGCCTGAACCCACATTTCATTCCCTCTCTCTCTCTCTCTCTCTCTCTCAAGAGCTTCCACCCCCTCGACGCGCTCTCTTCCCCCTACGACGAGACGATGCACCACCACTACCCGAGCCCAAGTCCTCTCCGAACGAAGCATACGACACCACATAAGAAGGAACGGGAACCGCGTCCCGAATATGGGCAGTCGCCGAAGATATCCAATCTCTAATATCCCTGAGCCAAGTGGTAGACACCTGAACTTGCTGTAAGGAAAGGCAAAATCAGTATCAAACCAGGAATGACCAAAATAGAAAAGAGAGGAACAAAAAGGTATACCGCAGGTCGAAGGACCTCCTCTGTAAAACCCAACTCCTCCGGATCCATCGCATGAGGACGGTGCAGCATATGCACCATCCCTCCATCAGCCCGCCGGATGTTGTATGAAGGCATATGCAACCGTACAAAAGGGACCTTCGAGGTCGTCTCCACCACAGATGCCAATGGACCACCACCACTGTGGGAAGACCCCATCGCCCGACTAGAACCTTCTGGAGGGAAGGGCAGCGCATCATATATGTTGGGCGCCATCAACCAGCTCATCAAAAAATCCATATAGTTATACGGTGCGTCCGTATCGGTGTACAGGAAGTAGGACTCACCAATCATCCTCGCGATCCTCTCATCCTCCAACATCAGTCGCCCCTGCCTCATAGACGTAGGAGGCTGCGCGGGTGGCACCACCACCTCCACCTCAGCAATCTGACAAACTACCCTATCCCAGAGTCCTCTTCAGACGAAGCAGATGGCACCAAGCAAGAAGGAACAGGAACCGCATCCCGAATATGGGCAGTCACTAAGGATATCCAGTCTCTGATGTCCCTTAGCCAAGTGGTCGATACTTGGACTTGCTGCAAGGAAAAGCAAAATCAGTATCAAAGTAGAGATAACCAAAACAGAAAAGAAAGAAAGGGAAGAACATAAAGGTATACCGCAGGTCGAAGGACCTCCTCTGTCAAACCCAACTCCTCCGGATCCATCACATGAGGACGATGCTGCATAGGCACCATCCCTCCATTAGCCCGACGAATTTTGTACGAAGGGGTATGCAATCACACAAAAGGAACCTCTGAGGTCGCAGCCACCACAGATGTCGTCGAACCGCCACCACTGTGGGAATATCCCACCACCCAACTCGAACTCGCAGGAGGGAAAGGCAGGGAAGCATATATGCTAGGCGCCATCAACAAGCTCGTCAAAAAGTCCATATAGTCATACGGCGCAGCCATATCAGTGTACAATAAGTAGGACTCACCAATCATCGCCGTGATCCTCACATCCTCTACCAGCAATCGTTCCCCCCTAATAGACGTAAGAGGTTGCGCAGGTGGCACCACCACCTCCTCCTCAGCAATCTAGCGAACCACCCTCTCCCCGAAATACCAGGAATGTCCAAACTCAAGCGCCAGCAAATGCCTCATCCGCGCGTTCACCCCGGTCACCCCTGCATCCTGAATGGTTGTCCCCCAGGGATAAAAGGTCACCTGAAAATCTCCAAGCAAGCATAAATTAATAAGAGATCAAAAGGTGCAAAAACTAAGACTGAAATGGAAAGAGTCTTACCCTACCACTGGTAAGGTCATTCAAGACCTGACGCACCGCCTCCAGGGAGAGAGATCCCTTCGACTGTCGATTGGCCTTATGCCATCGATACAAGTGACTGAAGTCCCCAACAGTGTCATCCTTCAAAGCGATCAGCAGGGTATTGCACCCAATCACCTCATAGAACCACGTCTGAATTCATAAGCAAAAGAGAGACACATAAGGAAAATGCGAATGCATAAAAGGAAAATACGAATGCATGAAAATAAATGCACAAACTGAAGAATACCTCAAGAAGGTACGTGGCCCCAGTATGGATAAATGCATCTAGAGAAAAGTAAAGGGTCGCCAAGGTCAGACTTCCCCAATCATAGAAAAGGATGTTCGAAAACATCCTCAAGTACGGTAGAAACCACAAATGAACGACGTCGCCGCTCGACGCCACCATGAAGCCTCCCAACACTAGAAAAATGAATAACCGGGTCATTTGCCTCACTTGAAGCCCGTCCTCAACATCGATCACCCTGCTCAGCAAAACATACTTCAGCAAGGACAGCCGGATGGAATCCCCGGAGACTATTCGCCCCACATCACCAAGTGCCGCACGCACTGCCTCTAGTATCACCCGTAAAGAGCGATCCACCACTATTTACTCTCCATCACAATCCAGCCCCAGCAGCTACTGCACGTCTATGGGAGTCACCATCATCTCCCTGAATCCAAAATGAAAGGTGTGAGTAGTGTCCCACCACCTCTCTCCTAAGGCAAACAAGACCACTGTCGAACGAGGCGTCTCATCCAGCACCGATGCCAACTGCCCAAAACCTGATGATATATCATCCAACGCACCACAGGTGGGAGATGCTCCCAGACATCCTTAAGCCCCGTTGTCCCACGGGCACGCATGTTATTCAAAGAGATATCAGACTGGCAAAAAGAAAAGCCTCATCAAAAGTCAAATAAGAAAAACAACCAAAGAGAGAATAATGCCAAAGGTCGGGTTACTTACATAACCGCTGGGGATCACTCTCGAAGAGCGATGACGTGATGGCTCCCGCAGCAAGGTACGCTCATCCGCGACAGGGTCAAACGCATCAAAGGAATTCTAATTCCCCAAAGCAAGAGGCGCCCTAACCCTCCACTCCACATTCTCCCAATCATCAATGGTCAACCACTCCCGGTGGACTGCAGTGCTCACAAAGGCGGCCATTTCTTGAAGATCGGAATGATAAAACAATTTGCAGAAGAATTGCAGAGGGAGAGAAAGAAAAACAAGCTGTGAAAAAATGAGGGGATTCGCCCCTTTATATAAGAGGCCAAGCACCATGCCGATCGGCATCACCCCCCACCATACCAATCGACACTAACCCCTTGCCTTCCCGAGGTAGCCCAAAAGTCCGTGCCACTACTGAATGGCACCCTTCATACTATGCCAACCGGCACCCCTCCTAAAATTTTGTACAAAAATTCCCAGAAAATACTAGAAAACCTCGAAAAATCCTAGGAAAATTCTCGAAAATCCCAGGAGGGATTTAGATCCATTATACGAAGAAAATTTTACATTTCCTCAAGAGGAACCCCTCTTCCCCAGCGGAATCCTCAAAAGATAAGTGAAAACTCCTCCCAGCAAAGCTTCGAAAAATCCCTAAGGATCACCTGACCACTTCCCCAGCGGAATTCTCTTACAGCACCCAAAATAGGTTGTTCCCCCCTGCGAGGTATCCTAAAAAGATTCCCCAACTATCAGCTCCCCAGCTCAGATCAGAATCACAAAGCTATTTCCCAAGAAAAATCAAAATCTAATCCTCAACCACTCTTGGGTCAGAATTGGCCCCGGTCTTGGATCGTCACCTCAGTTAGGTCAGAATTGACCTCAGTCCTCGGTCGTCACCATTCTTGGGTCAGAATTGGCCCCGGTCTTGGATCGTCACCTGAGTTAGGTCCGAATTGACCCCGATCTTCGGTCGTCACCACTTTTGGGTCAGAATTGGCCCCGGTCTTAGATCGTCACCTGAGTTAGTTCAGAATTGACCTCGGTCCTAGATCGTTACCACTCTTGGGTTAGAATTGGCCCCGGTCTTGGATCGTCACCTGAGTTAGGTCAGAATTGACCTTGGTCCTCGGTCGTCACCACTCTTGTGTTAGAATTGGCCCCGGCCTTGGATCATCACCTAAGTTAGTTCAGAATTGACCTCGATCCTCGGTCGTCATCACTCTTGGGTCAGAATTGGCCCCGGTCTTGGATCGTCACCTGAGTTAGGTCAGAATTGACATCGGTCCTCAGTCATCACCACTCTTGGGTCAGAATTGGCCCCGATCTTGGATCGTCACCTAAGTTAGTTCAGAATTGACATCGATCATCGGTCGTCATCACTTTTGGGTCAGAATTGGCCCCGATCTTGGATCGTCAGCTGAGTTCGGTCAGAATTGACCTCGGTCCTCGATCGTCACCATTCTTGGGTCAAAATTGGGACCCCGGTCTTGGATCGACACCTAAGTTAGGTAAAAATTAACCTCGGTCCTCGGTCGTAACCACTCTTGGGTCAGGATTGGCTCCGATCTTCGATCGTCACCTAAGTTAGGTCAGAATTGACCTCGATCCTCGGTCTTCACCACTCTTGGGTCAGAATTGACCTCGGTCTTGGATCGTCACCGAAGTTAGGTCAGAATTGACCTCGGTCCTCGGTCGTCACCACTCTTGGGTAAGAATTGTCTCCGATCTTAGATCGTCACCTAAGTTAGGTCAAAATTGGCCTCGGTCCTCGGTCGTCACCACTTTTGGGTAAAAATTGGCCCCGGTCTTGGATCATCATCTGAGTTAGGTCAGAATTGACCTCGGTCCTCGATCGTCACCACTCTTGGGTCAGAATAGGTCCCGATCTTAGATCGTCACCGAAATCTAATCCTCAACCACTCTTGGGTCAGAATTGGCCCCGGTCTTGGATCGCCACTTAAGTTAGGTCAGAATTGACCTCGGTCCTGGGTCATCACCACTCTTGGGTCAGAATTGGCCCCGGTCTTGGATCGTCACCTAAGTTAGTTCAGAATTGACCTCGGTCCTCGGTCGTCACCACTATTGTGTTAGAATTGGCCCCGGTCTAGGATCGTCACCTAAGTTAGGTCAGAATTGACCTCGGTCCTCAGTCATCACCACTCTTGGATCAAAACTGGCCCCGGTCTAGGATCGTCACCTGAGTTAGGTCAGAATTGACCTCAGTCCTGGTCGTTACCACTCTTAGGTCATAATTGTCCCCGGTCTTGGATCGTCACCTGAGTTAGGTCAGAATTGACCTCGGTCCTCGGTCGTCTCCACTCTTGGGTCAGAATTGGCCCCGATCTTGGATAGTCACCTAAGTTAGGTCACAATTAACCTCGGGCCTCAGTTGTCACCACTCTTGGGTCAGAATTGGCCCCGGTCTTGGATCGTCACCTAAGTTAGGTCAGAATTGACCTCGGTCCTCAATCGTCACAACTCTATAGGTCAGAATTTACCTCGCTAGTCCTTTACCCTAAGCCCACAGATTCAACTTTGATTCACAGAATTGATCATCCCCAGCACACTCCTTAGGTCCTCAGAATCGACCTCAACCCTCTAAATCGGTCATACTCCCTCAAAAGCATCATGTGGTGTATATTCGACGGTCATCATTTGTTCCAAACTCACCCGTCAAGGGGATCTTTAGACACCCCATTCTATTACCCCCTGACTCTCCTTAGGTCCCTAGTACCTCCCTTCATAACTTTAAACCTAGGTCACATCCTGAGTACTGACCTAAAAGCCATCGGGCACTCCCCGACTCGGTTTGACCTAAAAGTCAAACTCTTCATCTAGACCGAGGCTGAATGAATATTCTAAGGTCACTGAATACCATTTCCAATGGTCTACCCCGTGTGCAATTCTGACTTACCATGAGGACGAACGGTTCATTTGCGTCCGAAACCTGACCAAGAGGCCACCGGGCGCTCCTGGGCTATGTTTGACCTATGTCAACTCTTCAGCTCGACCGAGGCTGAATAAATCTTCAAAGGTCCCTGAATACCCTTTACAACGGTCTTCCACATGCACGATTCCAACTTTCCATGCGAACGAATGATCCATTTGACCTCGGGAGGGAACCGAGTGCTTCTCGAGCCCAGTTGACCAAAATCAACTCTCCAAACTGGGTCAAACCCTTTGGAATGTCGAAGTACATCTCCTAACCTTTCCAATGGTATTCCCCGTGCACGATTCAGGCTTACCATGCGGACAAACGATCCGTTTGCGTCCGAATGATTCCTTGTTTAATGGACCGACAAACTCTTCCGAGCCATATTTGGCCCAAAGTCAGCTCCCGAACTCAGGAGAAGTCCAAAGGACTTTCGAAGGTATCTAAATTACCTTTCCAATGGTATGCCCCGTGCATAATTCTGACAAAGGATTTTCCTTCAGCGACCGATTTTCCGAAAAAGCCAGAAACACACTGCCAAACGGAAGGTTCCAGAAGCTGTCGATAGGCAGGAAGGGTTCTATGCCGATCGGAACTCACCTGGGACTATAAAAGGAGGCCTTCACCTCATTTGCAGGAGGAGCCCAGATCTGATAAAAATCCCTCTCAACGAATCCCAGAAACCTCTCTCGAAGGCAGCGTGATTTTAACTTCCAAATCCCCTTTTTACTTCCACTTTTCATCATCCCTTTCATCAAACTTGGTGAATTATCCACTCTCCATCATCATCCAAAGTGCAAGGGCTGCTCCCCAGCATTCAAGATCAAGCTCAAGATCTTCAAGAAGTTTTAACTTTCTCAAACTCTCTCTTTAAATTCTCTTGAATTCTCAATAACTTGTTTTCTTACTGAGGACTTTTATTATCCCATTTCACACATCATAATATAATTTTTACTTAGTATTATTGCACATATTTTATTTTCATAAAACCCAAAAAATAAGAAAAAGAGGGTTTTGTTCATAAATTCAAATAAGGGATTCTCATATTTTCCTCACACTTTTCTCACAACTAAAACACTTATTTCTACAGACACACACACACTCACAAATAAGAGATTCTCCATTTTGGATTTATGGGATAAATCCCACCCCTCGTTTTACTGCAAACTACATGGACTTGGATGCCTTTATAGGCTACGTAAGCGTCTCGGGGTAAAACCCGAGACTCGAGTCCTTTTTCTCACTTTTTCTCCCATTTTCTATCTTCTCTAAATCCATTTTTCTTTTATTATACATATACTTGTTCTTAGTGACGCATTACCCCATATGTGTTATCGTTCCCTTATAATGATCAACGTAGGGGTAATCGCGTAAATCTCTTTTTTCTAATATTACTCTTATATATGCCTACGGATGACTCGCTTTATCTTTTCAATGATACAAGTCGAGGATTCCTACCTCCATTATATATATATGTACGCATGCACACATATCACGAGGGGAAACATAAAGGAAAATAACAAATATTCATGAGAGACCAAAAGAGCGGAATGGGTGCCTAACACCTTCCCATTTCGTAACTAAGCCTTCGAACTCTTCTCGAATCATCTTGGTTTCGTATGCACCAGTATGTCTTTGGATGCCACTCTTCGGGGTGTCTTCCCCTTTTTCTTTTGTCTGTTTTGAGTAAAATAGACTGGCTACTCTGAATCTCTCTACATTTTTCACACCAAAAACGACGTCGGCCGAAGCGCTCTCGAGAGGGACGCGCGGGACCCGAAGGATCCTTTCCGGCACACGCTCGCCCGCAAGGATCAGGATCAGGATGGCCACACCCTCTAATAGAGTTGTTAACACTAAGAATCCCACAAAAATTATCAAAATGCCTCCAAATATAGCAAGACAAATCACTACAACCAAAAAGATGATTAGGAGACTCTATGTTGGGAGATGAACATCAACCACATTTGGAAGGGCATCTAATTCCTATTCTCTTAATAGCTTCATATACTAGGAGACAGTTTATTAGAAGCCTTAAGAGAAAGAAAGAGATTTTGATAGGAATATTCTTATTCCATATGAAAGTATTAGACCAAGATGAACTTTTATGCTCTCTCACAATATTCCAAGCTGAATTGAAGGAAAATTCCCCATCTGAATTTGGAATCCAGATAAGAATGTCTTTATGGTTACTGCCCATCACCTCTACTTGAGAAAAAATAAACATTGAATTTTGGGGCATCTTTTGATTGATTTTTTAAAAGTCCCACTCTCCATTACTAGTAAGCAGGTCTAAGATTTTTAGCTGATTAGGAATCAAAGATGAGTCAAAATTACTATCTCCCGTCTAGTAATCCCATTTGACATTTATATCTCCATTACCAATGAGCCATTTACAAATCTGATCTGCCAAATCTCTAATCTTGGCCATCCTCTTCCAAATATGAGATCCTCTAGACACCTTTGCAACTTTAGGGTGATGAATTTTGCAGTATTTTTTATTCATAAACTGAGCCCAGAGAGAGTTTTGATTCTTGAAACTCCACCACAATTTACTAATGAAAGCCTCCACCAAGTAGTTTAATCTTTGAATCCTAATCCACCTTCTTCTATAGGTCTGCATAAATCTTTACAAGAAATCCAGTGGTACTTGTTTGATCCTTCAGCTATTCCCCATAAAAAAAATTCCATGATTTGTTCAATAATAACAATAACTTTTTTGGGGGGTTGCATAGCAGCTAAAGTAAAAATTTGAATAGACTGTACCACACGCTTTATTAGGATAATTATACCACCCATTGTTAGTAAATTTGAATTCTAGCCTTCTAGTTTACCCCTTATTTTGCTTATAAGCTTCTAAAAAAAGAACATTTCAATCTCCCATACTAAATGGGATATCGCAAGTACACAAAAGGAAGTTTCTTATGAGCCATCTTCAGAATTCTAGAGATCTTCCTTAACTTAGATTGATCCATCTTCTTAGAACAAAACAAAGAACTCTTGGTTGTATTCACTTCTTAACTTGAGACCACTTCATATTTCTTCAAGACATACATGATACTTTTGATAGCTTTTATGCTCCCAGAGGAAAAAATGATCGGATCATCTGCATAAGCAAGGTTAGAAATAAGAGGACAACTAATATGGGATTTAAAATTGTTTATGTTAGAATAATGAACGATTTTATCAAGATTTATACTTAGCACTTCGGCACAAATTATGAATAAACCTAGGGAAATAGGATCTCATTGCCTCAAACCTTTAGAAGATTTAAAAAAACCAACCCAGGGGGTGTGGTGGAGTGGTAGGGACTCCTCCTCCCTTAACCAAGTGTCGGGGGTTCGATTCCTGCCTTGGGTATAGATCAGCCTTAAATCTCTGGGCTAGCTGTCCCACCTTAAGAGGTGCCTACAATCAGTGAAGGGATTAGTCATTGTGGTACAGTGGACACCCTGGTATTACCAAAAAAAAAACCACAAGACTCCCCATTAATCATAACTAAGAAGTAGTTGTTTGATACGATCCTCCAAATTAAGTCTAACCAAGTCTCATTGAAACCAAATCTCCTCATAACTTGAATAAAAAATAGCCAAGTTACTTTATCGTAAGCCTTATGCATATCAATCTTGATGGCAACATTATTCCCTTCATTCTTGGAATTGATCATGGAGATCATCTCTTAGGTCAGGAGAATATTATCAACTATGACTCTATCTTTGACAAACCCACATTGGTTAGGAGAAATAATTTTAGGAAGAATTTTAGAGAGTCTGGAAGATAGTATTTTGGAGAGAATTTTGTTTAAAAAGGTGCATAGGCTTATAGGTCTATAATCTGCAAATGATTGGGGATTATCTTTTTTGGCAAGAAGAAAAATAATATTAGGGGTGAAGAATTTTAGGATTTCCATACCAGTAAAAAAAACTTCCACTTCTATATATACATCTAAACCAATGAATTCCCATGCTGAAGTGAAGAAACTTCCTGCGAAACCATCCATACCTGGAGCACTATTGCCACCCAGGTCCCAAACTGCAGCTTTGATCTCCTCTCTGTTGGTCATAGAAGTCAGAAGTAAATTATCTTCATCTTGAATTATTTTGGGGATAACAATCATGAACTCTTAATCCTCTACTCTTATAAAGTCAGTGCCAAGCAAGTTATTAAAAAAGTTTAGTCTTTTTTCCTTAATTTGTTGTTGATCTTCCAGCCACACACCTACAGAGTTTTTGATTTTATGGATGTAGCTCTTTTGTCTCCTAGCCTGAACTGATTTATGGAAATATTTGGAATTAATATCCCCTTCTTTAGCCCATTTATAATTATCTTTTTGTCTCTAAAATTCATCCTCCTGCTTTGTATGATGAGCTAAATTGGTTGAGCACCTGTTCATCTCTTCTCTATTTAAACCTGTAGGATCATTTCAAACTGAATTTCACTCCTCAGTGACTCATCTTCAGCAGTGGAAGTATTTGGAACAAATTACCAAAAGTTATCTTATTCCATGATTTCAAGGCTAGTCTAAGAGACTTCAAATTAGATGCCAAGATATATATTGGGTTCCGTCCATTAAAGTACTTCTAATTAGAATGGATGACAGAATTAAAAGAAGATTTTGTAGGCCAGAAATTTTGAAAAACAAATCTAGTACGGTGGTGATAAAAATTAGTAGATAAATACAAAAGTAAAGGGGAGTGATCTGATGCAACCTTACTGAGATGATCTACTACCACTTTAGAGATCATGTTTTGTCCTTTAAGATTCAGAAGCATCTTGTCTATCCTGTACCAAATAGAAGCAATTGAATCTCTTTTATTCCACCAAGTGAATTGAGACCCCAAACACCCCAAATCTAGAAGCCCATTAGCCTCTATATATTGGATGAAATCTTCTGCATAATTTAAGTCATATGGGAACCCTCTAACCTTGTCCCTTGAAGAAAAAACTGTATTAAAATCCCCTCGTACAAACAAAGGATCCATAATGTGAATTTAATTTAAGAATTCCCATAAATCTAGTCCATCTCTCCTAGTGCATTTAGCAAATACTAGAGATACCTGAATAGACATAGGAATAGAAAGATGATACAACTTCAAATTCAAACACTAAGAAAATTAAGACTCTATGGATACTGAAATAACATAGGAGAAAAAACTTTAAATTGAATTAGCATCATTAGCAACAGCCCTTTTAAAGCCAAATTTAATACAAAATTCTTCCAACCTAGCAACATCCACTTTAGGCTCTAAGCACACAAACATAACAAGTTTGTGCAGCTTCACCAAATTTTTTATCCTTCTCCCAGCCCCTTTATTCCCAATACCCCTCACAGTCCAAATCATTATATTCATCATTTAAAGATAGGTTTGGGGTGATTCTTAGAGGCAGACCTTAACAGTATATTTTCTATAGATACTCAACTTTTCTGCAAAAACAATCTTCTTACTTCTATGAGCTACTTGAGTCCATTCCTCATTTTTTTGATCCCCTTCATCAGTTGGAATTTTCCTAAGAGATAAATTCAAACTCTTTGTGACAACATTCTTCTAAAAACTACCATTATGATCAACCTCTTCTTTTTCCTCAGTCTATTTTACCTTACCTATTGCTGTAATATCTACTTTCATAGTGGATTTCTTTTGTTGATTGTCACTCTCAATTTGTTCACGATGTGTTTCTTCTTGGGGGGCAATAACATCTTGGATTGGTACTATTTTCCCTTCTTCTAAATCTTCCTCCACTATTATCAGATTATTTAACATGTTTTCCTTCTCAAAGGTCTTCTTAACCCATTCTTTTGTTGGTTCTTTAACTTTATTTCCCTTTTCTCCTTCTAACCCTTGTTGTTTCTTTTAATTTACATACTTCTTCATTACTTCTTGGTTTTTCTTCATCAAACATTTATTGCTCTCATGCCCTTTCTTTGAACATATATTACAAAATAGTGGGATATCTTCATATTCACATCTTTTCCAAAAACCATTTCCTTCTTTCCCATACCCTATCCAGACTCTATTGGTTAGAGTTTTGGTTAGGCCAATTTCAATACACACCCTTGCAAGACTGGGTCACATAAAGGCTGTAGTGGGGCTATCAAGCTTCAATGGATTGCCAAATGCACTTGCTATTGACAAGATGCTAGTTTTGTTATACAAATGAATAGGTAGAAGGGGTAATGTCATCCAAACAGGAGTTATTAAAGATTCCATATCTGGATGAAAATCAAAAGACCATATGAACACTCTCATGGGGTATCTTTGAATGAACCAGGATTCTCGCAGCCAAAGTATTAAGAAATCTTCTTCATTATAACATCTGATCAGGGTATGTTTTGCATTAATAACTCAAATATTATACGTAGCATTGAGAATCATTGAAGAAAAAACCTTACTCATATTATCGATGGATGGACGGCCATATGAAAACTTATCGATGAGAGTGTATTTGAAAGGTTCATATAACTTTATAACATCTTCTATAGAGAAGAAAATGGATGGCTCCCCTCTATAAGATTCAACTTCCTTTAACTGCACTCTTGTATTTGTGTCTACCTTGTCAACAATCTCTGCAAAAGACTTGTTAACTTTGTTCTCCTTCACTAGGGTTCCATGGTGATTAGGGTTAGATGTGCCAGACTCTAAGGTGGAGGCTGCATGTGAGGCCATGCACTAGGTTTTAGAATTCTCGAAAGAGAGAGAGAGAGAGATAGAGAGAGAGGGAGAGAGAGGGGATAAACTTAATATCAGTGATTATTTATAAATAACCCCAACACATCGTCCCAAGTGGTATATCTAAAAGCCATGATGAACACCATCGCGTTCTAAGTCTTCCAGGTTCACCACCTAGCATTGATTAATCTATTTTTTAAATTATCCCTGAAATGTCATGTCATGACACATACTTATAAAGAAGTCGTAGCTCTAACACCAAGGGATTCCCACAAATCGACATGATATAACTGTACTACAACCATCAATGGTCTACCATCACTTATGTATGCTTCAATACAAAATTAATTCCCAAAGCCTCGTGGGCGATGACATTAAACCCAATTATTTATCTAAACATCCTACACATCTATTACAAGAAATCACAAGTCATACCTTGACCTATGATACACAACCTAGAATCCACCAGCATGAAGTGTATATCGCCACAAGGATATCAACACAAAATGATTCCGAAAGGTTTTGAGGAGAGGTACTATTATCTTTGTAATGTACGGTACACAACCTCAGATTCACTATTACTAGGAACTGACTTCCACGTGCATTAACATCTCATTAGGGAAACCTTGGTAGATATCTCCAAGGGAATTTTCAATACAATTTCACAAGCTTACATCTTTTATTCCTTAATGAGTGTTCAACCATTATAACTGAATTGACTTACTATGTAAACCTCATACTACGTGTTAATTTATCAATTAACACAACATATATTTTGGTAGGATACAAGACGTTGAGCATTTCTCATAAACACCGAGGCCTATGACCACAAACGCCACAAAGGATCCTATTTCTCAATGCCACACTAGAATCTCCAAACTATAAATTAGTACCATCTAGGTTTTGGTAAGATGTAGGACGTGAGGTATTTCCCAAGAGGAGGATCCCCCTAATGATACCGCAAGAGGACCTATTCTAAAACATCCAAACTCGTGTACTTAATACTAAGTCACCACGATTTTCTTGGTTTACTCCTAGGTTACTTTAAACCACCATGATTAACCAAATCCACATT
This sequence comes from Sambucus nigra, assembly GCA_949130495.1. Taxonomy (NCBI): domain Eukaryota; kingdom Viridiplantae; phylum Streptophyta; class Magnoliopsida; order Dipsacales; family Adoxaceae; genus Sambucus; species Sambucus nigra. The sequence goes on along the minus strand of OX422207.1, from coordinate 127,425,358 downwards.
ATAGTCAAGGTATATGAATATATATATACTAAATCCAAGCCCACAACTATGGGACCTAATCCGTTCTCACCACAGAGCTAACACTTATAACCACATTACTCATTATTGTCACTCATGTGACCCCTTGCCACAAATGGACTATAACTCTAGTCACGGTTAATAAGGTACATTCATCGACTAGTAACCACTAAGGCACATACCCATCAGTGTACTATTCTATCAAGTTTTTTTTATCTAATAGGGCAAAAGACCCCCAAAAATTATTATTAAGATAGGAGAAACAACCTCTCCATAGGTGGCTTATATAATATGGAGAAAGATTTAAAGAAAACATGATAGGAACTCAAAACTAAGAAGGACTTTTGAAAACTTAATTATGAATGTGGAACAATTTTGATATAGTGGCAGCCCATGACATCCAGTTTGCAATAACCTCTGACCATCCTTAGCACCTCTTGAATACTTTGGAAGACTCTACTCGATTGAAGCGCAATACCACTAGTAGTTAACTAGGACTGATTTATCCTCTAGTGTTGGCCCACGCAAATTTACATGTTCATTGAATTTTCCACCAATCACGGTATTACCCCAAGGATCCAATTTGCCTAATTACAACATTGATATTGATTGCCCGTATGTGTTTCACCTGCGACCACTTATAATTTAAAATCATGATTCCCCACTACATATTTATGACACTCTAACTATCAGTCTCTACCGTCAGTTACACACGATATGATGCCACTTTCCTTATGGACATCATCTCATTCTAGCGACATCTTCAAAGACTCTGCGTCAACTAGGGCAGGAACACAAACACTTTATAGTATGAACTACGGTGTCACCACATATTGGCTTACGTGGACACACATAAATTATTATCGTACTTAGTCAGGAATGCAAAAGAGATATATAACAATTAACTTCATCGTATGCCACTTGTCACTAACTTACTTATCGTTCCAACCTCTTTGACTTTACCATCGAGCACATGAACTAAACCCTCTTGAAACTAGTATGACTGGCCCTACCCAAGACCAACGTCGAAGATCTAATACCGACCTCACAACGTTGAACTAGAAAGGAACCTTTAACTAGGATCTCACCATTTGTAACATCCCGACCCGGATTTATGGGATACCCGGTCCGACCCGAGCGTTAGGTGTGAAGTTCAACGGCACAACCAACATAATAATAGTAGCCTAGTATTATTTCAATTAACATTTAACTTGTTTATCATGGGATTCCAGTTTCAAGATATACTATGTGCAGGGCCCATGTGGGGTACACATGAGTCCAAGTAAACAGAGATGCTAACGTAAATAAAGCAAAGTACACTTACCTAGACAACAACCTTAAAATACGAACTCGCACACAACCTACCATAATAAAATGAGGGAGTTAGCCTATGGCTAGTGGGAATATAGAGAGAAATATAGGAATGAACGAAATAAAAGATACGCACACGCTATAACCACATGAAAGAAAAATTATATATTTATATATATATAAATATACATCTACCTTTGAAAAATGCATATTTCAATGCATTAATCATTTCACTTTTGAAAACCTTACTTGTCCAAATTAATTTACCTTAATCTTGTAGAATACTTACTTTGCCCATACTTAGTATTTCACACATTGTTTAACACACCCGGTTAAACACTTGAAACCACTATACTAGATCTTCCCAACCACAATCCTTTATCAAAATTACCCTTCTTATTCACGTAAATATACTTTACTATTTTCATAGGGAATCACCCTCTCGACACACACAATCACCATGTTAGAAAATATTTTATTTTTTCATTTGAAATCCATTTTCAAAACACTCTTACGTAGATTACAAGTTTGACCACTTTGGTTACTTAATCACTGATTTACCCACTTACTTTATCCTTTTTACCTTAGCTTATGGACATTAATGGGTTTACACATTTAGTTGTCCATTTTAACTTTACCATAATATTTATTACATTCATTCAATTTAGGTTGTATTAACACATTTCATCGCATAACCCATTTCTTGACATACTCCTTATTCCTTATATCTTTTCTTAAAATCTTCTTATATTACATACTTCTGGGAGCTCCACACTGCTAGCTATGCGCACCATGTGCTCTCTCCAGTGATTTAGGGAGTTTAACCCAAGGGCTCCGAGGCCTTCTTTCTTATTTTAGAGTTGCATCTGAGTGTTTATTAATGTGTTTAACATTTTACACATGCCAATATTATTTCATTTCTTTACTTTTACCCGACCAAAGCTTAAAACCTGAGGTTTCACCCAAACTCATTATGTACTTTGAGTTTGTACATTCTTGTCCTTTATATATTTAAGTTGAATTTTATACTAAAATCATTTACATCTTAATGACCTATGATAATTTCATCCACACTAGTGTAACACCTTACATTAACATTATTAAATCATAAGAATGTTACATTTTATGTAATTTTTCTAATTTACCCTCTTTATTGCCAAACCTGTCATTTAATCCTTTAACAAGTGTTATTTCCCGAAATGGTTATTAAGTTTCCAACTTTATGTTTAAAACACTTTTAGCCTTTTTAACACTTGTTCACTATCACACTTTTACACCTTAAAAATCTGAAATAGAACCCTTAACATATTAAGCTCCTATTTTCCACGCATTCTTTAAATACCAAAATTTTCATTTATCTTATCTCATGTTTAAACCCAAATGAAACTTCCTTTTAACTAGTCCTTACATTTATTTACAATATTACAAGTTTATGTACACGAGGAAACATACTTTAAAATCCTAAAATCCTATTGGGTAGTCTACACATATGTTTCAATCTAGAAATTTATATCTTTTTCAACGAACATACTTTTCAAATCATAAAGATATTTTATTAATTTCTTTAAACTCAATAATGATACCAGAAATGGTATCACCAAGTCAAGATGTATTTAAGATCAAATCATAAAACAATGGTGTACAGAAGATATAAATGTATAGAAAGAAGGAGACGAGGCAAAGAAGGAGATGATACCAAATATAAGTGGTTAGGTCGGAGCCTACGTCCCTTGTGCCGTGTGAATGGTGGGTTTCACTATAAGTATGGAACTAATGGCCTATAAATACAACAATCAATCTTTTCTTTCTCTTTTCTATATTTTGACAGATTCTGCTAGGCCTGTGAATAATGAGATCCTTTTCAATGAAGAAGATGAAAGGTATATAGTGCTTAGGGGGTATAGTGTACTCCCCAAGAATGTGTGTGCATGAATACAATGGTCTAAAATAATCCTGTGTGGACATTTGGCCCTGTCACTTGTAGGACATGATGACCAAATATTCCCTCACGTGAGGGGATGACCTAGTGGTAATAGTTTCATCTATCACGTGTTGCATGCGCACGCGCTCATCTCCACGAGTATTCCAATACACGTGCTTCATTAGGATGAGTACTACGACTAACCTTAACGATCGAGGATGAACCCATGTGACCTTAACGCTTATGGAAGGACACTTGTCTCGTCTTCTAGTCTCGTCCTAAACCCATCGGCATAGATCCATTCTAGTTCGAGGATACTTAATCCCTCAAAAATAATGCAGACCCCCATACTAGGTGACTGACGAGGGACACGACTGAGTCATCTGACCAAGGCTGAGTGGTAACTTCTCATTCTTATTCAACTCGTACGGGTCGACTAAGGTCAAGGCTCATGGTCCTAGACAAGGTGATACTTAGCATATCAATCACCCCTACTGCTTAGAATCTGACATCTGGATGATGCTGAGGAGTAATGATGCTATGTTGTCAGATGTCTCTATTGATGACTGTTGAGGCGACACGTGTTAACCATCAGGTGAATTGGTCACTTGAGTTAACAATTGTTACACTTCTCATAGGGTTGTCTCCAATCGAGGTGCGAATGGCGGCTTAGATGTGTAGGGTTTTGTGCTCATTATGAACAAGATTTTAGGCAATTGTGTACCCCTTTGTGAAGAGTGCACAAATCATGTCCTGTATATAATTTTTTTATTTTTTTATTTTTTAAGACGAGGCTAGAAACCCCAAATTTATTAAAAATGATGGTAGAACGGCCCTTTCAAGGTGGACTTCCAATAATAAGAGATATAAAAAGAAAGAATTATCGAACCATTAAATGAAGAAATCAAACAATTAATGAAGTAATGAAAATGATTTGATACCCAAGAGATCCATCTTGTATAGACCTTTAGACTTTTGAAGGAGATCTTGAACATTTGAAAAGCTGTAGAAACATAGGGACTAATTTCCATGAATGGCAAGACTGGAAGCTACTGAATTAAAAAATCTCCAAATTTGAGAGTAGGAAATAGAGATTACAGATTGAAAATCTATAATAATTTTGATAGATTCTATAAGGTACCAAGGTGGTTTCTTTATATGACCTTTGAGAATATCAAAAAGAAATTTGTTATCAGTTTCAACAACAACCGAAGAAATTTTGAGCCTTATGAATGCTTGGAGACCTATTATGATGGAAGAACATTCAGTTGAGTTATCGATGACATTATCTTAATTGATAGAGAAAGCTTGAATCAAAATCCCATTGTGATCTCTTACAATACCTCTTGAACCTGATTGATCTAACTTACTTCTTCTTGCTCCAGCAGTATTAAGCTTGACTTCCCAACACAAGGCTTATTCCACTGGGAAATTACAGGAATGAGGGGTTTGGACTTCAAGTTGGAAAGCTTGAAATGTTGAAAAACAAAATCAAAATGAGTAGGTTTAGATCTGAACTTCAAATTGCTGCAGCAGGAAATCATGAGGTCACATACTTAATTGATGATTTTTCTATAGTCCATACCTATACCTTCAAACCTAGATAAGTTTCTGCATATAAATAGGGGTTGTATTCCAAACCTTTCTTCTCATTTGACTTTCCCCTTCATCACGTTTCCTCCTTGAACCCGAGATTTAACTTTTTGCACCCGTGTTTTCAAGCATTGTCTCAAGGTTGTTTCTGCTTCTCCATTCCCATTTATTATCCAGGCAACCTTCTTGCACCATTTCTATTCGAGATTTTATAGTATATTGAATCACTTTTAGACTTTATACTTTTTGATGAACTCAAACCCAACTCTGACATCTCTCCCTAGTTGTTTAGGGCTCACATTTAGGCCTTATGTGGTGGTTTTAAGAAGGTTTAACTTTTGGAAACGTTTTTCACTTATTGCACCATTTAGGTTTGCATTAGTCTCTTAAAATTCCTCCGATAGTATTTTGTATACCCCCTGCTATAAGCTGTTCTTGGTAGGAAAAAAAGATTTAGTTCTTCTCTTTAGAACTTTAAGTCAAATTTAGTCAATGTTAATACTGTTTGTGGCTTCCAATCTTTAATTGTTCGAGTGATACCTAGTCATTTGAATGTTCAGGACCTTATACAAGTTAGTATTTTAATACCCAATGCTTAGAGGGAGGTAATTCCAAGAGATATGCAGACAAGAGGATGAGGTCGAGGCAGGGCATCAAGTCGACCCCATTTAGAGATGACCCCTCTTTCCTATTCCTATAAGAGTAATTCTTCCCACAACTGAAGAAATGGTCGACTCATCCTCCACCCAAGGCGATAATAGGGATTCATACGAAGAAGCCATTTTGTATTCTTCGACTCATCCTAGGGAGACTAGAGATCCTGGTAACACGTCTCGGGTTTCATCGCCCAATCAATCTGAGGCATCCGATCGAGATGACATTTGTGTTGAGATACTTCCAGATCCCATTGAGCTGACCCCCAAGGCAAATATTCCACTAACTATAACTCCTTTATCTGCAATGTCTGATGCTGAATTCCAAAGCACTTATGCTAATGTTGATGCCAAGGGTGAAGAGGTAGAGGCTGGAGGTGAGGTCGAAGATGAAATGGATGAGGACTTTGATTCTGACGATCCACTTAACTATTCGTATACTGATACTTTCTTTTCTTTAGGAACATTTATGGTATTAAGCCCAATGTCACCTTGCGAGTTTCGAGTGAGGATGAGAAAGTGTATGACAGACTAGAGGGAGAAATTTCCCTCTATGATCAAGTGTTCAGAGTTCGGTTATGCCTTCCTGTTAAACCGACCATACAAGCCATCCTCTCTGGTCTAAGCTTCACTCCTAATCAGATAGCCCCAAACTCCTGGAGTGTCATCTAAGGTCATGTATCCTTATAGAGGAATAAGTATGAGGACAAACCTTCAGTTGATATTTTCCATGCTTATTACCATGTGTTGTCCACACCTAATCAGGTCGGGTTTATCACTTGGGAGGCAGGAGGTCTGACAAAAGATCCTCAATGTTACTCAGACTTCCAATCATAGCTGAAAGGATAGATTTTTCTTTGCATCTGTAGATTGGGAGTTTATGGCCGACAATGACCATGAGAGACTAGAAGACAAGTCGAGGGTGCCCCATACTTGGGAAAAACCTTTAATGCTCACCACCAAGTTTGACCCCGGCCTCAGTATAGCTAATAGGAAGAGAGTTGACTTCCTCAGAAGTCAAGGTAAGGTTTTCCAACTCCTTTCTTTTTAATTTGATGTCCCCATAATATTTAGATAAGTCTGGGTTAAAGGTTGATCCACGGGTCGACCTTTGTAAGTGATATAGTCCCTCTATCATTATTCAAGTGCTTTGTCTTACTTGATGCTTATGACTGATAACCCATATTATGTTTTTACAGACTGCCCTCCTCATATGTCTAACGAATTTTTTAATCAGCATATTCTAAGCCTTAACAAAAACTCGAATAAAAAAAATAGGCTAGAAAGGGTCAGCCAAAGAAGGCAATTACCACGGGGTCGATATAATCTGAGGTCGGCTAAAAAAGGACTGAAGAATAAGTTTTTGCTGGAGGGTCGGCCTGACAAGGACACCCAGAGGTCGAGGGTCATTCCCCCAGGCCCATACATGCTTAGTATCTCTAGTGCGAGCTCTTTCTCAGGGGATTCCTTTCAAGAGTACTGACAGAGAAACATTGCCAATCTTAGGAAGTGCCTAGGCTCAATCATTCCTTTTGATACAAGATCTAAGAGGGATATGCTTGGGGTTCCCACTAAGAATGACTACGAGTTCCTGGATAAGATGGTTGCCCCTTAGGTGTTTAATTTGGGTCTCCATTTGATGGATCAGGTAACTATTTTCTTCCAAGGCTTAAGTGTTCTCTCATACTCCTTCCTCATCTGTAATAAGATTTCTTATTTTATTTACACACTGTATACACCTTTTCCTGGGCCAATAAGTGGATGGTCAAGAATTATCCTGAACATTAAGAGGTCGACCGTGCTCTCAAGTCTGAGGAGAAGTTGAAGAAATGCTTGGAGACATACGAAACCGACCTTTAGAAGTCTCATAATGATTTAAGGAGTAATGATAATTTATTGAAGGAGAAGGAAAATTTGATCAAGGATCAAGATGAGGCCCTAGCTGCATTTACTATCACTCATACCAAAGAGCTTTCTAAGGTCGTGCAGAGAGGAAAGGGAGAGGCTTTATCTCCTAAGTCCCTTAAGAAGATCAGGGCTGAAACTGTAGAAGCCTCAAGGCTTCAGATGAGTTTGGAAATTTGGCATTATTTACGTAGAGAGGGGCATGAAAACAACATGCTGGTGGATTAGCACCAAGTTCACTAATGTCATCTCTTCCATTCATCTAGATTTGTCTGCTCCGAACTTTATTGATCCTCTCTTTGACGCTTCCTGGACTACGTGGATCTTATGGAGGTGACTGAGGCCGGGGCTAACCTTCAAGACAATGGTGGAGCTAAACCTAACTTAGAGGGAACCCCCATCATCAATCTTGAGCCAACTTCTTTGGGTTGCCTCTTGTGGATAATACACTCTTTTGATTGTACCCTTGTTTAACATGTTCTGGACAACTTGATACCTCCATAGTTTTGGCAATCTCAGTATTTTTTTTGAAATGAAGCTTATTTCTATAGTGTTTACATTCCTTCTTATTTTACTTGCATGCTTTTACTTATGCTTATTGTCGTCTATGCCGAGGGATCAAATCCACCAAAATGATAACGACGTCTAAGTGATTTTTTAAATTTACTTTTACCAAATTAATGATGTTTTAGGCATAAGTCCTCCCTCATCGTTTTGAGAGTGCATGGAGATCCGTCTCATCCAGCACTGTCATCTCGGCTGAGGGATCAAGTCCACCAAGTTAATGATGCTTTAAATCATAACCATGTCTAAGTGATTTTTTTAAATTTTCTTCCACCAAATTAATGATGTATTAGGCATAAGTCCTCCCTCAGCGTTTTGAGAGTGCAGGGAGAATCGTCTCGTCCAACACTGTCATTTTGGCTGAGGGATAAAATCCACCAAGTTAATGATGTTTTAAATGATAAATGCCTTTTGATGTTATTGGCAGTCTTTGTATGAGGTCAACCCCATCCATACCATTGTATCACCGAGGGCAACTTAAGCTTACTTCACAACGAATGATTTTTTGCAGCTTAAGATGAGCTGACACAAACGAATATTTGAATAGGTAGACAACATATGAAGAAACACTTAGATTTCATTGAATTTATTTCATATGAGTCTCATACACATGTATTACAATATAAATGCAGGTAAAACAGTATGTAAGGACATAAATTTCCAATTGAGTCCATGTATTGTGTTGGCTCAATTCCGGACAAAAACATTTATTCATAGGATAGTGTGTAATTGTAATAATCTCAAGCCTATGAAGTGTTTGTTGAAGACGTAGCGGCAACAAGTATAAAGCTTCATCAAGTATGCCGATTTGTGTGCCTTGTTTCTACGTCATCAATCATAGTTCCATGCTCCCAAGGTATGAATGCAATATTATATATATAGGAGCTTGGAACAAGTTTATTGGGTGTTAGGTTTTATAAAAACTGCGTTTTGTTTTAAGAAATAATTAATTAAAACTTTAAATATATGTTTATAATGTTTTCTGGGCTTAAACAAGAATATTCAAACTTTCGGGTTTTTCGTTCGATAGAGTCGTCCGAACGAGATTGTCGTTCGAACGAAAATGTCGTTCGAATGAACCTGCCAACGAGTTTCCATATTAGGCCACTGGAATGTCATCCGATATGTCGTTCGAACGAACCTGTGTTCGAACGAGATATCCAACAAGACTTCTAACGAGTTCCCTCTTTAATATTCTGGAACTTCGTTAGAAATCTCGTTCGAATGAGAATTTCGTTCGAACGAAATGTCATTCGAACGAGATGCCAGGAGGGAACAGTTTTTTGGCAGTTTTTCACCCACTTCCCCACTTAGTTTTTAACCAATTTTTCAGACTTAATATGTGCGGGAAGAACATTTTCCAATCCAACTTTTTCCAACTTTTCCATTCCATTCCATCTCTTAGAGAGAGTTTGAGAGATAAAATTGTTTAAGGAAAATGTTCAAGTTTTGAGTGCTATTTTTCAAGAGAAAATATTGTATCACTCTAGTTTTACACCCATATTGTTTATCCAAGTTCACATATATACATATCAATTGCTTGGAGTTTGGCACCGGTTTATCCCTTCCGTTTTAAAGAGAACTTTTGATTTGCTTCTACATCCATCAAAGAAGAAGACGTTTTGTTGCGATTCTACCCACTTGGAGAAAGGCTCCTTGCTCGGGTGACGGTGACCATAAAAAGTCCTATCGGTGGATTCCGAGACCGCGGTGGTGTTCCAAGGTTATCCTCTAGGAAGAGGTGTCTACAAGAAGAAGCGTCGAGGCTTGAAAGGGATCGAGTCGTGCGTTGTAAGTCTATATGTCTTGTAATTGTAATTCCGTATCTAGTGGATTTGTGGCTAGGGTCGTCCGAGGTTGTTTCCCGTCATGGGTTTTTCCTCGTACATCGCGGCGTAGTGTGATTGATTTATTTTATCTTACATAAAAAATTTAGAACGCATGCTTAGGATAATTCAAGATAAAATTTGGTTTAAATTATCACACTCACTTTAATTGGGACTAAATTAAATATTGGGTAAAATTAGTATATTCAAGTCATCTTCTAAAATTAGTTTGGCCTAACTTTGAGATATTGATAATTATGACTTAGGCAAATTCTTGGACTTGGATTAATAAATTGTTTTAAGTGAATATATTAATTGATTAATTTTACTTCACTTGGTGTAATTTTAATTTGTTTAAGAAATTAAAATTTGTTAATTTAAAGTTGAACCATCACACTGCTTCTGCATCATCTTGAATTTATATAAAAGGAAATTATAAATAATTTTTAATTGTGAAAATTAAAATCCGGGGATCCATAAACTCACACCGTTTACACAGTAAAACTGTAATCTCATTGATAATATTTCTTGAGGTGGTCGGCATTCCATGAGTTGGAGAATGGCTCTCCTTCTAGGTTTTCCAAAATGTAAGTTCCTAGCACCACTTCTTCGACCACTTTGTGTGGTCCAAGCCAATTTGGATGAAGATTATTGGGCTTTTTCCATGTCTTCTTAAGTACCAAGTCTCCTACTTTCAGCGGATGCATTTTTACTCACTTGTTGTAGAATCTTGTTATTCTTTGCTGGTAGGCAGCTTGCCTAAATTCAGCGTCTTCTCTTCTTTCTTATCTAAGATATAAATTAAGCCTCCTCTCATAATTATTCTTCTCAGGGTCATAGGTCTCAACCCTATGAGTAGGAAAACCTATTTCCGTTGGTATGATTACCTTTGATCCGTAAGCAAGCATAAATGGGGTTACCCCCGTAAGGGTCCTCTCCGTCGTTATATAGGCCCATAAGACAGTTTACACTTCCTCGATCAATTTCCCTTTGAATCTTCTAACTTTTTTCTTAATTTCATCAAGGATTGTTCGGTTTGTCACTTTCAACTTCCCATTATCTTGGGGTCGGTTGGTGGTGGAGAAGAATTATTTGATGCCGATTCTTTTGCAGTACATTCTTAAATTGTGTTCTGTAATCAGAAATTAGGGTGTTGGGTAGACCGTATCTACATATGATATTTTTCTAGATAAACTGGAAGGTTTTCTACTCTATGATTGTAATCATCGGCTTGGGCTCCACCCACTTCAAAAAGTATTCTATTGCTAAGATAAGATAAAGATAATTATTCACAGCTCTGGGTAAGGGTCCTACTAGATCAATTCTCCACCCAGCAAATGGCCAATGAGATGTTATTGAGTTCAGAGGCTGATGGGGGTGGTAGTAAACCTTTGGCACCTGTCACACTTCTTGACATATGCTTCAAAATCCTTGGCCAAGGTCGTCCACTAATACCCTTGTGTAATAATCCTCTTATCTAAGGATCTTTTGCCAACATGATTGGAGTAGGAACCTTCGTACACATCCTTCAGGATGTAGGCTAACTCATACGGATGGACACATTCGAGCAGAGGAAGAAAAAATGCTTTCTTGTATAAAGTGTCTCCTATGATGGAGAACATAACATCTTTATATCTCATCTTCCTTTTCTCGTTCTTAGATTATGGTGACTCCCGGTCGTCTATGTACTTGATGAGGGGATCCATTCAGGAATTCCCCATGTTCAAATTAATACAAGTCACTAAAGGGTCGTCTTCTTCTTCCATGATTAGCTGATGCAAGATTTCTACTAGTACCGTCCTTCTTATCTCCGTTCTTATAGTTGAGGCAAGTCTTGAAAGTGGATCACCTCACGTATTGTCCATCTGAGGTATCCTCTTCAGCTTCAGCTCTTTGAATATATTCAATATTGATCTTACTCTCTACAAATATTTGTCCATCCTATCGTCTTTCACCTCATATGCCCCCAATATCTGGTTTACCACCAATTTAGAGTAAAATGAACTAGAATCTGGCTGACATTCAGAGCTCGGGCCAGGGAGAGACCTTCTTTAAGGGATTCATATTTAGACTCATTATTGGAGGCCTTAAAATTGAACCTCAATGCGTATTCAATGTTTGTCCCATCTGTTGCTCACACTATCAGGCTTGCACCACTTCCACTCTTGTAAGAGGACCCATTGACAAAAAGGCTCCACACTAAATTCTCAGAGAAATTACCTTCTACCAAGGCCCCATTTTTTAATAGATACCATTCTTATTCATTCTCAGATATATTCCCTCTTGATAAATGTTCTTCGGCCTTATTCGGGGGAGAGCTCAAATTGGTCCCCTGCTCACAACTGGTAGTCTCAAACGTTTTACTATCGGCCTCGTCTCAAGTAAACTCGGCCACGAAGTCTACTAGTGCCTACCCTTTGATGTCCACTCTAGGCTGATAGATGATATCAAACTCTCCAAGACCTATTGCCCAAACCATTAGTCTCCCTGACTTCTCAGGCTTGTGGATGACCTAATGTAGTGGAGAGTCAGTTAGGACGACCATTGTGTGGGCCTAGAAGTATGACTTCATCTTCCTTGAGGCATTAATCAGAGCATATGACAAATTTTCCATCATAGAGTACCTCTGTTCGTCCCCCTGGAGTGCCTTACTATTAAAGTATACATGCTTATGTACTCCATCCTCATCTCTTATGATGGCAGTGCTAATAGCCGACTCTAAGACTGCTTGACATACATAAAACATTTCCCCTTGGACTGATAGTGACAATAATAAGGGGGAGATGAGGTAGGACTTCAACTTCTAGAAGGCCTCATCATATTCCTCATTCCACTTGTAAACTTTTCTAAGAACTTTAAAAAATGGAAGACAATTGTCGGTGGCTCTACATACAAACCTGTTAAGTGTTGGCACTCTCCCTATCGGCCTCTACACATCCTTGATTTAAACCTGGTCTTCGTCTCTACAAAGGCCTTAATTTTATCTTGGTTGGCCTTTATTCCCCCCTCATTTAAGATGAAGCCCAAGAACATACCAGCGCCTATACTGAATATGCACTTTGCAGGGTTGAGCTTCATCATGTACTTATCAGTCGTATCAAAGGTTTGCTTGAGGTCGACCACGTGAGAGTCGGCCTTGAGAGTCTTAGTTAGCATATCATCAATGAATACTTCAATCGTCTTCCCAATTTCATGCTCTAATATATTGTTAACAAGTCTCTAGTATGTAGCTCCAGTATTCTTCAAACCGAAGGGTATGACTTTGTAGCAGAAAGTCCACTTGTCCGTTATAAAGATAGTCTTCTCCTCATCATCTGTGTGCATGGATATCTGGTTGTATCTTGAGTAAGCATCCATGAAACTCATCAGCTCATGACCTTCTGTGGCATCAATTATCTAGTTGATCATGGTTAAAGGAAATTTGTCCTTAGGCCAGGCCTTGTTCAGGTCGATAAAGTCTAGACCCATTCTCCGATTCCCATTAGCTTTGGGAACTGTGACAACATTAACCAGCCACTTAGGATATATCACCTCTCTTATGAAGCTAACCTTTTTTTAGCATTTTTACCTCTTCCTGAATGACCTCATATTTCTCCTGAGAATAGATCCTCCTCTTCTGTCATATCGGCCCAACATCATCGATCATATTCAATTTATAGAAAAAGAGTTTAGGAACTATGCCCGATATATCCTCATGACTCCATGTGAAGATACTTTGCTTTTGTCTCAAGGATTTGATCATCTCTTTCTTTATATCTCCTCTTAGGGCCTTATTGGCCTGGATGATTGTTTTGGCGTGTCCTCATTGAGGACGATGGATTCATCCTCTTTTGCGGCCTCCCCTTTCTTGAGTTTGGTTTAATCCGTAGGATCCAGGATATATATACTGTAGGTTGTAGTTGCTTTCTTATGAGCTTTCCTCTCCTTGACTAACTTGAAATATCATTCATGTTCCAACACTTGATCACCTTGCACTTCCCCTACCCCATATGGGGTCGAGAATTTTACCATTTGGTGTACAATAGATGGAACGACCTCAAATTTCTTGAGGGACACTCTTCCCATGATAATGTTATAAGCCGAGTATACACTATCATCAATCACAAAGAAATTGACCTTATTTCTAAGCCTTTTAGGCCAAACATCTCACATTCTAAAATCGATTTCATATACTCCTAATGGGTGAACCTTCTCACTACTGAACCCTATCAGAGGGTGACGATAAGGGACGAACCTCTTCTGGATGAGTCCCAAACCTTTGAAATAAGTGTACAACATAACGTCCGATGAACTTCCCCCTCGACCAAAATCCTCAGTACGTCATACCCATTCACTATAGTTGGGATTACCCATTCCTAAGGATCTGGTATTCCCATGAGGTCGAGTCTTAAAAATCCCATAATTAAGGTTTCCATATCTACCTACTTTATCTTCTATAATTTTGTGCTAACTTCGGTTTACAGGAAGTTGAAGTTAACGACTTCAACTTTAGGAAGGGACTTTGCCTCGGCCAAATTCTCCTTACGATCATCCACTTCTGTACCACCCCCTGCCAGGCCTACGCATATCATCTTCACATCAAACGGGATCATGTGGACTCTCCCCTTTGGGTCATCGTCTTTTAGTGGCAGATTTGGGTCATAATTATCATCGTCATCTGAGGCGTCATCTTTCTTCCATGGGGCATATTCTCTGCACTTGTTGGCCCTTCTCCTTATGAGGTTGTCTTGTCCTCTCTTCGGGCCATCACTACTCATATACTTCCATAGTTTTCCAGCCTTCAGGATCTTTTCAATCTCATTTTTTAGGGAAAAACATTTATTAGTTAAGTGACCGTGGTCTTGGTGAAATTCACACCATAAGCTCTTATTCCTTTTTAAGGGGGAGATTTCATATTTTTATGCCATCATAGGGATCGATAATTCTTGATCGCATTTAGAATGTGCTCGTACATGACCGTGAGACGAGTATACCTAGTAAAATTATCATAAGCTGATCTCTTCTTTCCGTCTTTAATCTTGTTCTGAAACTTGGTCCCACTTCTAGTCCCCTTCTATCCTCATACTTATCTTCCATAACTTCTTCAACATTCATGACCTTTTCGACCATAGACAGAAGCTCGTCCATCGACTTTGGTAGGTCTTCATCAAGCTTCCAAAGCAACTTCCCTTTCAATAAACCTCCTAATAATGTTGTTATCGCAATACTTTCCTCGTAATCTTCTAGTTCCAATTTCTCCTTATTAAACCTCATAATGTATTCCCTAAGACTCTCATTCTTACCTTGTTTAATGTATAACAGGTGAGTAGTCTTCTTCGGGGGTCTTACCTCAAAACAGAAATTGTAGATGAACCGTTCTACAAGTTGCTTGAAATTTTCAATGGAGTTCTTCGGAAGAGAGGTGAACCATATATGGCATCTCTTGTCAAAGTGATCAATAATGCACCGCATTTCATCTAATATAAAATGAAGTAGATATCTACAGTCGACTGGTACATCTCTACACGGTGCACAGGGTCAGTACTCCCATCATACTTTGGGGTAATCACTGGCGGCTTGAATTTGGCAGGGGTTAAGAAGTTAACTATCTTTTCCGCAAAAGGAGAACCTTCCGAATATCCCCTCTGCAAGGGGTCATAGCCTTTAAATTTTGTTATTCCAGGTCCTCTCAGTATCTTCAACAATGTTAGCCTGGACAATGTTATCCCCCGCCACTTTAACTGGCCGAACAGACGACTTCCTTGTTTCGTACCTACATCAACTACTCACTTATCGCTGGCCCTCATCTCGACCATACGGGGTTTCCATCTGCCCTCGACTTCCTTGAGCCAGCATTGCTCCTTGACTTGGACAACCTTTCTCCCAAATCACCAACTGGGCAGATCCTTTCAAAGGCCGACCTCTACTTAATCAATCAAAAGATGATCCACTTGGTCAGGCATCTAGACTCGACGTCCTATCACAAGCTCAGCTTCCATGGATGGGGCGTACCGTATTCCCAGATAATTCGTATGGATCCCAGCAATCAATATGAGCATCTTCATCCTCATAATCATCGAATTGGTCCTCCAGGCACGGTTGACCTTACCTCCCCAGGCATAAATGCCGAGGGTCAGCAACGTCCCCCCGCCATTGAAGAGCAGGTAGATCCTTGCGAGGTGCCTGGGGTGGTAACTGGCCCCTTAGTGAGGCACCCTCGCTGCCAGAGTAATCATCTCCGACGGGGCTCCTGCTGGCCTGATTACTACATTCTGGATGAAGGCAACTAGCTGCTCTTGTATCCTTATTGGCTTGCTACTAAGGATTTCAATGCAGCTGCCACCTCGGCCATTTCTGACTGAGGAGGCACGTTACTAGAACTAGGACCACTAGCTGATGGTAGCGATAGTGGAAATTCTGATGCCATATATTTATCTATATATAAATATACATCTACCTTTGAAAAATACATATTTCAATGCATTCATTGTTTCACTTCTGAAAACCTTACTTGTCCAGATTACTTTACCTTAATTTTGTAGAATACTTACTTTACTCATACTTAGTATTTTGCACATTGATTAACACACCCGGTTAAACACTTGAAACCACTACACCAGATTTTCCCAACCACATTCCTTTACCGAAATTACCCTTCTTATTCATGTAAATACACTTTAGTATTTTCATAGAGAATCACCCTTTCAACACACACATTCACCATGTTAGAAAATATTTTATTTTGACATTTGAAATCCATTTTCATACACTCTTACGTAGATTATGAGTGTGACCACTTTTGTTACTTAATCACTGATTTACCCACTTACTTTACCCTTTTTACCTTAGCTTATAGACATTAATTGGTTTACACATTTACTTGTCAATTTTACCTTTACCAGAACATTTATTAGTTTCATTCAAGTTAGGTTGTATTAACACATTTCACCACATAACTCGTTACTTGACATGTTCCTTACTCCTTATATCTTTTCTCGGAATCTTCCTATATTAACTACTTCTGTAGGCTCCACACTTCCGGCTATGCGCGCAACATACTCTCGCCAGTGATTTAGGGATTTTTATCCAAGGGCTCCGGGGCCTTCTTGCTTATTTTTGAGTTCCATCCGAGTGTTTATTAGTGTGTTTTACATTTTACACATGTCCACATTATTCCATTTTTTTATTTTTATCTAATCGAAGCCTAAACCCAAGGTTTCACCCAAACACGTTATGTACTTTGAGTTTGTCCATTCTTGTCCTTTATATACTTACGTTGAATTTTATACTAAAGTCATTTACATCTTAATGACCTATGATAGTTTCATCCAAACTAGTGTAACACCTTACATTAAAAAATTTAAATCATAAGAATGTTCCCCTTTATGCAAGTTTTCAATTTTATCCTTTTTATTGCCAAATCTGTAATTTTATCCTTTAACAAGTGTTATTTCACGAAATGGTTATTAAGTTTCCAACTTTATATTTAAAACACTTTTACCCTTTTTAACACTTGTTCACTATCACACTTTTACACCTTAAAAATCTGAAATAGAACCTTTAACATAGTAAGCTCCTATTTTCCACGCATTCTTTAAAGACCAAAATCTCCATTTATCTTATTTCATGTTTAAACCCAATGAAACTTCCTTTAAACTGGTCCATACATTTATTTATAAAATTACAAGTTTATGTTATTGATAAAATGAACTTTAAAATCCTAAAATCCTATTGGGCAATCTACACAAACATTTCAATCTAGAAATTTATATCTTTTGCAACAAACATACTTTTCAAGATGTATGTAAGCTCAAACTAGACAACATTGGTGTGCAGAATATATATATGCATAGATAGAAGGAGATGAGCCAAAGAAGAATATGATTCCAAATATAAGTGGTTCCGATGGAGCCTACGACCACTCTGTAGTATGAATGGTGGTTTTCACTATAAGTATGGCACTAATGGCCCATAAATACAACAATCAATCTCTTTTCTCTCTTCTGTATATTTTGACAGAGTTCAGCTAGGGTTGTGAATAATGAGATCCTTTTCAATGAAGAAGATGAAAGGTATATATAGTGCTTAGGGGGTACAGTGTACTCCCCAAGCATATTGTATGCGTAAATACATTCGTATTAACCAATCCCGCATGGATATCTGGCCCTATCACATGTAGGTCATGATGACCAAATATTCTCTCATGTGAGGGGATGACCTGGTGGTAACGATTTCATATATCACATGTTGCATGCTCATGCGCTCATCTCCACGCGTACCCCAATACAAGTTCTTCGTCTGGACGAGGACTCCGTCCGACCTTAACGGTCGAGGATGAACCCATTGGACCCTAACCCTCGTGGAAGGACACCATTCTTATCTGCTAGTCTCATCCTGGACCCATTAGCATAGGGCCAACCAAGTCCGAGGATTCTCAAACCCCCAAGAATAGTGCAGACCCCCATACTGGGCGACTGCCGAGTCATTTGACCAAGGCCTGGTGGTAACCTCTAATTCTTGTTCAACTGGTACGGGTCGACTAAGGTCGAGGCTCATGGTCCTAGACGAGGTGGTACATGGAATATCACTCAACAAACGTCCGATTGTTCTTAAAATCCCCATTTTTTTCCAAGAACATTGAAATATTTATTTCATAAATACTTTGACATGATTAACATCATTCCATATTTTATTCCATAAAATATCCATTATTTCCTTTATCAAAAAATACACAAAGATAGCACTATAGCACATTTTTATTCCATAATTTTTTTATTATTTTATTTTTACTACAAATACACAAAAATAATTTTGCAACACATTTTTAATCCATAAAAATATTTATTATTTTCTTTCTACTAGAAATACCCAAAAATAATGTTTTCTTACATTTTTACTCCATACAAATTCTTATTCTTAGTTTGACTAGAAATCCATACAATTAATATTTTCTTACATTTTTTATACTCAAATGGTGTAAAACAGTAAGTATGAAATTTTTTCTAGTTCAATACCCACTCAAAAACATTTTTTTGAAACCCATTCATTCATAAATCGTAGAAATCAACCAGCATGTTGCATGGATACAATTATCACAAACCTACATATATGAAGCCTAATATTTGAGAATAATAGATGAAATTATAGTCATTAGTAAGTCTAAACTAAGGTTAGTGAATCCCACCTAAATGACTCCAAAGTAGTGGTGGTGCTGATGAAGATGGGTGACTCCCCCACCTCCAAAGGTCAGCCTAAAGTGAGAAACAAAAGCTCCACCATACAAGTTCCAAAAGATCCCCATGGGAACCTTTCTTCAAGACACCCAAATAACATATTCATTTTATTTAAAACCCCACAGAGATCTTTATATATACATTTCGTAGATTTTCCAATAAAAAATGGTGGAAGGCAGTATACGTAATGGGGAGGAAGCCGTGAGCTCGTTAGGAAAGGGACTTAAGAAATGGCAGTGTCTTATTTACCAACCCATCCCTTTTCTTATACCCACTTTAACATCCCACCAAAACCCTAAGGATATTACATCCGATATAATCTCATCCACCAGGCTCCAAGAGTTGGCAAAGGGATCACGATCAGCGACCGTAAGTTTGACAACAAAAGTGGCAGTCTGATTTTGTTAGAGTCATTCGAACGACAATGGTTTGCATTTGAATGATGAGCATCTCTCGCTAGAACGATGAAAGAATCTTGTTAGAACGACTTGGGTATCCAGATTTTGCTGGTTTGCCCACAATCAATTTCCAAAATCTTAAAGAAGACATAAAAATTAATCTCATGTAAGGATAGAGGTTTTATTACAATAATTCTCTTCACTCAATCCAATTTGTTACCCACAAATTCCAATAATTATAATGAGTTCATACTCATATAAAATATATATATAATTTAATTAATTTATCGGGGTGGGATATTACATGGACTCCAGCTGGTCTTATTATTAAATAACTCAGCTACTAGTTATTTGTTTGGAGTATAATTGTTATTGGCATTTTAAGATCGATAGAAAGTTCATTTTCAATTTAAAATGATGGTTTAAAGGTCTCCTGGGTTAGTACAAGGCTTAGGTATAGTTTTAAGGTCTTTTTAGGTGTATTTGAGCCCCTTAGGTGAGACCCATTTGGGGCCCAAGTGTAATTTCGTGGGTTTTTAATAGGTCATTAGGGATCTCATTTAGCACAAAACACTCTTGGGAAGAACTTGGGGATATAGAGAGAAGGAACATGAAGGGAAGAGAATAAATTGGGGGATTTAGCTTGGTTTTCTCCACAAATTGATGAGGCAAGTTTATATAGAATTAGAATATGATTTCATG
Source organism: Sambucus nigra (assembly GCA_949130495.1). Taxonomy (NCBI): domain Eukaryota; kingdom Viridiplantae; phylum Streptophyta; class Magnoliopsida; order Dipsacales; family Adoxaceae; genus Sambucus; species Sambucus nigra. Next base: position 127,405,255 of record OX422207.1, on the reverse strand, counting down.
TGTGCTAATATTATGTCTATTCACTAAAAAATAAATATAATTATGTCCTAAATTTTTTTGAATGTTTTAAAATGACAAATATTATAAGAACCTAATCAATATAATAATTAGGTTACATCCCTTCTTAATTTGATTGGTTCTCTCAGGAATTAAAACTGAAATTTTTAAAAAATGTTTTGAATATGTTTTCGACTGTAAACTAATTATATGCCTTCTGATTATATGTTTAAATCTATAAAAATCATAAGGTATTAGAAGAAATTGAGAAATCTAATGTTCTTGAGTGAGAATTGGGTTCTTCATTTGAATCTTAGTGTAAACATGGTATTTAATATTAGAAATAGGTTCCAATTATTTATTTATCGTGGTTGTATTGTTTATATAATGGTTGGGGGTTATATGAATCATTGAGTTCATGAATAGAGATTTATGGAGAGAAAGTAGGGTCTAGGTATGATGAATCCCATAACAAATGGAAATTGTGGTTTCTATGTTTATTGATTAATCGACTCTAGGGTGTCGATCGATTGATGGTATCAGATGGCCTAGTTTAGGCTTTTGTGTATTTGATTAGAACTTTTGTTTTAGGGGCCTAGGGCTAGGATTTGTTAGCCTATAGTTCTCATATACTTGTAGAATCGAGAAAGATTCTTATGAATTTGAGTTATTGGAGATTGGCATATGGGGTATTTGGATATTAGGGAAATCATTGATATAAAGGTGTTAATTTATGGACTTGTGTTTTGATTGTAAACCCGAGTGTAGGATGGGTTTATTGATTGGGAATTTGGAAATTAGTGGATTGGGGTTATTAGTCGAGATTATTAGCGTTATTTTGATTAATTAGTGGGGATTTTTTCTTTTGGGTAAGAATATAAGTTTGGTTAAAAAATCCATAAGTAAGAGTAGTCATCATATTCGATGGCTCTACATAAATTAGGTATGAATAGATACGTAGTCTTATAGCCTCAAGAGATTTGATGTAGGATCATATGAGATATAATATAGTTATTGCACAACATAGTTATTGTACATACTCTAATATAATTCACATGTGATACTATAAGTAGAATTAGGAAGGCCTTGGGAAGTAGAGTTGGTAACATATGTATTCGATAGGGGTAACGAGTGTATTACTTTATAATAGTTTGAATTTTTATGGATGATCTGATTGTTATGATAATGATTCTAGTATGACCCAATAGTGGTGGGTCGATTTGTGTATCTGATTTCCCTTAACCATTATTGATGATGTTGTATGCGATTTCTTTATCCCGTTAGCGAGGGTTGTATTTTCTTACATGATTTATTTACAAAGCATGTCATGTGCGAGTACTCATTTTCATACGTACTTGAAGGGAATCCATGATAGGTAACATCCGATGTGGACTATGTTTTTACCCCAGGGTCGCTAAGACCATGTACACGTATTTCTAGAGGGTTTTATAAGGTTGTTCATTATATATCCTTGGGTATGGTAGGATATATGTATGATGAGAAAGAGACGAGATTTAACCCTTGACTATGACAAGGTCTTAGGTTTAGGATGGCCTCAAACTATACCTAGTACGTGCAAATGATCCTTTAATGCAATTGGGATAGGCCTTTTTCATGTGCAGGCTTGTGAGTAGCCCATTTATTTATACATGTAGGGGGTTGTACCTTTGTCTAGATGTTAGACGTGAGTAGAGGTTTTCTCCTACCTTATGTGATTATTGTGTAGTGGTACTAGAGATAGTTGTACCGATCGATATGCTATACTAAAGACGTATATTATTTATAGTAGTGATGCCCACCTACATACTTATGTTTCATATTTTTTTTATTACCTATACTAGAGATGTTTAAATTGAATTATTTGTGTGAGACAACCAAATGTGGATAGATTTTAGATATGAGCCTTTCATTGGTATCATTTTTTTTAGAAGTATCTTAGGCTTTTTCAAACCTTAGTACATTATGCGATTACTAATAAAAAAAAATATCTAGTATAGTTAATTTTAAACATTAAAGAATAATATTGTAAGACTTTAATCACATGGCCTGGATATGGGTTCATGACTTAGAACTACATGTTATTTTAGGTTGATAGTTGGGATAACTAATAACTTCAAATCCATTAAAAGATGAGAGGAGGATGTGTAGATATAATGTTTCCCAGATTCAATTTTAGTCTTATTCTACATAGGCTTGTTATTTATGTTCTTAGTACATATGTGTTCACAGGTCCGTGTTGCGATAATTTCTATAGATGTGGGTCTATTGGAGAAGAATCTCTAGGCTTATACCATTTTTTACTCCTAGGATTATAGGAGTAAGGCAGGTGTACCTACTTCTATTATTATACTCTTTTATTTTTAGTCAGGTTGTATATGTGTACTTATATTCAGATTTAGACTTTTGTATGGACACATTTTATATTCAGAGATGGGTTATGTTATATTAGGAGTGAGTGGTATTAGAGTTGGTTTTCTATTGATTTAGTATTTCATTATATTCTTAGTGTTCATTCAGTTTTAATTATTTCGTTTGCTCAGAATGTCCAAAAGTTTTGTATTTCCATGATTTTTATATTAGATGTGATAAATCTATTTATGGATTTTATGGGGTATCACATTTGTCATCAAAGCTAACTAGATTCTATTGTCCTGTGGATCTTTAATGTGTCCATCAATTTTTTTCATTGCATTCTTTGACTACGTTAGAGCTTTACTCTTTAGGGTTTCTATTATTTATAATGACGACTTTTTAGGTGGTTTTACGCCATTGTTTCTTAATGAATAACTCGGGTAGATAAAGTTTATCGGGAGGGCTCCTCATTTTGATTTCTCTTGTGAGACGTCCCATCCATGAGGTCAACTTCAGTCTAGAGTTTAGGTATTTTGGACATGAGACCTTTAGCAATGTATCAGCATATTGTTTGAGGTACATGTTTTCACTCACCATTCGTAACGACATTAGAAATAAGTTTTAGAAGACCTCATATGTGTAACCATGTGGTGGATATTATAAGGAGAGGTTTAAAAATATTTCTCTCTCTACACTAGTGGTTATTGATACTAAGGAGAAGGAGGATGTTTGCATTATCAGTTATAGTGCGAGATTGACTTTTATCATTTGCAAAAACCTTATGCGAAAGGTTTGGCACATGTGCTCAAGTGATTAAAGTTACTCTCCTACATCAATAGGAGTATTATAACTATTATTGGGATAGATCCCCTAAGATTGGGAAGATCGAGGCCAAAGTAGGCTAATTGAAGAGAGATGGTTTGGTTTGGACCTGATTAAGGATACCTCACTAGCAGATATAACCGCATGGGGGAGTTGACCTCGAGAGGTTTCCAGTAGTAGATGATATAATTTATTTTGTCTAGTAGAGCTAAGGGAATTAAGGACATTGTTCTCTTGAACTATGAAAGTTGGGTAAACGATGAATATTTTGGCAAAAATGACCAAATAAGTAAGGTTAGTAGGACTACAATTAGGACCACCATTTAGATACTTCCTTTAGATAATGTATACCTTTGTGGTGAGTGAGGCAACCTAGTTAGTAGATGACTAATGGAATCCAAATTTTGGGGTACCTATGTCGGATGGTTGTGGGTAACTTTATGGCTCGTGCGCATGGGTTTTGGTCTAGACATCAAGGATTTTTAATCATTTATTTAGTAGTGTATGTTTACTTTTATTTTTAGGTATAGAGATTTCTTTCGATCTTTATATATTTTTTGTTACCCCCATCATGATGGGGTACTTCACGTTATGTTTATAGAAACGTGGAGCTTTATTTTGTCGGCTTGGTATTAGTCACTTTGTTGACTTTTAGATGAGATATCGTCGTATAATTAGTGAGACTATGTGCATATCTTTGTTTCAATTTTATACCGCTATTGGGGGTAGGCTTCTATATGCCATTTTTGGGTCGGGTTTGTCTTTGGGTAGTTGTTTATAGTCTTAGGATAGGGTCTGGCACACTCGCCTATGTATTAATGTGAGTACATTAGAGGGAACTATGGTTGCATAACGGTGTCACCATTTTCTTTGGAGTTGTTACTAGCATTTGATCCGACGTGAGGGAATTTTATGTACTGACTTCGCCAGGGATGGTAGACGTGTCGTGGTACCAAACACCATACGTTTTTAGCTTCTTGATAATTCTATCACATAGTATTGAGGAAGCTATAAATGAGGGATGGTTCACTATGAAGATATTTGCATCACTTGGAGCAAAATGTTGAGATATAAGACGAGTGTTTGTTATCATGTCGAAAGGACTTACTAGAATAGTTGAGGGGAGTGTTTCCTCCTAGTAAGTTAAATAGGAAGGAGTTATCATCAGTGGTGGAGTCGGGAAAAATATATCCCTGTGGTGATAAATATATCAACACAAATAATTAATGAAGGATAACAAGCGCCAAGCTAATAATAACAACAATAATCACAATCTCAATCACAATCACAATCACATAACACAATAATATATGTGGTTCGACAAATTTCCTATGTCCACAGAGAGGTCAACTGTTGTATTTAAGTAACTCTCAAGAATGTTTTTTATATGCCCCTATACCCCGGGCTAGGGGTGAAATATACACTCTGCTAAGAGAGAGAGAAAGAGTGTTGGTAACTAACACGCTAACCAAGTATCCCTTGAATATCTCATTCGATATTTTTGGGGATGTACTTGGTCATATTATTTTATCCTAACCGTCATTCAAGAGATACAAGTTCGACTGGGTGCCTTTTATTTTCCATTTAGGTTTGGACGGCTACCTTTATAGGTATGTTCGATAAAAGAGGTACCCAAAATTTCCCTTAAAATTTTATAGGGCCACAAGTGGCCTCCTAAATTTTTAACTAACATCTCAGGTCTTGCCCTGATGGCATTGTCGTTATTTTTCTAATAGATAGGGGCATGAATCGCCATTTTGTAGTAAGTTTAAGCAGTAAATCTTCTTCGACTCTTAGGCACTATCATTGGGGGGTTTAAACCAAGGTACCGATTGATTCTATACGTCAATTCAACTTCTTACTTTGTCTCACTTTAAAACCTCCATTTTCTTTCAACCTACCTCTTTCTTTAAAGCTTCTTCTTCGTCGTTCAAAATCTATTTTCTGCTTCTCGTTTTCATTCACCTGTGGTTTTTCATCATTTCAAGCTTCGTTATCTTCCTTGTAAGTTCCCATTCTCTTCTTTTTCTGTATTTCCTTTCGTTATTTTTCTTGCTACTGTAGTTAGGGTTTATTCATGGCTAGGATAAACAATAAATCTATGGTAGAATTTAGGAAATGTTATAATATTCCTGACGGGGTGTACATTGTGTGTGACCCTGTGCCTCGTAATGTTCACGACATTGAGGATGGACACTTGATTGACGTTCTTTTGTTGTCTCAATGGGGTTTAACTTTTCCCCCAAATTGTCTTTTCTTACACTTCTTTCAGTATTTCAACATAGTCCCAGCCCAGTGTTCTCCAAACGTTTGGAAAATTGTAAATGGCGTCCATAGAATGAACTAACTCTATGGAACTAATTTAGGTTTAGTTGAAATCTTCTTTTGTTATACCTTTTCTCATACCAGCTTTGGTATTCTTTATTTGAAATTGAAGAGTCAGGAAAGGGTGTTGGTACTAAATCTACCTGATTGCCATAAAGACTACTGGACTGAGGGATTTATAGCTAGGAACTGGCTATTCCCTACCCAAGTAGGGGGTGTGAGGTACAGGGGACCTCTAATCCCTACTTATAGGGAGGAATAAATAGGTTGTTGTTCAATCTTACTACCTTTTGATTGTGGCTCTAATGTGTTCTTCCTCTAATATTTTATTTTCTTTTTTAGTGAAGTCCAAGAATCAAGAGCCTACTCTCTACGAGATCCGCGCTGATGAGTTAATCAAAGCCTGACAAATAAGGCACTCGACTATAAAACGTGAACACCCCAAGTCAACTCCCTTTTTGTTGGAGTACCAGAATACTACCTCCAGCTTTATCTCTCTTCCAGTATACTCCATCCCTTATCTTGGCATCCCAATGGAACAAAAAGTGGAAGAAGGTGCTTTCTCCAACCCATTAATCTAGACGAAGAAGAGAAGAGCAACACAGAGTATGGTGTTTTTATAGGTGGTAGTACTGAGGCAGGACCCAGTGAGGAGGGATCCAACGAGGAAGGCTCTAGCTCAGGCTGTTCCAGTTCAAAGAGCACAAGAGAGGACTACATGGATCCCCCCATAAGAAAAAACCTGATCCGATATGATGATGATGACGACGTCTTAATGCCCAACAGGTTGAAGATTCATAAGATAAGGTCTGGGGACACTACTAGTGGTTTCCAGACTGTGTCTCATAAGACAGAGATGTAGAGGAAGAAGAGATAAAAAGAGAAACGAGAGAGAGAGAGGGAGAGAGAGGGGATGAAGACATGAGGATAGAAAAGGAGAAGAAAAAGAAAAAAAGGAGAGGATAAGAAAGAACAAAGAAGTAAAAGGCTTCCCTTGTGCCTGTGGCTGTCCCAGCTAAGGGTGCCTATGTGGCTCTATCCCCTCAGCTTGCTCCGATGATGCTCGAGAGAGTAGTACTGACAACGGACCGTGATCGATCTTCGAAGATGGGTCCAGACCAGTTAGCCCTGAAGGCAGATCAGGGGCTTAATATATTAAGTCCATTCCCTTTTTTCTCTATTTTTTTTCTTTTAATTTGTCTCATAATTATTTGTCTAACTACACCTTCCTCCGCAGCAGTCGTGATGGGCTAGCAAGGAGGAACGTTCAGCTTGAAGGGAGCTTGAAGACTGCACAGGAGGCCTGAAAGTCTTCCGAGAAAGGTCTCATTAAGGCTGAGGCCTTTTTTCCTAAGGAAGGGGTTGGTGCGGCCAAAGATCTAAGGATTCCACCCCTCCTTCTACCTTTACTACTTATTCTATGGATCTTTCTTCCCCGGGTTGTGAGTAGGGAATAAATCTTGCCCCGGTCGAGGGAGGTGCAGTTGGTGTTGAGGATGTTATTGATAAGGGGAAAGAGACAACTGCTTCTGAGCGGGTTGATATCACTAGCTTGAACTTCTAGAGCTTCTTTTGTATTTTTTCTTTTTGTTTTCTTCTTCCTATTTAATGTACTTGTATATGGCTAGTGCCAATTTTAATGGAATGAAGAATTTCTTTTCCTTCCATTTGCTGATGTATATATTTTGTGTTCTCTTATGTTATGTAGTTTTTCAATCTTGATGATTATATCCCTACTACTTATCGCATAGGCCAAATTCTTAGTTCCAGTGTGAGCGACCAAGTTCACTGAGCTTTTATCAAAATCTAAAAATCTTTAAGGGCAAGGAATCAGGACTACAAAGAACAATTCGTACTGGTTGCCAACCTAAAGGATCATCTTATAGAGATGTAAAAGATTGATTCCTATGTTAAAGAAGAGGTGGATGCTTTAAAGGAGAACCTCTTAGATGCGTTTGAAATTAACTAGTTTGAGGAGGTGCTCTAGCAAGAACATGACGCTTTAGGGAGGGAAGTTTCACACGTCAAGGAGAACGCGTTAAACATTCCTCCTGCAGTTATACAAGGTTCTTTGTCGTCATCGAGGGAGCGAGCTAGGACTAATTATGTTGGTTCCCAAAGGGATATTATCGAGCTGAAAGGAGATATTTTCCGAGCGTAGATTATAGCTGCTGGGCTTCGGAAGGACATCATAAGACTGAGGCACCTGTTCAGAAAAGGTCCTCAGTAGGTGTGGACAGATACGATCGAGGCTGGACAAACGCTCCCACAAATCTAAAAGAGGTCAAGGAGCTAGCCCCTATTAGAGGGTGGTTGAGTGCCCTGAGGGAGTTAAAGGTGTCCAAGAATTTCGCCCTCCGGTACAGGAATGAGACCACTCCCTCGTCCTTAGAACTAAATCCGTTTAAAAGTGATGATCACTAAATCCCAATAGATGATATCCTGAGGCGGCTATTGGAGCCAATCTCAGAGGAGGTTGAGGAGGATTTTTCCCCCATCCTAATGATGGTGGAAGAGCGTGAGTAGCTGACTACCTTCTGCAGGTACCAGGACCTTCTTATGATTTTGATTTATTTTATCGTTATTGCACATGTAATTTTATCATTATTGCACATGTAACTATGTAACTTTTAGCAATAAAATAATTATGCTTTAGGTCAAGGCCGATTAAACATATATTGTCAGTTTTTTTAATTATCAACAATCTCTAGTTATTTTGGGCATCTCAATCGACTAAATACCGCTTATAATTTATTTTCAAATGAGTATTCTCCCAATCCAGTTTGCCTAAGCCATACCATTCCACCTCACTTTACCTTTTACATCGCGGCGTGACACTTCCTTAGGCCTAATTGAGGTGATGGAGAGGATACACCTGAATAATGGACAATGCGCCTCAGCAGGATTTTAGATCCAAACTATTCTAGCGACCAACCTGGGTTGGCCGTGCTGCCTAAGGATCCCCTATAGGTCTTTATTTTTTGCTGGAGCAACCTAAGAGGCCCATTGTGTTATGAAAAACGTCCGGAGGAGAGTTATTATACGTCAATACTGTTAAATATGCATTGGGGAAGTCGATCTAGTATAATCCTAACCACTATAGTGCAATCACAAGAACAAGAGCATTAAATATGCATTGGGGAAGTCGATCTAGTATAATCCTAACCACTATAGTGCAATCACAAGAACAAGAGCAAGTTAACCAACTTACTGTAATCCATCATCTTATGTTATAAGTGTAAATCTTATAACTTGGAAACAGTGCATATCATAAGATATATTTGGGACAACCAATACGTATAGGATGCCAATGCCAATCGAGTTTTATTGATTTAAGTCGGAAATAGAGAGCAACATTAATTTGTAAATGAAAATATGACTAAACTAATGGTGCATAGATAGAGAAATCTAGAAGTAGAATTTCTTCAGGTTGGATGCATTCCAATATCTTGGTATCTCCCTACCCAAGAATTTCTAAGTGATAGGTTCCTTGTAGGTCGTCTCTTACCACTTTGAATGGTCCTTCCTAGTTTGGTCCCAGCTTGCCATCTGATGGCTTCACGGCACTTCCAAGGACTTTTCTTAGGACATAGTCGCCAACTTGAAATTTCTTCAGTTGAGTTTCTTGTTATACAGCTTGGCTAGTTGTTACTAGTAGGATGCCAGTTTAACTAGAGACAACTATCACCGTTCATCGGTTAAGTAAAGTTCAGTGAAACTACAAGAAAAATTACTTTCCATGACACCTGATATGTGTCGTGAAACTGTTTTCACGACACATTTTATGTAGTCGTTGAAGGGGGGTGTCATAGAAAGTTACCTTCTATATCGACACATTTGTGGTGTCATAAATTATTTTCACGACACCTACAAAGTGTCATTGAAACAAATATCCACGACACCTAGTTACTAGTCGTAAATAGCCATGACACCTTTGTGGTGTCGTAAAACTATTTCACGACACCTGTCAATTGTCGTTGAAACAAATAGCCACGACACGTAGCTACTAGTCGTAAAAGTCATTACCCAAAAAAAACTTCCACGACTACTTATTATGTGTCGTGAATGTTATTTTACGATGTATAAAATATGTCGTTAAAAGTGTATAATTTTTTTTATAAAAATCATCTTCTCAAATGCATGTTGCTTATACTTACATTAACATATCCACCACATATATGATAGCATCACAATTAGAAATTCCACAATTCCTGAAATTTAAACCAAACTTATATCATTAAGAGGAACTCATAATATGTACTCATAACCATAATATCAAAGTCATGCCCAAAACAGTAGAATGAATAAATATTTGGGTGTTACAAGCCACATAAAAACATGGGATTATAATGAAACGTGCATTAACCTAACAATTTAAAATGCAATCTTCCTTCAAAAAATAACTAATCGCATATGGTACTTCCTTTTGCATTATTAGTCAAAACGAATGTATCGATGCGGCCATGCTATGGTACTTCCTTTTGCATCATCAAGTATGGAAAATGCATCCGAGTATCGAAAAACTGGCACTTTGGGCTCTAAAATTTCAACAACCCATACTTTATAGCAATCAGGCCCAAGGATTTGGTGGTGCACTAGTGACTTCGAGTCTATAGAATCAAGTTATGCGCTTGCCACTTCTTCTCCGGTCCCCAACCAATGTAACAATTTGCGAGGAGAATTTTTTTGTGGAGCACTTTGTGCGCATGAACTTTCTCGATTACACTAATAAATAGTACAAACAAAATAATTAAAAAATAATTATTAATGCAATTAGTAAAACAATTTAGACTTAGATAATTCATTAACAATAACTTGTAGAGTATGTGCGTGATTTTGCATGTCATCCCCACCACCCTCATGTTTACCATATAGAAAATGCAACTGAAGTATATAAAAACAAAACAAGGGAAAAACTATATGTATTGAATCATATTTAACTTAAAAAAATACCACATTTCGTTCATTTCTTTGTGCCATTCGACTTTCCATGCGCATCTTCCATTACAAAAGTTATTGAATTTGAGTTTCAAGAGTTGTTACCCTTGCATTACTATGTAACGACGCATTTACCTTCGTAGGCGTCACCCCAAATCCATGACCTCGGACATGACCCGGACGTTCAGGACCAAGCACCTTTACTATTGCATCATGTCTCAACGATGTTGAATCATGAGATGGAATTTTTTCCATCTTTGTCTAAAATAAATACAAGAATTCATCATATTAAAAAAAATATAATAAACACATTGTAGATTTTAAAAAAAATGTAAAGTGTTGTGTAAGTGTTTAAGTCGTTACTATCGCTTCCCCAACAACTTGATTAACCAGATTGCCATTTTCTCTCATATGTCCCCTTATCCAAACATCAATATAGCGTATAGTTTTATTTGGGTCTTCGACTTTCTATAAAATTTTAAAAGATAGAATTACAAAATAATGTAATCTATTTATGAAGTATACAACTTTAAAGGGGAAACATACCATATTTTCCTTAAGTCTTGCATAGCCTATACGACTAGTTGTGTGTTGATGGATTTGCTTTGTTCTAGCCTCCATATGGTTTTCACTTGTTTCCTATAAAAATAAGAGAAATCATATATAATTGCGAGAACTACAAGAATACTAAAAGTGGACTTTAGTCTAATAATAACAATAAAAAAATAAATAATCAAATTCACTTGCATCACATTCAGGTGACAAACGAGATTTAACAAATGCATCCGATTCATTTGACTTCATTCCGGGGGACTTGAGTAATGTAAGATGGCGAGTGGAATTTGGTCATTTAGCTTCTTCTAGTATCTGTGTTGATAATTTTGACTTATAATCTTTCCAAGCTCTGCCCGTCTGACCCAAAACAATGGCCTTTCGACATTCTTCAAGGTTATATATTTATTACATCATACATAACAAATACACTATATTAGTTACAATTCAATATGTACAAAGTTACATTTAAAATATTACATAATTGTTTAAAGGGTAGAGAAATCAAATACTCATAGTAACAAACTCCCATATTTGATCCTTGATGTCACTTGTCACCTTATCCCAACCTTTATGTGTTACTGGTACGCATTCTCATGCTAAAATCCCAATTATAGAACTAAACTGGATGTAATTGAGTCCAATTAGTTGTCCAAACTCATTGAACTCTACCTCTTTATGGTCTTTTATCCCAATTGCAATTACATTCAATTTTGATGGCCCCCGCTTTTTTTCCCCTATCAACAGATTCAATGTTGGGTACTTCATCCACATAAATCTCTTCTACAGTATGTGAGTTAGAGACTTCACATAATATTCTTGAACCCTCATTCTCATTGGATGTAGTTCGTTTCGATCTCTTACCCCTAACAACCTGTTTTGGATACACGCAATATGATGGAATGTACTGTAAAATATATGGACTTCAATAACATTTATTTCAAAGTTTAAATTGAAGAGATAATGGACTCATAACTCACCTCTTAAAACATATCCGCCAAATTCTGAAAAAATAGAATTTTTTTTTTATCATTCTACTTGACAAGCAAAAAATTAGACAAGTTAGTATAAATGGTTGAAGATATACATTTATGTCATTTCCCGGTTGCTTTGGCCTCGGTATAAGCAAAGTCAACATCAAATTTTCCTGTAGCATGCATAACCATGGGGGAAGATTATACACAGTTAAAATTACAGTCCAACAACTATAGCTCGAGCTAAGATTATTAAAGGGATTAAATCCATCCGCTGCAAGTCCAAGCCTAAGATTTCTTGGATCGGATGCGAAATGAGGCCACTTTTTATTAATCGTGTCCCGTGCTAATGAATCAACTGGATGTCGCATCTTGCCATCGTTTCTTATGTGAGTTGAGTGCCACTGCAATTGATTTGCTCTATCTGATGATAAAAACATCCTTCGAAATCTTGGGATTATTGGAAAGTACCGCAATACTTTTGCAGATACTCCCTTCCTAACCTTCTTTGTGCATTTGTTGACTTTCCACCGCGAGGAGCCACATTTAGGGCATTTGTCCAAATGTTCATACTCTTTTCTAAATAAATATCAATCATTACTGCATGCATCTATCTTCTCATAGCCAAGATCAAATTCCTTTAGAAACTTCTTCGTTGCATACAAAGACTTAGGAAGAACGTTATCCCAGGCAACATTTCATGTAGAGACTCAAGAAGTTCATTAAATCCTTTATCAGATAGTCCGTGTGTAGCTTTATTCTTGTATAAAGATTTAATTACTTACATCTTTGTATACTTTATACACTCGGGATATAAATAAGTCTCGGCTTCTTTTAACTTTTGTTTAAAACTTTCATCGCCGCTTTCAAAACTATCATCAGCAAAAACTGCATCTTGAAGATTAGCATCTCTATACATCCTATGTAAATCTGACAATTCAATATCAATATCATTAGAGTACGAAGAAGTCAAATGTTCTCCATGAAATACCCACTTCTTCTATGTAGGATCAAAGCCATGAATGACTAGGTGTTCAAATAGTTCTTCCTAGTCTTGTTGGCAAAGGGTTTTACATTTTCTACAGGGACATATTATCATATCAGGATTTGTAGAAGTTTTCTTGGCAGATTCAATAAATTTGTACGCGCCATCTTGGTACTCCTCGGTATGTCTACAGATAACAAAACAAAATCATGAAATCATAATCACTTCCCAATTTTTGAATAGTGATCATTCAGAAAAATACTTTAGGGTTTTCTAATGTATGTAAACGTATATGCAATCGTGTAATAATAATAAAAAAAACCTTGGAAATCTCAACCAATCTTTTTCCATCTTGGGTTGCCCACTTGCTAGTTTCTAGTCTGTTTACACCAATAAACATTAATATTGAAAAAGAGGTAAAATGTCAACAAATAACGGATAAAATGTCATTTCTTTTTTTCAAATATATTTACATTCTACATAATCTCAAATTTAGTCACATTCTACTAAAAACGTTAGATTATTCACTATCTACAAAGGTAGATTAAGGTAGATATGTAGTTAGATTATCGAGGATACAAATTAACACGAATGGACTATAGACATTTTTGTCTTATTCACGATTTCCTTGAGCATAGAAGTAATGTAAACAGCCACACTCAACAATACATATTCATACACCTAAATCAAGTTGACTTATTGTAATATACATAAGTTCAGAAATATCAATGAGGGTATATACACTTAATAATTTCAAAGTAGGAAAAATATACAAATGAAGAAAGATAAAGATACCTATATTGAATTTGATTTGTAGTGTCTGAATACTGCCCAAAATAATCACCTGTAAAATAAATAATGAAATATTGCAAATGAAAACATCAGATTAAGTATTAATGAGTTCGCCCAAAAAAAAAGAATAAAGCCAAATGTCGATAAAATAAATAAAACTCACATAGCCCAATTAATAAAGAAAAGAAGAATAACACACAAGTTGCCAGATTTCACACTATTTATCCAATGTCATTAAGTGAAAAAATTATTTTTTAAACAAAACAAAAAACTTATACACAATCATGTTATTTTAAATTCTAAATAGATTATGAACCTTTTTCCAATCAAGTATGCCTTATATATTAGCATCCAACCTTGTTCTTGTGTGCATATGTTAGATGCATTTGTTTATTTGATCTCAAATAATCAGCAACAACAATTAAACCAATAACAATTTAGTCCAAAGCAACAAAGAAATCAAATTACCCATCCCGAATAATCAACACCAACAATTAAATTACCCATTCCCACCCAATTTGATTTCACCCATGCCCATCGCAAGTATTGATGTTCTCTAACCGAATGTGATTTCCATCTCCCAAATGTGGGTAGAAATGGGTAATTTAATATCCACGATTAGAAATTTTGATTTCCATAAAGGTGTGTTAAACTAATTATCCACGATTAGAAAATTTATCCCTTAAGTTTTTTAAAGCTCCTAAATTTCGAATTCAACTCTAGCTTACTTGAAACACAATTATTAATTTTGGATGACTACATAGGAAAAATTACTATTAATTCAGAGAATATAATAATACTAACTTAAAAATAAATTATCTTTTCCCACGCTTTTCAATTGTCCTAAGTTCTTTTTTTTCTTGTTGCATAGCGTCTCCAATAATTTAATCTAAAGATAAAGATTGTTGAAATTGACTGCATAATTAAAGAAGTCACTTCCAGTGATAAAATTAAAAGTAATGAACCATTAACCAACAATTAAAATATTGAACTTATCTTCCCCTCCACTCTTTATCATCTTTCAACTTAAATTTTAAAGGCTTTCAAACATTATGTGTGGGCTTAATGTTTTTAATGATTCAACCAACATAATAATAAAGGGGGAAAATATGAAATTTGTGGTTTTCAACTTTGAGCAACTCAGTAAATAAAGGATTAAAAACTGATGGTATCCTTTTTTTTGCATAATCCATTGAAAAGTCTTTATAGGCAATGTCCATCTAAATTAACTTTTAATTACCGAGAATACTTTATGGTTCGAAAAAAGAAACGGGCTTACCCAGACCAAAACCGGTCCGCTCATTACCTTTCCTCCCTACAATCCCTTATCCCCTGCTCCCATCCCAAATCCAAAACCCACACAACCTTGCAACACCCACCACATTCAGCACCTAAAGACCATAGCTACCCTCACCACACCACCCCCATATAAAAATACTCATGCACAGAACCAGATTACTCCCTCCAAACCCATTTCAAAACCACTTGCCATGTGTGACCCAAGAAGAGTGTTGGATTTGAAGAGAGTATAATGAATTTAAAAAGAAAAAAAAGAAAAAAATAGTGAAATCTTGATTCATATAAACACTTAGATATTTTTCTCAAATATTTCTTGCAAGAGAGATATTACCTTATATTAATGCACCTGGTGCAGCTCTGTTTCCATGGAGGAGTGGTACGTCAATGGAGTTCATGCGGCTATGTCAATGGAGGATGGAGAGGTTTCGTATACAGGGTGTAGGTGGAGAGTTTGATGAATGGGACTAGGGGGGAGTTTGGATCGTGCGGAGAGTTAGTTGAGATATTATCCTAATTTTTTTTCTTTTTTTTCATATACGACTAAAAATTGTTCCTTTCTTCTAGAGCCAAACTCATTCTTTTTTTTTTCTTAATTGGAGTACAAAAACTTTTATTGGCAAAAGAAATTTTTTTTTAACAATCACGGCAGGTCTCTCAAAAAGTCATGGAAAGAATTTGACGACAACTAACAACGTGTCGTCTTTAAAAAAAGGACGACATATTTATTTTAGATGTCGTGATCTTTATTATAATTGAATTATTTATGACACTTTTCAAAATTATGTTGTCTTTATCAATTTTTCACGACACATTTTTATAAGGTGTCGTCTTTATCTACTTTTCATGACACATTTTTACAAAGTGTCGTAAAACATATGTCGTGGAAAGTACTTTTTCTTGTAGTGTGAGCAACGTAGACTTCAGGGTGGGGAAACCAGCTTCTAGCGGGATAACTGCTTCAATTCCAGAAGTGAGTGAAAAAGGTGTTTCTCCAGTTGCACGCCTTGGGGTGGTACGATAGCCCCAGAGGATATGGGGTAACTCGTTCACCTAAGATCCTTTGGTCCGTTCCAATCATTTCTTTAGTCCATAAATCACTATCTTGTTGGAAGCCTCAGCCTAACCACTGCTATGGGGATATGCTACAAAGCTGAAATAGTGCCTTATTCCATTATTGTTGCAAAATATTTTGAAGGGGCCACTCTCAAACGGGCTCCCTTTATCAGTAATGATCTTTCTTGGTATACCGAAGCGGCTAATAATGTTTCTCCATATAAACCTAATCATATCTGCATCCCGGATATTCATGAGTTGTTCTGCCTCTATCCACTTAGTGAACTAGTTTGTGGCAACCAACGGATACTTTCGGTTACCTACCGCCATAGGCAGAGGACCTATAATGTACAAAACTCACTATGCGAAGGGCCACGGGATGGTTAGTGAATTTAGGTTGCTTACGAGCTAATGGACCATGGGTTAGTGCTTTTGTTATTTCTCGCACTTTCGAACGTAAAATCCAACGTCCTTCTGCATGTATGGCCACCAATACCCTTCCTTAATTGGTCAAAATGCTAGCAACCTCCCTCATGCGTGACTTCCATAAATTCCCTCATAGAGTTCATGTAGAATTTTCTTGACGTCTTGTGGATGAATGCACTAGAGGTAGGGCCCGATGAAGGATTTCTTATATAATTTCCCATTAGGTGATAAGTGAAAGCGAGGAAGTTTGACTATTATCTGATTAGATGAGCTCTTGTCATCTGGAAGTGTATCACTTGGTAAGTAGTTTATGATGGGGTCCATCCATCTCAGAGCCATCTCTATGTGGAGAACCTGTTCGGGATTCAGTGGCTCAGTGGTCGGATCAATGTTGGGTTGCATGAGGAAATATATTTGGATTGTTCTTCTTATGTCAGAGTCTATTACTGAGCTCATAGGTACTAGGACATTCGCGTGGCTTTTTTTTTCCTATGGGGAACTACTGAATGTTCACTTGATCAAAATTGGGTATTAATCCCTTTATAACATAGATATAAGCTTCCATCCATTCATTTTTTGCATTAAAATCACCGCTTATTTGATTGGATACCAGTTGTGAATCACTAAAGACTTGAAGGTGCTTTGACCCCAATAGTTGCACTTTCCATAGTCTGGTGATCAGTGCCTCGTATTCTACTTCATTGTTGGAACCAATTCTGATTCCCTGCTCGAGTACGGTATTTTTAGGTGTCACTAATACAATTCATACTTCTATCGCCTTTAAGTTATAGACTCCATTAATGTATAAGGTCCAAATACTTAGCCTGTGTCATCTTTCCCTTGATTGACTTGTTTCTGAATAATCATAGGGTTATTCCTCTATGAACTCAACGATCAAATCAGCTAGAATTTTCCCCTTGACGACTATTCTTGGTTGAAAGTGAATATCAAACCTGTCGAGCTCTATCGACCACTTCGATAGTTGGCCAAAGAGGACTGATTTCCTTAGAACAACCTTGAGCGGGTGTGAATTAACCATGAATATGGAGTGGTCTTCAAAGTATTGCTTCACCTTTCTTGAGAATATCAATAATGAGTAAGCAAGATTCTCCAAAGGTACCACTACTCGACTTTCAGAAGGGTCTTGCTGGCATAGTAGACTAGGTGTTTTCTTTCGTCTTTCTTGTATACAAAGGTAAAGGTCAAAGCATGGTCTGATATCGCAAGATAGAGATACAAATGATCATTTTCTCTGGGAATCATGAGTAGAGATGTCCTGCTGAGATAGGCCTTGAGTTCTTCTAAGGGCCTCGAGCAATTTTCATTCTATGTCACGCCCTTGTTTCTTATTAACAACTGAAAGAACGACTGGCAATGCTCTAAAGACTTGGAAATAAACCCGTTGAGCGCGGTGAGCATTCCAGTGAGTTTCTCTACATCTTTCACAATTCAGTGTGACTAAAATCTGTTGACAGCGTCAATCTGGTTAGGATTTGCCTATATTCCTCTCTTACTAACCATGTATCCAAGGAATTTTCCTAATTGGACACCAAAAGAATAGTTACTTGCATTTGAGTTACATTCGGTATCTCCTGAGGATTTTGAAAGTCCTGCACAGGTCAGAGAGGTGATCGTCCAGATCTTGCTCTTGACGAGCATGTTATCGATGTAAACCTCCATAGTATCCCCCATTTAATCTTTAAACATCTTTGTAAGTAGCTGCTGATAGGTTTATCCTACATTCTTAATACCAAAAGGCATAACTTTATAACAACACAAACTAACGGTGGTTATAAAGGAGGTCTTATCCTGGTCTAGTATATTAAGGGGGATTTGGTGGTACCCAGAGTACGGATCTAAAAAACTCATCCTCTCATGCGTTGTTGTAGCATCAACCAGTTGATAAATATTTGGAAAGGGGAAACTATCTTTGGGACAGGCATTATTCAGGTAAGTGAAGTCGATACAAACTCTCTACTTTCTATTGATATTTGTAACTACTACAAGGTTGTATAACCATTTAGGGAACTGAACCTCCCATATGGAACTTGCATCTAGTAGATTCTCAATTTCTTTCTCTACTGTTTCAGCTTTCACGGGGGTCGTTCGACTAGCTTTCTGTGTGATTGTCGTAAAAGCTCGGTCCACATGCAATCGATTACAAGCAATGATGGGATCAATACCATGCAGCTCGTATGGTTCTCATGCAAAAATATCCTAGTTGATTCGGAGAAGGGTGATTAGTTCTTTCTTATCACGATCGGTCAAGGAGGTACTAATCAAACCCTTTTTTCAGCCGAGCCACTCCTAGCTGCAACTTCTTTTAGGTTTTCAACAACCCTCTCAGAACGAAGGGGCCTAGTCTCCTCCACTCCTCGTCAATAATACATTAGATAAAATTTGAAGGGTGCCAACCCCTCTTAGTATTCCTCCTTACTTTTTATTTTTTCTACTGTCTTTTCCTATTTGGGGTGTATGATAGCGATAAAACACTTCCTTGACACAACTTAGTCCCCATGGAATTCAACCAATCCTCAATCAGTTACACACTTTAGTTTTTGGTGATAGGTAAATGGAACGAACTTCATTGCATGGAGCCATCACCTACTGAGGATGGCTTGGTATGGTGATTTAATATCAACAACAAGGAACTCAATCATTTTAGAGGTGTTTCCTTCCCTTACTGGTAGGATGATCTTTCCTAATGGTATTGTGATATTTCCCGCGAAGTTGACCAATGGAACAGTGGCCTCCTTGAGGTCGGCTACCCTCAGCTTCAGCTTTTTGAACAATTCCATAAATATTACCCCGGGTGAATTGCCTTAGTCGACGAGCAACCCATCGACATTCCAGTTGACAATCCTGAGTTTAACGACCAGTGCGTCATGATGATGGGTTCTTACCCCCACTAAGTCTTCATCCGTGAACATAATGTGCTTATAATAATCGACGTATTTCGGTCATTGAAGCTTACATAACTGAGTCTTGGCAAATAGGGTCAGGGCTATGGGCCATGACCATATCCGTGACTATGGGGAATTCGTGACTAGGCTCTGGGTCAGGGATTTGGGTCGTGACCATCGAAATTGGTCATGCCCTATTTGGTCACGGACCAAATCCGCGACCCACCCTTCCTGGTCATGGATAAAGTTCGCGACCATTAGCCCGATTTTGGTGTAGTGAAACTCTTCCACACATTTGGTTTCCCCACTAGGTCTATAGTTAGGGAAAATATATTAAACCTAGTTGCTATCTTAGTGGCCATTGTTTTCGCTTGTCTAGCTCATTGTGGGTGGGACCCCATTTTTCACCTTCGAGACCCTATTTACCCCGACCTCATCCGAGAGCTCTTCTTTGGTATGATAGTTTCTGAGCAGGATCTCATTTCTAGGGTTAGAGGTAAAGAGGTCGTCACTATTACAGACTCGATTGTCCACTTAGTCAGTTTGCCCCAAGAACACAGTCCAACATAACCTTGGTCAAACATCCAATCACCTGACCTTGATGCTATCTATAAGGCTCTTTTTGAGCTTATAGATGACGACACCTAAATCCTCTACCATCATAACCTCAAAGAGGATTTTAGGATCGTTAATTGGATCATTTGTGTGCCTTATTTCATGTGCAAACCATACTCAGATCACACCGGATAACGCACGTTTGATGTATGCTATTAGAGTTGGGGACTCCATTGACCTTCCCGATTATATTTTTGGAGTTCTTTGATCTATTCGAATCTCCCTTTCTACCCCATCACACAAGCCCTGCCCATTGTCGTTGTAGCCATTCGACACCAGCTCAATGTACTTTGTCCACTCCTTCTCTCCAACATTCTATGCCCGATATTATTCCATTGACACTCCGTCCATTGTTCGGTCTCAAAGTTATCTCCCTCATGCCACGAGACTCATCCCACTCCGTCCCACTTTGAGTCATCCCATTTAGCTCCCTCGTTCACCCTTACTCAGTACAGACCCTTTTCCTCTTATCACCAACCACTAGTCGAGACAAAGGATCTTAGGTTCATGCATTTATAGATGGAGCAAATGGTCATGTAGTGGCATCAAGATCGGGCTATGTTGTAGGAATTTTTCGCATTGATACAGAGGGAGAAAGAGCATGTTGAGGTGGCACAGGCTCACAAAGAGGAGGCCCAACCCGCATGGATTGTTGGTGCAACTATTTGAGGATCTTCGTCTTGAGGAGATGCGCTGAGGAGTAGGTACTTTAGATTTTGGACCCTTATATGCAGATGCTACTACTAATGATCCGGCCTAGTGACTTGCTGATTTTATATTCATTTCTTTCATTTTTACTAGTGAGAGAGCGTTTTTAGAGTTTGTACATTTATTTCTCTCATTTGTACTTAGATATTGGATACTTTTTATTACTATCATTTTCTTGGGATATTTCTAGCAGTTGGCACGTACTCTGGATAATTGTTTATTTCTTATTTGTCCACTTATTTTAATTTCTTTGTATTCTTGTTATGGTGGATGATTTATATATTTTCTACTTCTTGCAGGATTTTACACTCATGTTGGTGTGTCACTTTATGATATTATGCTTAATGATTCATATCACTAATATTGCATGTATTCATTCTATCCCCTTCTCTTTTTCGGGAAAAAAGGGGAGAAAAGTATTAGGGGAAAGCCCTTGATTTTATACTTAATTGGAATAATTATTATATCCCCATATGCAGCCCGGTATTTGTTGTTTCATGTGTCTAGGCCATATTGTCATATTGTTGAATCATGCCTATAAAGACGATGATAGGTTATTATGTAGTCTAGTGTTCTTTTTCTTTAGGATTTGGGAATGGGCCTTAGGATCGACATAACGTCCTGGCTTAGCAAATTCTGGGCATTTTTTTTTATTTTTTATGTTTTGTCCCAAAATAGCCAAAGTGGGAGATTTGTGAGGGCAAATTTCCACATTCAGGCAGTTTGTAGTATTGGTTGTTTCTGTTGGACAAAATATTTAGATTGGTCACATTGGTTGTTGAAGAGTTAGAGCTACCAACATGTCATTTCACATCAAAGTTGTCATTCTATTGCACACATTTCCTAAAAGTATATGACCCGTTTTTATCATGTTGGACAGTTCATTTTAACGGCTTCTTTTTATGTTAAAATCTCTTTGTACCGTGATTGTAATTTTAAAAAAATATTAAGGTCATTCTAACAAGGTTTGAAACCTCATTAGAACGAGGGCCTATACCTCGTGTGAATGAGAGTTCTCACGAGATTTGTTTTACTTTCTACTGATATCTAATTCAATATCCTAATTAGTTTCATGTTCAAATAATATTTATATATGTCGTTTGAACGATTTCTAACGACATTTTCACGAAGTCGTTTTTGCTATGCACATATATCAAGTTACAATACTCATTCTTTTTCGTTCAAATGATATTTGTATTTGTTTTTTGAATTATCCTCTGCCTTGCTCGAATGATTGGTCACGTTTTTTAAAATGTCATTTTTTTCATCTTGTTTTCTCATGTAGCCTTCACGCCCCACTACTCAGTTTTACTCTCATATATAAGGGGTCGTGAAAAACTTATTAATAACGTCTATTGTGACTTTAGAGAAGCCATAAATTTTTTGCAAAACTCTCTGCAACTTTTATGCAATCTTTATTGATCATTTTTAAGAGCTTTGAACCCAAAATTCATCATTCATCCTTATCATCACTTTTTACACTGGACTCTGCACGGATGGAGATAGTGAAGTCTTTTGGTGGACACTCAGAAATAGAGGTGTTGTGTAATGTATTGGAACTACACAGAGAAATAGACAGAGATGTTCAAGATGGCATCAGCAGTTCTTGTAGAGTCAAGTTTGTAAGTCTTTTATGTCCTGTAAAACCATATATGTAGTTGAATTTGTTTGGGCCTGGCCATCTGAGGTTTTTCCCATTTGGGGTTTCCTCGTATATTGGCACATTTTTGTTACATGCTTTCTCTTTGTAGTTTTAAATCATTCATGCTCACGTAGGATCTAGTAAACAAGATTAAAAATGGAATGTAACAAGATTTTATGTCTACTTTTGTAGTTAATTTTGTCGTGTGTTTGTGTTATAGAGTATATTTCATGAATTATGACTAAATCCACATAACCGAATAATTTCATAAACATATCGGACATGATATATACAATGTCATTGTGACACCCCGCCAAATTAAATATCGGGTGATCAGGCCTTTATTAAATTAAAACAAGGTTCCTATTTTGTTCATTCTTAGCATCACTATCGAAAACTTTTTATACTTTACTAACCAACTAGTATTGAAAAAGTCGATGTCAATTTTTATCCTTTCAATTAATAAAAAAAAACATGCGTAAATATACAAAAAAAAAACATCCGTGCAATAAATAAAAATCTGAATCAACCCTGAAATAAACTAATACCGAATAAAACATTAGTTCACCAATCCAATAAAAAAAAATATAAAGAATTTGAAAATAAAGTTTAACTGACATAAATGAAATACCTGAGTGCAACATGACCGAGTGAAATATTGAACTGCACCTTACATTAGGAATAAATCAGCTGAAGCGACTAAGTCCAAATCTTGCAAGCATCCACAAATGTTGCAGCTATGAATCCCTAGAATAGATCATCCTGCTTGGTGTCCCTGTGGCTGGACACCTAAAAGGTTTTGGAAAATATTTTACAAGAATGGGTCAGAGCCCGAATAAAAATATTTTGGAAACATAGCAAGTGTTTAAACCGCAGTTTGAATAACCAGTTATTAGATACACATGCTAGGTTACGTACTCTCGCTTTAACTCCTCACCTATCATCTATAGTGCACACCTAATGTCCCACCTAGTAAATCTACTCAATCTAACTAGGTTTCCAACATCTAATAACCATTACAATTCTAGCTCTCCCATACCTTCCATACAGTAAGCTATAATATATTATTAATAGTCATCAAGTCTTGATTAAGATTCTCCTTAACTTACCCGTACTGCTCATACAGTACGCTACTAAAATACCCTTAATAATCAACATCTTTATTATGTTATTATTAAACTTAAGTTACCATTTAACGTATGCTTATTTCACACGCCTTACCAGTTAAGTTTCTCCACTTATTTTATTTTAGATAGTCACTATTTCTCTTCGTACTATTCACACAGTAGATTCATTATTATATAGATACACCCTATCTAATCTCACTACTATCACACATGAGTAGATTACACATTAATATAGATATACACCATCTAGTCTTCTTACTAACACACATAAGTAAGATAATTCATGCAGTATATATCACACACAATATATAGAATAAGCTCATACTCTATTATCATGTTCCTGTATCACACATTAGGGAATAACAGTTAGGAATGTATCCTAAAACTTTGTTCGGGATGTCCCATTGAACCTAAAATCAAATCAAACATATTGGAGGCGAACATAATGCAAAGTCTTTGGAGCTTCGTACGTACCTAGCGTACCCAAACGACCTCCCGACTTCGCTATTCATCTCCCATAGATATCCATTAATTGCACTATATTCTGGGGCATAAATCTTGACCTCGCTGGAATCGTCAACGTGGGATCGTTCACTGTGCAGAACCTCCAGGATAGCAAGTAGCGTGGGTATGTTCGCATAGACACAAATACATACCAGGCATACACACAACCTATCCATATGTATATTCATTATAGGTATACACATGACCTATTATAGTCATCCATATAGGTATACTCTCCATCCATATATATATAACTCCTATAGGAATACACTCAACCTGTAAAAATCGCCCATACATAGTATTTATCTCTCGAATACTCACCGTACCATTTATTCATAGTATACTTCTCTCCCATATATTCCCTAATATTCTTCTTTATTCGAAGGGCCAGATGTTACGCCTTATGTAAATTCAGTAGTTAATTCATTAATATCCTACTGGTCTGCATCATAACTTCCATTACCCTCTCCATAATCCATTTTCATTCTCAGGAATTTTTACATTAACAATTAAGCCCAACTAACCTTAGCATTAACTCTCGCATACATGACTAAGTCTCAAACCTATAAAGGCCTACTGTCATCCAATATATCCCTAATTATACTCTAAAGATGGCCCAAAAATGCCCCAGATAGTTATCTGCAAGTTCTGGGCTTAAAAAGGAGAAATTGCAAAAAATCTGGTAAACCGAATCGAGTCGTAAATTTTATGGCAGATAAAATAGCCTGTAGTAAAATATCGATTACTCCCTCTACAAAACTTAGATTGACCGGATTCAATTCTCATAAGAAAGATAAGACATATAACTTTACAAACATGTATGGATATCACTCTAATTCTAAGTACAATTGAAATGGCATACGTTTAAAGTTATGTCAGAAATTCCAACAGATTACTATGATGGAAGATCAAACACCCTATAGTAAAACATCAATTACTCCCTCTACAAAACTTCTATTGACCTTATTCAAATCTCATTAGAAAGATAATACATATACCTTTCTAGGAATGTACGGATATCACCATAACACTAAGCTCAATTAAAATGATATATGTTTAAAATTATGTTTAAAATTCTGGCGGATTGGCATATTGTGTTCATCAATTAAACCCTAAGTCATTCAAGATTCATGTTCTTCAACTAAGAACCCATCAAGATTCAATCTTTATCATAAAATATATTCAAATATCATTTTATATTCACATAAGTATAATATTCAATGAAAAGTTTACACAAAAACTTCAAAGATTCAAATTCTCCTTTAATAAACATAAAACCCTTGTTTTTCATGTTCTTCACATCTTTTAATCAAGAACTCATATCTTTCTCTTATTAATCAAAGAAAATCATATAGTTTCGTATTATCTTAATTAAGGAACATCTCTACATGATTTCCTACCATAATTCATGAATTAAACCCACCTAAAATAATATTAATTCTTCCAAAAATATGAAATCAACCCCTATTCTACATGGGTATTATAACATACTTAAAAAAAATTCTCATTTAATACTTGCCTCCCTATACCACATCTTAAATTCATTGGTTTGATGGTGTGGTTGTTCTCCCCTCCCTCCGATCTCGATTCCATTGCGTTCGGGGTGAAAATCGATGTAGGAAGTTTGATTCTTCCCTCCACTTCCTCTCTTATGGACTCTCTTCCTTTATGATTGTGTTAACCCTAGAACCTTCTCTCTAATGGCAGATGTAAACTTAATATTTTCGGAGTTCTCTACACCACACAATCCTGAATGATCGAACCACCCTTAAATGATTTCGGGTTTGTCCAAAATTTCCCTGGGATCCAAACTATACCCACGGATACACTGTTCGACTATTTCGACCATTTTAAAACCATACGTGACCTCGAAATAACCATCCAAGTCACTTTATAAAATCATCTAAATTCCACCTCAAAATACGACACCTGTGAAATTAAACTTAAATTCCATAGATTTTACCTCAATCACCGAATTAAACAATTTCTCCAAATTAAATAATTTCCACATCATTGATTCAGTTAAATCCTAAATCATCAATTTAATTGAATTCTATATCCTCACAAATGCGGGATATTACAGTCATCTAAATTGATTTCCTCAACCGGTACCACACATTCATCTGATTTTCGAGCCCAGTACTGAGCTTCCATGAATAGGATACTGAACCTCTGGCTGTCGATATTCATCCTTATAGGGAACTTAAGTGCAAACCTTTAGAGTTAGTCTAGAACAGAAGGCAGTTCCATACCTTTCCCATCTGACCAGGTGGGGACGAAAATACAAGCCCTTGTAAGGAGTGACAGAGCTTGATCAGCAAGGCATGTAGGGTGTAGGAGAAAAGGAAATGCAAACCTTTAGAAGTTTGGGCGAGACTGTGGAGGTGATGGGTACTTTAATGAGCATAATTTGGGTAGAAGAGTCAAACTTAGGGTTTCTTTCTAGGAAGATGGCATTTATTCTAGTTGTATGTGCTAAAAGAGGATTGTGAGTGGTTTTAGGTTTCAGATTAGCTGCAGGGCGAATATACCCCAGTCTATCAGGCCTTGGATCACATGTCTAAGGTGAAAGCATTGGTCGGTGGTGTGGCCTACTACTTGTTGACAGTCACAGCGGGCATCGTTCTTGAAGTTTTTAGGGAGTTCATTTAGTAATGGTCAGGATTCTAATGGTTTGATGAGATTTTGGGCTAGTCGGGCCTAGTAAACATTTAATAGGGAACATGGAGTTTGGTGTACTCTTTTTTGGCAGCATTAGGTTGACTTTTTAGTTCTTAGGAGGTTGCAGGTTGTGATATGTTGTTGATGGTCGAGATTACGGTAGTAGTGGGCTTTTCATATTTTTTGGGTGTAAACTGTTCGGTCAGCTTCTTTAGTTCAGATTCCAATTTGGTGACACCTTCAATTTCCACACCTGCCACTTGGATGGTTCAAAAGTACGGGTAGTACTGTCCTCCCATGGATTCTCGGATATAAGGTAAGAATTTATTCTTCTCAGTTCTCTCCTATTCATCCTCTTACGACCTATTGGTAATAGTGGCGGCTTCATCTCTCAACCTTACAATGAAGATACTAACTGATTCTCTGGGGTTTTGCTTGGGTAACTCCGAGTCTCTGCGCATTACCTCTAACTCTTCGTTGTATTTTTACTGAGACTTAAACTCCCACGATACATCTTCCTAACTATGGATTATGGATTCTTCAATAGATAAGAACCATCCAAGGGAATTTTCTTTCAAGGTCTACTGGAACATATATTCCATTATCTCCTCGGAGACACCAATAAGGGTCATGGCTCGATGATAGCTTCGTAGGTTCACAATTAGGGGGGCACTACCCCCGAAATTCTCAATGTCTGGCATCTTGAACGTTTTTGACAAATTGTCCTTAGGGTAGGGAGATATAAGGGTATAATCCATGTAATTCTCAAAGATCATGACTTGGTCAAACTTCTTTGCTAGAAGCTTGGGGTCTTCCTTGACCTTGTCTAGTTCCTCTTCTTCGGGATCAATAGGTACTGGCACATTAGCCCTTGGTTGTCCTAAGTTTGGAATCGGTAGCTAAGCAAGTGGTGACCCATTTACATGTTGGTCACGCGTGATATGTGGGTATCCATTGGGGACCCAAATAGGCTTAGGGGAAGGTGGACCCATAGTAAGAGGAAAGAGGATCTCAGGTTCATGACCTTCTGAAATCTGGGCTCAATGTTGTTGCATCTCTTGAACATCAGTTTGAAGGTTATCAATCTTGGCACTGTGTTGGGATAAGGTGGACATAAGATATAGCTGAGGATTAGGTTCTTGGTTAGTATTCTCTATAAAGAGATTGTGAAGGTAGATCCCAAATTCGATTGATGTATAAAACAAAGCAACAGAGCTTAAAGGCAGTTTAACGAATGACCAAAGTCAATAGGGAGCCCGGACAAAGTCAGGATGCGATTGACCTGAGAGCGAAAATGATTTGGGTTTATCTTTGGAAGAAAAAGAAAAAAAAAATTGGTATTTTGAAAAAGTAAAAGAAATGTTTTTGGTATTTTTGGTTTTTGAAAAGAGGGGAAATAGAGAAGTCTCAGCATGGTTTATTATTATTATTAGGTTTTCACTTTTATTATATTTGTGTAAATGAAAGAAAAAATACCAAACAGGATCCGAGAGTGGGAAAATAGGGTTTAAAATATAAGACACAATTTGACTTGTTTCCAGTCTCACGGACAGGGTCCTATTTTCAAAATGGAAGAAACAACGCTAAAATTCGAGCTGTATGCTAAACCTGAATTTTGATAGAGTTTCACATGGTAACTGACAAACTCATTATGAGTTCCTTAAGGTTGAATCCTATAAGAGGTTTATTCACTTGTTGGGTTAATGGATGGGTTCCCCTATTTGGCATGACTTTCACGACATACCTCTTGACTATAAGGGCAATCATTAAGCGATACGTGTAGACAATCCATTTGGTGTACCTGAGTGTCCGTGAATTTCTTCATAATATACCTCGTGGGGATGATACATGTGAGAGAGAATTTGATATACTCGACTTACGTGAACGAGTTCCCTATTATATACCTCTCATCGTGAGTTCAGTCAAGCGGTACGGTGTTGGGGGAACCATTTAATATACGTTGAGGGTAAGAGGCCAATAGAAGGCGCGAATCATATCTCTTAGGTTAATCGTGCCCCAATGTTGTCGACACCCATCACGAAGTGACCTTCCAGTAAGGGACAAAATTTTGGTCAATATTGCCAAGCTCTAGTGATGTAATGTGGAAAATTGCATGAGTTTTAATTAGTATCTTATAGAGAGATATTTTTTATTTACATGCTAAGTAAGGGGGTACTACCATTGTGAGGGAGAATACGAAAAGTAAATCTATCATAGATCATGAAGAATATACTATGCAAGGTGATAGTGAAGCATATGAATATATAAAAGTGAGTGAGATATGTAAGGTGAGAGACTGACATGAGAATAGTATGAGTGATCATTCAAATATATACATGTGAATGTGTGAGCAAGTGAGCCTAGGCACGAATCATCTTTAATTAGTGTGTTAGATGTGTATGTGAGCATGGAGATATATGCAAGTGGGAGAAGTTTGTGTCTATGTGTGTGTGTGAAGTTACGCATGGATATTCTACAAGTGGTGTGTCGATGATGTAAGTAGAGGTAAAACTATATATAAGTGTAAGTGTGTGAAATAAGGATGGATATATACACGTGTGTGAAGTGACCGTGTTCAAGTTAGTTAAAAGTGACATATACATAAGAAGTAAGTATAGTAGAGATAACAACAGATAGGCAAACAAATGAAAGTACAAAAGGAGAAAAGGGAAGATACAAGTGGGAGCATATATACGCATGTAAAAAAGTAGGAGAGTAAATAATAACACCCATGTAAAAATAGGTTCTAGTCCTCTAACAAACATAATTCACAACAAAGTTTCCACTGTGGTCATATGGGTTTGGATTCCCTCTAGAGCATGTGGAATATTGAGGTTAATCATCATCAAGTCGAGGATAATGTGAGGAGATAGAGTCTCTAACCTATTTTGCTCAAAATAGGAAAAATAATGTCGTTGCCTCGATAGAACGACATGAAGTTCAAACCGATGCTTACTAGATCAAGTGGTTTGATGTCTGGAGACTAAGCTAAGGAATGGAAAGGTTTCAGGCTCCTATTCCCCCCTTTCGATCTCTAATGGGATAATGTTAATCTTCTCCTTTTAAACCCCATAACGTGTGTGTACATGTGTCTAATATAAATGGTGGGAGAATAGAATCATTCAACTCGCGTCATAGAAGGAGTGGAATGGATTCATCCTTAGGTGTGTTCCTAAGAATAAAAAAATATGATGTAAGTACTTGTCGATACATGTCTCTATGAAAGAGAGAATGTGAATGTCACGCGACACACAAGTATGTAGGAATATAAAACTCACAAAATGAATATAAGAATATATAAAAGAAATATATATAAACATAAAAAAGGGAGGACCCTAATCTCAGGATTGACCCAAGATTCCTAGGTAGCCCAAGGGGCATCAAAGTCCACATAGTTGAAAATAGAATGGGTGGGGATAAATCCAAATGTGGGACTCCTCATATGTGTATGTGAAGAAAATATGTTATAAGAGTAAAGACGTAAAAATATAAGTCCCACTTTTGGAGTATACGCATAAACCTTTTTTTTTAAATAGGTTATGTGCTATACTACTAATAAAGAGTAGAGGTTAGTGGATGCGATGTAATGAAACAAAAGAAAAAAATATAAATAAGATTAATAACACTTAAAATGGATAAATTGGGGAAGGGGGTCGATAAATGGACCTCCTTATGGATGCTTGTTGCTGACTTTCAAGTGAAAGTGTGCTAATTTTGAAGTGATATAGAAGTGATGTAGAGAGGTGGGGTGAATTACCAAGTGAAGTAAGGAGATGAGGTAAGAAAAATGTGAGAAAATGGACTTTTCGGAAAAGGTAAAGTCTCTGATTATAAGGGATTGTTCTTTGATTTTCTAAGAGGGGTATCTAGGTTGTTTCTAAGGTGAGGTCATGTCCCATTTTATAGGGTCCAGGGATGTCAATCGGCATAACCTTTGGCCTGCGTTTCTAGGTAAGGAAAAGTACACTTTGCCGATACGCATGTTGTCTTGGGTGCCTGTAGATAGCCCGAAAAGATTTTTTCATAAAAATGGGCAAAAATGAAAACCAAAAGTCTGAATCGCACATGGAGCAGACCATTGAAAAAGGAATTTATATCCCTTTAAGAATCCATTAAGCCACTCACGGGTCCCGGAATTGACCGAAGTCAAATGGGTCTTGGATGGCACGATGGTCTCTAAACGGGGTTTTGGTGGAAAACGGATCGTTCTTCCGAACCAAAAGGTTAATTCGTGCACAAGGTAGACTATTGGAAATGAAAGTTAGTGCATTTTGAGATTCCATTAGCTTCCCTGAGTTTGGAGAATCGACGAATATCAAATATGTCTCAGAAGTGCCCAAGGACCCTTCAAAGTAAAATGGATCATTCGTCCCAACTGTAGGGCCTATTCGTGCACATAATGGACCATTCTAAAGGGGATTCAAAACCCTTAGAATATTCATTGATCTTATCAAGGTTGAAGAGTTTATCGGAGTCAAACGAGGCCTGGGAGTACCTGGTGGCCTATAGATCAGTACTCAAAGTAAAATAGATCGTTCTTCCAAACTGTAAAGCCAAGATGTGCAAGGGATAGACCGTTGGAATGGGGATTCAGAGCCCTTAGAAGATTCATTGAGCTTCGCTTAAAATGGAGAGTTGGCGAGTGCCAAATGGGTTTCGAGGGCACCTAGTGGACTCCAGAATTATACTCGGAGTATAAACTAGGGTTTATGGTGGATGTATCAGTTCTAGGGCCCTAAGGAGGTGCTTTGGGGTATTCTAGGAAGGGGTGTCTTTATGGCCTATTCAACGAAAATAACTATGTCAAGAATTACAAAGGACAGCAAAGAAGAGTTACACAACTAACTTGACTCCCTCTCAATACTTATCATTCTTCGTTCCATTGACTTCTGCATAAAGTCATGTAGGAGTACACCTATGCACTACCACAATGCATAAGTCCACACATGCCCTGGTATCCACTGATTTAGGCTCAACAATCATCACACAATACAAAGTCCACTATATGTCAACAAACTAGGCACGGATTCCACTACACGAAATGGATACTCAACAAGGATGATGAGAAAATAAACCTTGATTCTAAAAGGAGATATCAGATTAACATAAAATATTTAATCTTGGATCTCAAACTAGTTAGGTGAAAACTAGCGTATTGAGGATTTTGGTTATAAATAAAAATATATATATATTTTTGTAAAAAATATCACATAAAAACATCATCAACACACTTATTTATAGAAAAAAAATTTATAGGAAGAACAAACTCGTTCAAATGAAAATAGAAGGTTCATTCGAACGAAGTATGTAATCTCATTTGAAGAAAAATAAAACTCGTTCAAACGAAACATACAAACTCGTTCGAAGATTGATCAAACAACCTTTTAATGAGATTTTTCTCTAATGTAGAGAATTATCAGTCGATGCCCATTGGAATGATATATCATATCTCATTTGAACTACATGTCATATCGCATTTGAATATCAATGTTCAATCCGTTAGAAAGACCCGAAAAGATTTTTTCTATTAAAAAACGTTGTATAAAAATTGCCTTAAATAGTTTTAAAAGCACCCAAATGAAATTCCAAGGATCAAACTAAAATGCATTCATACCTCATTAAGATCCTTGAATGTTGAAATTGAAACATAAAACGAAGCACGTCACAAGGTTGTAAGCACTCTAACTTGGTCGTTACAGTCTTTAATCCAATACGTCTCATGATAAGGATCAACATTCAAGACCTAAGTTATGACTCAAATGGTTTTGTCCAAATGGAACTAAGCCAAACATACAGAACGCATACTCGCCTATAAAATCTTGATGATTGTTAAATCAATAGAGTCAAATATATAAGCTGAACTAGGACACAATATGTTAATCCATTCTTTAATATATATATAGTGAGACTCTCCAACATACCTCTTAGAAACATACCTATAAACATACCCATTTTTAAAAAATAGTAAAAAAATGTATTTTTCAACTAAATTTTGTTTACATAATATACATAGTAACAAGATCATCTACAAAAAAAATCATCAAAAAATTTAACCCGAAAGAGGATGAAATGTAAAGTGGTTATATATGTGCATTTTTTACCGTTCAATTTTTTTTCATCATCTCAACCCCTTTCGGGTTGAATTTTTTTGATATTTTTTTTGCAGGTGATCTTCTTATTATGTAGATCATGCATACCAAATTTGGTAGAAAAATATATTTTTTACTATTCTTTAAAAATGGGTATGTTCATATGTATGTTAAGTGTGGTATGTTGGAGAGCTTCTATATATATATATATATATATATATATATATATATATATATATATATACAGAGAGAGAGAGAGGGAGAGACTCTCATAGGCACCAAGTATATATACCGATGGCACAAAATATTTTTTAAAATATTCAAAATAATATATTTGAGTTGAGTTTTTTGTGTGGCATTTAAAAATTTTAAGAGACTCGTATAAAAAAATCAACTCAAAATAACCTTTTATTTTAAAAAAATCGGTCAAACTTTCACAGATTTTAAAGTGCTTTACAAGATGTGAAGTTTTGATCGATTTTTTTTAAAAAACAAAGAAGGTTTTTTTGAGCTGGTTTTTCTATATGGTTCCCCTGAAATGTTTAAACTTTATATAAATAATTAAGTCAAAACAAAGATTTTTTATTATTTTTAAAAAAATAGGTATGTATACTTGGTATGAAATGGATATATATATATATATCCATAAACTATTTTTTGTAAATATTAAAAATAATATATTTGATTTGAGTTTTTTGTGTGGCATTTAAACATTTCAAGAGACTCATATAAAAAAAAATAAGCTCAAAATAACCTTTTGTTTTAAGAAAATCGGTCAAACTTTCACAGCTTTTAAATTGTTTTAAAAGATGTGAAAGTTTGATCAATTTTTTTAAAATTAGAAAAGAAGGTTATTTTGAGTTGATTTTTTTATATGGTTCCCCTGAAATGTTTAAACTTCATATAAATAATTAAGCCGAAACATAATTTTTTATTATTTAAAAAAAATAGGTATGTATACATGATATGTATAATTGGTATGTAATGGATCCGATATATATATATATATATATATATATATATATATATATATATATATATATATATATAGAGAGAGAGAGAGAGAGAGAGAGAGATAGAGAGAGAAAGGTTCATAAGTAAACATAAAACATGAACATTTTAATGAACCTTAACAAAAAAAAACCAACAACCCATTAATTTTACTTCCTATGTTGTAATTGGTCTGCGCCAGCGGCAACGAACACGCGTGTCAATCAATCCCCAACCACCACCACCACCCACCCCTACCACCACGGCAACCCTTACAACAACAGGTTTTGGGTCCGTTACAACAACAGGTTCTAGGTTTTTTGGCTGGGGTGAGGCGTAAAAAAATATTTGATCGACACGCGTGTTAGTTGCCACTGGCGCGGACCAATTATGACATAGGAATTAAAATTAATGGGTTGTTGGTTTTTTTTTGTTAAGGCTCATTACAATGCTCTCTCTCTCTCTCCCTCTCTCTCTCTGTGTGTATATATATATATATATATATATATATATATATATATATATATATATATATATATATATATCTTTTGGAAATATTAAATATTGAAGCATCAATGCAAACATTTAGCATTGATATTTTTTTCTTTTCTTTTGACCCTCTTTTCTTTTAGGATCTTGCCAATGGAGGCCTTTCACATAAAGGAGATTACTCCTTCCATGTTCATTTCCCATTGCAAACTCACATTTTTATCAAATAACTCAAGTAGTGGTTCTTATATGTACAAATCCCTCATAGTAAAAAAAATTATGTAAATGAGGAGATTGATAGGGGAATACCTCATTCAAATCATGTAACATATGAAGTTATGATCCAAAAGATCTCAAACAAAGTGTGTACGGAGGATATATAAAGTGAATTCATTAAATAAAATCAAAGTCGAGGCACTGCATACAAAGCATTGAAAATCATAATCAAATATCCTAGTCATATGGATACATGGAAGGAATAGGATTGAAATAAACTGATGTACTACACAAAATGTATAAAACTAAACTACACATAAACAAAAAAAATCATTTTGAGTTTTTAAACATTTTTATTTCAAAAATGACACCACTTGAAAACAAAACTAGAAAGCGAAACAAAATCTTTTTGTATATTTCACAATAAGACTCAAAAAGAAACATCAAAATACAAAATATACACATCATACAACAAGCAATCACATCTATCATGAAGGAGAAAAGGTAGTGTAAGAGAAACATACAAACACAGTCAAACATTAGATATAGCATGAGAAGTATGATGTGCAAGCATTCGATAATCAACACGTCTAACATTTCTCCAAATCTAATTTCCTAACCTATATAGGTGTAGAACAAAGCTATTGGGTCTTGGGAACCTCATTGACTTTTGCCTTATACTTACCTTTTCCAAGATCAAAATAAAATGGCTAAGGTGACTTTTCCTACCATAATGTGCACATGTGCAGACACAAAGAGGAATGTTACCTAAGGATTGACCTTTTATAACGTCCTTCGCAATGGTTAACCCGTTGAAAATATTGGCATTGCCTTCATCAATGGAAGCAATGGGGTCATCGAGGCCAATTTCAAAATTATCCTTCTTGATTTGGGTAGTGCCTAACATCTTATCTAATTTTTTAGACCAAAACTCCAAATCAAATTTGACATGGCTCTAGTGTCTCAATTTCTGTTCTAACTCCTCTATCTTAGACTTGCTAAATTAAGAGACGGATAAAAAAACTATGGAATCCTTATTTAAAATCTCCATTAATACTCAAAGGTTATCATGCTCCCCTCAGTAAAAGCGAGCTTCTCCCTAAGAGTCTTCTCACGTACCCTAAGATCCTCAAACAATATACTGTCATCATTACCTAGGAAACGTTCTCTCAATTTAGCTTCAAACTTCAAGTTTGTCTTTTTTAACTTCAAAGACTCAGTATATAACTCCAAAACGACAACTTGAAGTTCACTCTCGTCATTTGCTTCATCTTCTTCATCACCACTCTCTTTACCACTCACTTGGTATTCACACACTTTGGCCTCAGAATCATCATGCACAAAATTGTCTTTATCGAAAGATTTTTTATTTAGGCTCACAGGACTGCTGTGAATCCAGTGTAATTACGGTTAATGAGATAATTACATTCCTCTTACAATTCACTATCGTTAAGGGTACTATTATATGACTTTGAGTTCTTACCTTCATTCCTTGGCTTAATGGGACACTGAGCTTCCTTATAATCATAACCCTCACACCCAAAATATTTATTCGATCAATCCCTCTTAAAACTATCATTACGATTACTAGGGATTATATACCTTTGTTAATCTTTCTTTTATTAAAATTCTTTTCATCTTTTGATTGTTTTTCAAACTTGAGAAATTTCTTAAACTTCTTCATAAACATGGTCATATTACCAAAATTGATGTTAGACTCATCATCTAAAGCAAGTGTTTCCTCCTTTGGGGCTTTCAAAATGATGCCCTTATAATTCTTTGAATTTTTAAAAGAAAACAGGTCCAACTCATAATATTGAAGATCACCTACAAGCTCTTCAAGTTTCGTAGCATCCAAAGTCCTTGATATTTCAAAAGAGAGACTTTTGAATTAAATATTTTAGGTAAGGGCCTTAATATTTTCTTGATAACTCTAGTTTCAGGTATTTAATCTCCCAAGTAAAACAATGAGTCAACTATATGAGACAATCTCACATATAGCTCATTGAAGGTTTCACTCTTAGGAATCCTAATGGTTTTAAATTGAGTGGTGAGATTCTAGAGTATGTAATCTTTAACATCACTAGTACCCTCATGAGTGAGTTGGAGTATATTCCAAGACTCTTTAGACATGTCACAAGTCATAATATGGTGGAAGTCCTCCGGTGTGACCTCATAAAACAAAGCATTCAGACCATGAAAATTATATTTATATAGTTTATGTTCATCCCCACTCCAGATTTCAAAAGGTTTAGGGATTCTATATTCACTTACTAAAGTTGTCGGTAGGAACCATGTGAGACCCCGTAATTTTAATGATTGTTATATTGGGACTAATTACATTAAAATGGGAAATTAATTCGGATTAAAATATATATTAATTAGCCAGACACAGGTTAATATTTATTTATATTGAATATTAATTAATGAATGAGTAATAAAATTGATAATAAAATATCATAATTGATGTGAGTGAGAAATACAACAGTTATGGTAAATTTAGTCGAGACGCATGTGTCAATCATGTCCGGACTTAATTTTGAGAAAATAAAAGGTAAGTTATATTTGATAATTCAAATGTTCATTTTGAGTGCGTCGGTGTTTCTGAAAGGGTTCAAATAGTCAGAAAAGTGTACTCCGGGATTTAGTTTATGTCTCGAAACATTTTTAGGCCAAATTAGCACCCTAGAGGGGTATTTTCGTCATTTGAAATTTTAGGGAAAAGGGACTAAAAAAATTGGATAGTTTTATCTGCATTTACATAACATAAGTTAGGTTAAGAACAATAAGAAACACAGGGAAGCTACCGGAGGAGGAAGGAGAAGGGTTTTCAGGGAGACTTCAAGGCTTTCCCACACCGTTTTACACCACAACCACTGTCGGAGCATAGATCGGAGGAAAGGAAACCAACCATACCCTTCTTCTGCATAGATTCAGACCTACTAATTGAGGCAAGTGTTCATCTTCTTTATTTATGATTTGATATACCATCCACATTAGAGTAGGATGATTAACTTATGGATTTCATGAAATTTGGCCTTAAACTTGAAGATATAAATCGTGTCCTTGGGTAGGAATGGTGATAGACTTGATTCCTTATACATGTAGCACAAATTTAATAAGTAATATCACGAATACATGAGAGTTATGTTGAAGGTCTTTGTAACAACCCGCGTAATTTTGGGCTATTTTAATTAATTTCTGGAAAATGGAGGAAAATAAAGTTTTAGATAAAATTATTTTTATTGCTCAAATATGTTGAATATTATTTTTAAAGGCGAGAATTTCAAACGGTTTTGAAAACGGAGTTAAAACAGATTTTAAAATGATTTTTAAATATTTTTTAACTCTTGGAGTTGTTTTGACTTCCAACTCTTCATTTCTTTGCCTTATTTAAAGGTGTCTTTTGGCTTCCAACTCTTAATTTCTTTAGATTATAAAAGGAGTCATGGGCAACATTTTTTAACCTACTTTTGGCAGCAAATATATTTTATATTCCTCTTCTTTTTATATACACATTGGCCCTTGAGATTTGTGAGTTCCAACCTTAGATTAGAGGTGTCCTTGTGGCTATTTTTGAGGATGTTCTTGGAGGGGATTTTGTAGATCTTTTGAGTTGATCTTGATGATGTGATCGTTGGTTTCTCATCACGATTTTGAGGTATGGGGTTTTACACAATATGCTCCTTAAATCTCACGAGTGTCATTCTCTTTGAATTCTTGTTAATTGAACTCATATTTGAATTGTTAAATTCATTGAAATCTGGAAAATAATTATTGAAATTATTTTGTCATGAGATTTTAATATGGCACGGATGTTGGGCACCCGCCAAAATTCTTGTTTCCCCGGTTATGGCTTGATAAAGCATATACGGATGTGGTGAGGCTTGGTGACCCGGTTAAAGTGTTGTTGAGAAATTATAATGATGAAATTCTATTGAGATTTGCATTTTTATTTGAATATTCGTACTCGTGTTGTTACGTTTTATTCATCGCTAATATATATTTGTTGAGCATATTTCCTGTCGTATTGTGTACTTCCCCATATTTTCTTTTAGTGGCAAGTTAGTGCGGATTTTGGGGCTCTATAGAGATTGATTTTAACGAGGATTGTTTGGGAAATATTTGTATTATTTTGTTTTATAGAGCATTGGAGATTTGTATTTTATTCGAGTTAAATAGTTGCAATTTTAATTCGAGAGACTTGTTGTATTTGAATAATTAAGATTAGTGGATTTATATTATTGTGGGTTTATTCAGATGCTCTATGTCTTGTCACTTGTGGATTTGTATTTATTTTATCGCATTAGCGTTCCGTTCGCTCTCCCCGGACGGGCGGGGTGTTACAAATTCATTTGGATTTTATCCGAATTGTGGATATTAAAATGGATGATTCTGAATATTACTTAAAGATATTTAGGTAATATATGAATGTGATGTCATTGATATGACGGTATGATATAAATTCGGTAATTTGAATTTTATTCAGACGCGGTATGGGACGTATCGGAACTAATTTATTAAATTAAAAAGGAAATTTATTTTCTATCGACCTTATAGTCATTTCGACTGCGTCGTTGCGTCCGGAAGGTTCGAAATAGTCAGAAAAGTCTATTTGGATGTTGGATTTGGGTCTCCGGTAATTTGGAAATGAAAAGACAACCCAAAAGGGCATTTTGGTTATTTTTACAAGGGGGATGAATAGTGATTTCGGGTTTTGTCTTATTATAAGTATTTGGAGATTAGTGTATGTAGGTTCATTTCATCTCTTCTACACAAAATTGAAAGGTCATCTTCTTAGAGAGAGTGAAAGGTTGCTTGGGAATGAGGAGAACCAAAGGTCAAAGGTCACCACCACCATCACCACCTGTGTTATTCAACTCCAAAGGGTCAGATCTTCATTAGAGGCAAGTGTTTGATATTTGCAATTTAAGTTTGTATATTTTCCATGTTAGGATAGTTATAAAAAGAGATGATTTTCATGCTTGGAAGATGAAAGGATATAGTTGTTAATGGATTTTTGGAATCTAAAAATATATAGGAATTAAACTCATGTTGTAGGTAGTTAGTAATCCAATAAATATTCATCAATCTGTGGAAGAAATTCTGAAAATAATTTAGTGTTCTTGAAGATAATATGTTGATAATTTTCTGGAAAAAGAGGCAAAAACGAGTGGAATGAGAAGATCCAATTTGGAAGGTTTAGATCTTCTTTTTTTAGTGCATTTGGATGAGATTTAAGAAAAACTCAAAACACATACCTGACTCAATTTTTCGTGTAGAATCGAGATCTGAAGTCGGATTGATGATTTGAATATTTTTTGGATCTGATTTTTCTGAGTATTTAAAATATGAGAATTCATGATGTTGTTTCTTTTTAATGTTGGTTCTTGTCCCAAACTTTTGTAGATCTTCGGTGATTATTCATTTGATATTATGGGACTTAGAGAAGATCAGTTAGCCCTAGTTAAGATTTGAATTAATTTGATTGGGATTTAATTGATTAGAATTATGATAATTAAAGTTAAAGAGATTTCGGTTGCTAGATTAAGGATAGTTCAAGTAGGGGAGATTTAATATAACACATGGGTAGCCTTAGGGTTACAATTTAAACATCAAGGACTGAGTTTAAGCTCATTATTGATTTCGCAAGGGCTGAGTGTAGTACAAGAGCGTAGTGGTATGGCTCCTGGATAGAGATGGGAGTTTAGAACACATTTGGTAGAAAGAGGGGATGAGGTTATTCCGATCGCATATTTGAAGTTGACGAACCTCCTCGATCGACAAAGTTAAGTAGTAGTGCATTGGAGGGGTTCCTTGTTTGGATTTCGCTTTGCGAGACGCTCCGCGCATGAACCTTAACGACGTCGGGAGTGGAGAGATGTTATAGGATGCGAGGATAATTAAATTATAAAGTAAAGATATGACATTTTAATACGTGGGGTTTAAAGAGATATAATGCTATGTAAGGGAATAATCTAAGGTTAATGTGAGTACCTTGTTGTTAGTATACTATAGGTATGATAATACCTATTTGATTAATTGAAGATTTATGTGTATGACATGCCTAGCTTACTTGCTATCGGTGGGAGGTTTACGCGTGAGGGCAGTCATATCCTGATGAATCCATGGGATCTTTGATTTGTCGCTCGAGAACATAGGTCTATGAAAGACTTATCGGG
The DNA here is from genome assembly GCA_949130495.1 of Sambucus nigra. Taxonomy (NCBI): domain Eukaryota; kingdom Viridiplantae; phylum Streptophyta; class Magnoliopsida; order Dipsacales; family Adoxaceae; genus Sambucus; species Sambucus nigra. The sequence goes on along the minus strand of OX422207.1, from coordinate 127,364,614 downwards.
GACTTGATAAGTCCACTGACTATGGGTACGTAGGTATGTGCGTGACCCATGGGTATGAGAACTATGTTCGCCTCCAATGATTGTGTTGTTATTTGTGGTTCGAGAAATCCTTACCGAACCTTTTGTCTTTTATTCGGCGACCAGCGATATTGGGACATGATAGCAGAGTAATGCATTGCACCGCAGCTGTGACTCGGGGTGCCGTATTATATATGAATATATATATATATAATGAATTAAATGATTGAATGGTTATATTGTGGTTGAGTCATCTACTGTGTGATAATTGTAGATAACGGTGAATGGAGAAAGATAATTGAATTAAGTTAATGAATGTTTATTGAAAAACTTAATTCATATTAATTGAGAAATGATTCATGTTAATGAGAAACGATGAGAAATGTAAATGAACAATAATGTGACGTATGGTATGGGACATACGGGGATTCTGATATTGGGATGGAATTATAATATGGAGACTAGAAAAGAGGAACCATTAACTAGGAGGTTAATAGGAAATGTTAAGTGTGCACTCTAGTTGAGAGGTGAGAATGGCAAGTGAGAGTTGGGTCTAACATGTACATAATAAAAGATTTATTGCACTTGTTAAATACTTGTTGTTTTAAAAATCATTTACACATTCGGGCTCTGACCCGTTTCCTTGCATATTGTCTTTTCTATTGTATCTCCTATATCAGGTGTCCAGCAACAGGGATGCCAACCTTAGCGGATTACCCTGAGCTATGGATTTATGGAGTTTTGCTTAGATGACTATCATTATTTTATTCACAGTATTCTCTTAGTAGGGCATGTCGCCCAAAGGATTTAGTTATCTTCTTCTATCGGGGTCAAATACTATGGTATTCGTGTCATTTTAATACATTTGATATTGTTGGGATTACTGTAATGGATTAATATTATTTGGGAATGTTTATTCCAATTGCATTCAAATTATTTTGTGTTATCTAATTGGTTATCAGTGTTGTAGAATAAAATGTGTTGTGCTATTCTTAAACTGGAAATGGATTTTGTTAAATTAAAATTTGAAAAGTTTTTAACACCAGCTTAATTGAGTATTGGGTGAGTTGTAAATGTTTTCGACGGTGATGCTAAGAATGATCCAACTGTATATTCTGTTTTAATTTGGTATGGGTGTAATACCCCGTATTTTTGTGATATTTATTTATGGGATTAATTAAATTATATGTGTATTGATTGGAAATTAATCCGGATAAAAATACTAGCGAGATGCGAGTTGGTATTTGAATATAATGTGCATATATGATTATACATGAATATTGGAGTATAAAATTTGTCGTGAGATTGAAATATGGCAATTTGGAAATTTTGTTGAGACGCGTGTGACAGTCGCGTCAGGTTTATATTTATTTTAATTAAAAAGTGAATTTTAGTTCTATTAACCTTATGGTCATTTTGAGTGCGACAACGCGTCCGGAAGGGTCGAAATAGTCAGAAAACACTAGCCGGAGGTTAAGTTTGGGTCCCGGGGCATTATTGGGCCATACCGGTAACTTATAAGGGCAATTTGGTAATTTCAGAAATTGGGTAATTAAAACCCACGAAAATTAGAGTTAAAATATGACTTAGTATTAACCCACTAAGCCATTTCCAACCCCAATTTAGGAAGTGGGCTACGGATAAGTTATAACTTGGAAAAACCAACCCCCCACCTCCATTAACACCTTGAGAAGAAAGCTTGGAGAGAGAGAGAGAGGAGAAATTATGCAGAGGAGAGAGAGAACCATTCATCAGATTCGTCATCAAATCCAGAGTTATCCTTAAGGCAAGTGATTTAATTTCATTTTTATAGAGAATGTTTCTTCCATGTGTAGGAATTGATAAAATTCTGATTTGTTCTTGGGAGTTAATGAAAAACCGATTAAATTGGAAATATAATCTTACATATTGATGAGGAATTGCATGTAGAATTATATGTAGGCGATTATTCTGATGTTAATAATATCTTGGATGAAACAAAAACGAATTATAGTAGGTTCAATTATGATGTATAAATGTTAGGGCTCATGTTCATATAAATTGGGAATAAATAAAGAGATTTGAAGATTTGATGATGTTTAAGATGAGTTAGCCCTATATAAACGTTTGATTATGACCTATGAGTGTTTAGTACGAATTATGAACCTTAAAATAATGTTGGGTCGATTTTTATGTGAGATTAGGAGTGAAGAAAATTGGGAAAAATGAAATAAGGATTTCTGGGCTCGAAACTGGCCACTCATTAGAAGACCTGCCCAGGTCGTTCGAACGAACTTCTAACGAGTTGACCTTTGACTTCTAACGAGGGTGAAGTTCATTCAATAATCTCGTTCGAACGAGATCTCGTTAGATAGCCCAGTTCGTTCGAACGAACTCTCGTTCGAACAGCCTCGTTCGAACGAGACTTCGAACGAGTTGACAGTTTAGGCTGTTTAGCCTGTTTTGATCCCGAGTGTCCCGTAACCTTGTGTATAGGTAGAGATAGCCTTCCCTTGATGAGTAATTGATATATTTGGGATGTTTGGGATATAATGAGGAGTCAAACCTAAAAGTGTAGTTTGAACCTAAGGGAAACTATGAAGTAGGACGTGAGTGTCTATTACGTTGCGAGAACTATTGACGGCCTAATTTATGTTATTAATCGGGAACATATAAATTGTGTAGTATTATATGTCGGTACGAGAATGAGAAGTGTACCACCAATAATATGGTGATTACTAAGATGTGTGAATACTTAGTATATGTATTGATTTTATGTGTATGACAAAGCTACCATACTTACTATCACGGGAGGTTTGCGTTCGCTTAGGGCCTTCTAATCCTTGTGTTGTCCGGATTTAGATTGGTTACCTCGATGAACATAGGTCAGAGAAGGACTTATTGGGATGTTAATAAGTCTGCTGATCGTGGGAGCGCAAGTATGTGCGTGACCCATGTGATGTGACTGTGTTCGCCTCCATTATTTGTGATGTTGTTATCTGAACGATTCCTGAGAGATTCGGAATGCGTGATCCTTATGTACGTGATGTACCGGGATGGATAGCAGAGTATGTGTGCACCGCAGCTTAGTCTCGGGGTGCTTGTATTGTATATTTATGATGTGAATAATATACACTTAATTAATGGGAACTTTCAAGTTAATATTGTGAATAAAATTATGGTATTGTTTTGAGAAAACATAACGGGTTAACCAATAGTGAAATGTATTACATATTGAGAATCTGAGTTTAAGTAAAGCCCTCTATTTATTTGATAACGCTAGAATATATTATGGGAATCGAGTAGTAAGGGGAGTACGGTACGTTAGGAGTGCACATGTAGTCGAGAGGTGAGAATTTCATGTGAGTGCACGTCCTAACATGTATTTTGCATTTAATGTTTTAATGTTATTAAAACACTTGTTGTTTTTAAAATGATTTCCACTTTCGGGATCTGACCCATTTGCTTTCAAATCTATTTTTGTAAAAAACATTTTAGGTGCCCAGCCACAAGGACACCATGCATAGGATTATCATTCAGGTGACGAGCTGTAGCTGTTTGTGGAAGTTACAGGACCTTGCTTGTAGACGCTTCATCTATCTTGACTCGATATTCATCAGTTATCAGTTGTAGGGCATGTCGCCCATTTCTTTTAGAGACATTTCATTTATTTCAGTTATTCAGACCTTTGGCATGTAATTATTCAGGATTCAGACTTGTAGTATTATTCTTCAGTTGCGGGATTGTTGTGAGGAGTTTTCCTCCGAATTTATATTTATGTTGTTGGTTATTCATTTCTTCATTATAGTGAATGGTTATTATTCTTTCATTATTCTTTTACTTCATGTTAATCAGACTTAACTTAAAATTTGGCACTTACTTTTAAATACTAGGTGGTTAGTAATTATTAAAATGTTTTCGTCAGTGATGCTATTAACTGAACCAACTTGGCATTTTGAATTAATTTAATAAAGGAGTAGCTACCCGGTATTTAATTAGTCGGGGTGTCACAATGGGACTGGCCACCCGGTATTTAATTAGGCGGGGTGTTACAAATGGTATCAGAGCTTAGGAATACGGCAACTCTCGGGGCTTGGATTTTGGATTCATTACGTGGTTAGAAATTTTTGGAGATAGAAAATTATAGGTGATATTCGTATTAGGTTTCGAGAATAGAGGTGAGGAATTTATTTTTGGGAGACGTGATTTATTTTTGGAGTTAGTGTAGTGGCTTGATTTTGAGAGTTAGGCATTCGGCGAATTTCGAGGGCGAAATTCCATTGTTAGTGGGGAAGTGTAACAACCCGCGTAATTTTGGGTTATTTTAATTAATTTCTCGAAAATGGAGGAAAATAATGTTTTTGATAAAATTATTTTTATTACTCAAATATGTTGGTTATTATTTTTAAAGGCGAGAATTTCAAACGGTTTCGAAAACGGAATTAAAATGGATTTTAAAATGATTTTTAAATGTTTTTAACTCTTGGAGTTGTTTTGACTTCCAACTCTTCATTTATTAGCCTTATTTAAAGGAGTCTTTTGGATTCCAACTTTTCATTTCTTTGCATTATAAAAGGAAGTAGTGGGCAACCCTTTTAACATACTTTTGGCATAAATTTTGGCAGCAAATATATTTTATATTCCTCTTCTTTTTATATACACATTGGCCCTTGACATTTGTGTGTTCCAACCTTAGATTAGAGGTGTTCTTGGGGCTATTTTGTTAGAGGTTCTTGGAGGAGATTTTGTAGATCTTTTGTGTTGATCTTGAGGATGTGATCGTTGGTTTCTCATCATGGTTTGAGGTATGGGGTTTTACACAATATGCTCCTTAAATCTCGCGAGTGTCATTCTCTTTTAATTCTTGTTAATTGAACTCATGTTCGAATTGATAAATTCATTGAAATCAGGAAAATAATTGTTGAAATTATTTTGATTCACGTGGTATCATTATATTGTTGTTGAGCACGTTGTCATGAGATTTTAATATGGCACGGATGTTGGGCACCCGCCAAAATTCCTGTTTCCCGGGCTATGGCTTGATAAAGCATATACGGATGTGGTGAGGCCTGGTGACCCGGTTAAAGTGTTGTTGAGAAATTATATTGATAAATGCTTTGAGATTTGCATTTTGATTTGAATATTCGTACTCGTGTTGTTACGTTTTATTCTTTGCTAATCCGTATTTGTTGAGCATCTTTCCTGTCGTATTGTGTACTTACCCATATTTTCTTTTAGTGGCAGGTTAGCGCAGATTTTGGGGCGCTATGGAGATTTATTTTAGCGAGGATTGTTTGGGAAAGATTTGTATTATTTTGATGTATAGAGCTTTGGAGATTTGTATTTTATTTTCGAGTTATATAGTTGTAATTTTAATTCAAGAGACTGTTGAAATTGAAGAGATTGAGATTAGTGGATTTATATTATTGTGGGATTTAGATGCTCTATACCTTGTTACTTGTGGATTTGGATTTATTTTATCGCATTAGCGCTCCGTTCGCTCTCCCCGGGCGGGCGGGGTGTTACAGTCTTGAACAAGAATGATAATCTAGCGATTTTAAAGATTAATTATGATTTAATTCAATTTGAAGTTGTTCTTTAAGGATTTAATTATTGTATTACGTTAAAAATCATTTATACATGTTACTATAATGTTTGAGACCTTTGGTTGAGAGTTTGGTATAGTGTAATGGTGGTTTAGAGGATTAAAAAAGTTGAATTCCCGTAACAGTTTAATAGAGAAGATGATACATGTTACAGCGAATTGATTCGGCTCCTTAGCCAAATCGATTCAGAAAGGAAATCGATTCGGACTAAGGCCGAATCAATTTGGTTTCCCAGATTTGAACAATATCCCCTTTTTTTTCTTAGAATCAATGGGAAACAATTAGGTTCACCTTTGAAGTAATTTTAAATCCTAATGAGAGATATTATAATTACCAGTAGGTTAATAATGGAATTGAGGTTAGTCATACAAGGAGATATTAAGGCCATAGTTGATTAGGTTTAATGGGATAATAAAAGATAATTTTGAATATGATTTCGTGTTATGAAAAATTATGGGAACGTAGGACCTAAACTAGTAGTTCATGAGTGAGATACCTACAGAATTTACTTAAAGTACAAATTGGTAACCTTTTGGGCATTGGGAAGCACTCGAGATTATACAATGAGAAGTACTATGATAAAGTAATGATACGTAGAATATTCAAGAGTTACTATACTACATGTGGAGTATATGATATAGGTTACGTGTATACCTATAATGATTATATATATATATATATATATATATATATATATATGGGTGTCATGAATACCTATTATTTAATTTATTATGTGTAATCATACCTAGCCTACTTGCTATCACAAGAGGTTTTGCGTCGTGGATAGCTTTATTCTAATGAGACCATTGGGGGGATATTGACTTGTACCTCAAAACATAGAACTTAGGGATTGAGCACCATTTGTGTGAAAAAGGATGTGACCGGTCATTTGAGTGCGTAGGTATGAGTGTATCCCAAATGCTAAAAATTATGTTCACCTCCGATATGTGTTATTTGATTTATCGTTTAAGGGACATTATCTGAACCAGTGTCTTTATTTAGTACATGATGTACCAGGACTTGATAGCAATGTATGTCCGCGCCTCAAGTCTCCACCTAGCGGTGTTGTATACGTATTTGTGGTAAGAGTGATGTGTGTGTGTGTGTGTGTGTGTATATATATAAACGTGTGATTAATTCTAATACGAGTGTATTAGTAGATAAAATAGATAGTGATATCTAAATTACCTAAAGTGTATGAGAACTTAATCAATTACTTGTAACTCTTAATGAATATAAAGAATATGAAAATGTAGTATCATATTTTATGGGCAATACGGGTGGGTACAATAACTTATTAGGGTAAAGAAGAGATGTAAGTCAAACTAATTAGGCGGGTAGCATAACTGGGTGGGTTAGAGTAGTACGTTAGGCATGCACCATAACAGAGAAGTTAGGATCTCATGTGAGAGCAAGCGGAGCTAATATGTATATAATATCTCATCTTAACGCATTTTAAATACTAACTAAACTTTTTCAGTTGTTTTACTTGGGCTCTAATCCCTGTCAAATTCTTTTTTTTTAAATTAATTTTAGGTGCCCAACCACAGGGATACAAGGTATAGGAGCTCCTACATTTGACATACTACAACTGTTGTGAAAGTTGCAAAACATTGCTAGTAGACGCCACCACACTTCTCAGTTCTTATTTATCTCTTTATCTATCTCATTCGGGCATGTCGCCCATTCCTAGTTGGTTATTATCTACATAGACATTTTATTTCTAGTAGTTGATTTAGACTTTATTTATGGATGATTGTATGGCAATTTTATCTAGAGTGTTCTTCCAAACATATTTATTTATGGTGATATCTCATTATTCATTATTATGTGCATGGAAATAGTGGATGTAATTTATTCAGTTTATATTTACTGCATTATAATATTAAGATTTTAAATTAATTGACACCGGGCCATTAGGGTATTAGTAATTAATCCTGATCACCCATTATTAGAATAAGCGGGTGTCACATACCACTTCTTACAAATAGCTTGCAATAATCGTTCATCTATCGCTTTAAGTGTTGATTTCATACGTGTTTTCCAGTGCACGTAGTTAGACCCATCAAACAATGGTGGTATAGAAAATGCTAACCTTCCATACTAAAATCTCTCAAATTCACACCTAAGCAAAGAAATAGCATGATAACTTAGTGTTCCAGCTCCAATAGCACTTGAAAATGAAACTGTGTAAGGGTTATATGTGGATAAGGTCTAAAAATACACACAACTCTAATTTTAAAATTTTCAAATTATAATAAATAAGAACTAATTAATCTAATTTTTGTGACAAAAAACTAACCAATTTTATCATAACCTAAAGCATGCATCTAGGTGAGTAGAAGATAAAAAAATCAATCGTACAATGTTCGATGTATGAGGAAACCCAAATGGAGAAAACCTCGGACAATAAAGTCAACCCAATTCACTATGTCAAGGATTATAAAATACTTACGCCATCGACTCGACTACTTTGCAAGCCTTGATGCTCTTCGTTCCTTGGACCTTTTACAAAGTGACATATAGGAGTTGACCTATGCACTTCCACAATGTATGAGAACACACACGCCTTGGTATCCACTAATTCAGGCTCAGCAATCATCACACAATACGTATTCGAACGCATGTAAACAAACTAGGAACTGAATCCACCATATGAAACATATACTCAACAAGGATGATGAAAGAGTGGTCCTTATGCGTGTGTTTTAAATCAAACCAATTTTCACCAAAAATTATCCAACTTTTAATTATCACCAAACCAAGTTGTGCAAAACCAATTTTTACATTAAATCTAGTTTATCTTGATTAATCCTAAACATGCATCTAGTGATTGAAGTAAGTAAAGTAAAGTAAAGAATACTCACAACGTCGTATGTACGAGGAAAAACCGAAGACGAAAAAAAACCTTGGACGATCCAAGCCAGACAATCACTATGAATGTGGAATTACAACGACCAAAAAAAACCCACTCAACGACTCGATCCCCACGGGTCTTGATGCTCTTCTGATCTTCAACCACACCTCTCACAGTGCCCATGCAGAAAGTCTTTTTTCAACGATACTTGTCCACAACACACGCGTCAACGTATGTCTCGGTGTCCACCGAATGGATTTGATACGTCTACGATGTCGAACAAGAAGTCCTTTTCTTTTCTTCACCGCAAAACCCAGATGTTCAAGTATAGAGCAAACCTTCTTCGAGAAGAAAGATCACATAAACACATAGTAATGATAACTCATATCTTTGAAAACTCTAAGGATGTGTTTAAGCTTTGAAACCTTTGAAAAACATGTGCAAAACTCGTACTAGATTGAAAACTATTTTCTAGATTGCACCTTATGTAAATTCTGATGAAACGTCGCTTTAAATAGGAAAAATTCACTGCCTCAAAAAATGCGTCACTCGAACGAGTTCGACCTATTGTTCGCTCGACATAGCCATCTCGCTCGAACGATCCATCTTGTCGTTTGAACGAAGCACGTGTCATTTTGACTTTTTCTTTAAAACATCTCTTCGAAAAGTGATTCAATTAAGTCAAACTCTATTTCGAGCTTATCAGAATAAAATGCAGTGTAAAACATTTAAAACACTCTTTAAAACATTTTCTATATAAAAATTACATCCTTATCTTTTATAAAAATTATTCCGAGCACCATTAATTATACGCATTCATACATGTGTGATCTCGGAGTGAAATTAACTTGATGACGAATAAATTTGCACCAATTAAACTTAGGCATGATTAATTCTTTGAAGTTGCGCCACAACGTATTTAATTTACTCAATACGTCATAGACTAAGTGGGATCGTGACAAAATAAAATCTCCCTATGACATATTACAGACACAGTTTTGTTCACGAAATTAAGCCAAAACAATACATGGACTCAATTGGAAATTTATGTCCTTACAAATCTCCCCCTTTGACTATTCCGGGACAAAACTAAAATAGTGAAACGCCTAATACGGGTCGTCAAGCCGTATGACGCCTAAATCCCATCCCATATACCCTAAGTCAAATATTACAGGACACAGACTAGTATATGAAGCACCGACAAGCATGAATTGTCTGAATGTGATGTAGACTTAAAATCTCGAATATCTGAAGCATACCTACACACATGAAACAGACAAACAAATACATAGTGAACTACGGAGGAACAAATGAAACTGGTATATATATCCAAATGATACCAATTTTACAATAGATACCAATATAAATAAACTCTGAAAAGTCATTTGTTAAACAATTGAGCAACAAAATGATACCAATTTGTACTACCAATTTGTAATACCAATTTGTAAAATATGTAATCAAAAACATGCTCAACAAATCTCTCCATACATCACATACATCTCACCCCCTTTTTATCTCGAATAGACAACTCGATGAAAAGATAAACGAATCAATCAAGTATCTAGAATGAGAATATACCAATTAAAAAATCGCTAGATAATCATGAAACAACCAGCTAAATATGATCAAGAGATGACAAATCTGTAGCTAGTAAACTAGGAATCACACAAAGAATATAGAAAACTAAGAAGGTGTGATAAATGAAATCATTTGCAAAATATCAATATAAAACAGTAAAACCTGCATTTAAACCAGTCAGTCTAGAAAGCTTCCAGCAATACCAAAAATATCAAAAAATAAACTAGTGGACTGCAAACAAGAAAGAAGCAAAAATTCCAGACTGTCGTTCGAACGAGCTAGGGACGTCACTCGAACGAGACTTCTTGCGAAATGGTGATGTCATTCTAACGAGTTCTCACGACAGGCCAAATTTTCCCTGATTCCAAGAAATATCATATTTTTTTTCAGTGAAAAAATTTCCAGAAAAAACACACTAGAAAGGCCTGACAGCAGTAAAACAGTAAGCTTTTTACCCAAAATGCAAAAACGGATAAAAACTAACAATGTGAGTTACATGCAAACATAGTACCGATGTGGTCAAACATGGACATGAAATGTATGGGCGTGAAACTACAACAAATGAGTCAAAATTCCAACACATCAAAAAGATCAAGAAGCTCTCATTGATAGCGATAAATCATCAAACTTTATCATAGACATATGATAATTAAAGTGTGAGCTTTATGAACTAAACATACTACATGCACACAAATCCATAATTTCGACGATTTTATATACAATAGCGTCAAATTGCAATTTTTCAACCTTAGGATTAGTTGTTCAACCCCGTTTAAATTTTCTCCAACCAAACTCCCTCATAAACATACTTTTCCAAGTTTTTTTGGGGTTTCTAGCATTATCAACTTAGAGAAAATCTTATTGGCCCTTTTTCTTAGCTTGTTACTTTTTCTTTGGGACTCTTTTAAACGGTGGCTTTCACGACGAGTCAATTTTTAACTCTCGCATCCCTTTCCCGTTAATCACTCGTCATTTTTTTTAATTAGGTACCTATTCAAATCCTCACGGTAAACGATTCTTACATTCACACTTCTACTTAAGTCTACTTACTCATAAATGACAAGATTGAAATAAGAACGCCTCACCAAATTCGAATATGCAAGAGAAGTAAAACGTCCATATAACTCGTGCATGTGTGCATTGATGGCATATATATAAAGTCGAATCAAAATGCATAAAAACTTCGAAACAACCCCATATAAACAATGGTCAAGATCATTCTAAGCATTTATAATAAGGACCAAATGTCATAGCCACATGGATAATGAAATAATGGGGGGGGGGGATCCAAGTGCACCAATATGCCACATTAAAAATGTAATCTCAAAAACAAAAACCGAAAATCTTTTTGGCTTTTCAAACATATTTTGACTCAAATAAAAGAAAAACCTTTTGGGGTTTTCAAAACTTTTCTCAAAAATAAAATATTTTTGTTTTTTTTCAATAGGGATCAAACAAATGAAAAACTATAACACAAAATGATACACAAGTCATTATACTATCAATGAATATATCATGAAGCAAACTAGAATATGACAAACAAGGCAACACTATCATCCTTTAGATTTAGCATGGGAAGAATCAAGTGCAACCAAATGAGAATCATGAAGTTTTATTCCTAAAGCCACTAGATCCGATTTTCTAACCCAAGTAGGTGTAAAACAATGCATGGGGGTTTGGGGAACCGGAGCAACTTTATTCCTAAACTTCCTAGGAGGTTATCTAAGGTTATAATAATAACGCCTAAGGTGACCTTTCCTACCACAAAACGTCCAAGTGTAGCGATGGTGGGAATGATTACCTATATGTTGACCTTTTCTAACCTTCCTAGTGTTTCTCACACGTGCGGGGGGAATCTGAACAATTCTATCATCAAAACCTATACCTCCCCTATCTCCCTTAATTTGGACGGTGCCTAAGATCTTATCTAACTTGTTCGATCTAGCCTCCAAATCAAACTTAACTCTAGACGAGTCTCTCAATCTCTCCTCCAACTCATGAATCCTAGACTCGATCAAATGCCTAGACTCCTCAAACTCTAGAATCTCCTTTTTAAAGACTCCATCAAACAACGGAGATTATCTCTCTCTTTCTCCACAAACTCTAGTTTCTCCCTAAACTTCTTCTCTCGTGCCCTAAGATCCTCTATCAAACTCTCATTATTTTCTATGGCACGCTCAATCAACTTAGCTTACAATTTTGCATTTTCCTTTTTCACCTTAACCGTCTCGGCATGCAACTCATTAAATGCAACTTGTAATTCTTTCACATATATTTCATCATCTTCACTCTCTTCTCTCTCACTAACATGGGATTCACTCAAAACCTCCTCGAAAGTGTCATTCACATGAGAATCGTCGTCGCTCACATGACATGCCATAAACGCAACAAAGTTTCAATCAATGGAGGAACTTTCTCCCTCTTACGGATCACTATCACTAAAGGTGTAACTATATACAATGGGTTGCTTGCTCTCTTTCTTAAGTCTAGTGGGACACTCTTTAACTTTGTGACCGTACCCCTCGCACCCAAAATACTTATCCGACTCGTCTCTCTTAGGCTTCTCAAACTTGTCCTTAGAGGTAGGATCAACTTTGTTGTTCTTGAATTTTTCAAATTTCTTAGCATCTTTCGATTGCTTTTGAAACTTTATAAATTTTTTAAATGTATTTTCCAACAAATCAACATCCTCAAAATCGGAATCGAAATCCGAATTCGAAACTTTAATTTCCACCTTTCAGGTTTTTAAAGAAATACCCTTTTCTTTCTTAGGCACATGCTTGGACGTAATCATGTCGATTTCATAGGTTTGTAAGTCACCTACAATCTCCTATAGTTTCATCGACTCTAACTTACCCAAGGAGTTTAAAATAGTCACTTTCGCATCAAACCTACTAGCCAATGACCTAAGGATTTTCTTAATGAAACGGTTTTCAGGAATTTTCTCACCTAGGTTAAACAATGAGTTGACAATATTGGAAAACCTAGCATAAAACTCATCAAAACTCTCACTCTCTAACATCCTAATGGTCTCAAACTGTGTAGTAAGATTTTGAAGTTTCAACGCCCTAACCGTGCTAGTACCCTCGTGAGTGAGTGCCAAAATATCCCAAGCCTCTTTTGATGTTTCACAAGTCATAATTCTATTATATTCTTCCCTTGTGACATGTGAAGAAATAACGTCCAAACCCTTAGAATTATATTTTGAAAGTCTATGTTCAGTTTCGGTCCATGACTCGACAGGATTTAAATTAGTAACCTCACATAAAATAGTGACAGGGGGCGTCCAACCTTTCTGAGATGCTAGACACACGCGCTCATCTATAGATTTTAATGCACTTTTCATTCTCATCTTCCAATAGGTGTAATTAGTGCCATCAAACATAGGAGTTCAAAAAAGCTCGTTATTTTCAAAATTCATCTTTGAAAACACACGGGATAAAAAATTAAATAAATTATGTTTTCTAGCTCAGATACCAATTTGAAATAGTGATCCTTATGCGTGTGTTTCAAATCAAACCAATTTTCACCAAAAATTATCCAACTTTTAATTAACACCAAACCAAGTTGTGAAAAACAAATTTTTACTTTAAACCAATTTTATCTTGATTAATCCTAAACATGCATCTAGTGATTAAAGAAAGTAAATTAAAGTAAAGAATACTCACAATGTCGGATGTACGAGAAAAAACCCAAGACGAAAAAAAACCTTGGACGGCCCAAGCTAGACAAATCACTATGAATGTGGAATTACAACGAACAAATAAAAGACCCACTCAACAACTCGATCCCCACGGGTCTTGACGCTTTTTTGATCTTCAACCACTCCTCTCATAGTGCCCACGCAGAAATTTCTTCTTCCACGATACCTGTCCACAACACACGCGTCCACGTATGTCTCGGTGTCCACCGAATGGCTTTTATACGTCTACGGTGTCGAAAAATAAGTCCTTCTCTTTTCTTCACCGTAAAATCCATATGTTCAAGTATAGAACAAACCTTCTTGGTGCAGCAAGATCACATAAACATATAGCAATGATAACTCGGATCTTTGCAAACTCTAAGGATGTGTTTCAGCTTTGAAACCTTAGAAAAACATGTGCAAAAATCGTACTAGATTGAAAACTGTTTTCCAAATTGTACCTTACGTAAATTCTGATGATACCACACTTTAAATAAAAAAAATCACTTCCTCAAAAAATGTGTCGCTTGAACGAGCCAACTTGTTGTTCGAATGATGCGCGTGTCATTTTGACTTTTTCTTTAAAATGTCTCTTCAAAAAGATAATTCTTATCAGAATAAAATGTAGTGTAAAACATTTAAAACACTCTTTAAAATATTTTAAACATTTTCCTTATAAAAATTACATCCTTATCTTTTATAAAAATTATTCCGAGCACCATTAATTATACGCATTCATACTTGTGTGATCTCAGAATGCAATTAAATTGAAGACGAATAAACTTGCACTAATTAAACTTCGGCAAGATTAATTTTTTGAAGCTTCCGCAACGTCTTCAATTTCTTCAATACATCATAGACCAAGATGGAATGTGACAAAATAAAATCTCCCTATGACATATTACAAACACAGTTTTATTGACGAAATTAAGTCAAAATAATACATGGACTCAATTAGAAATTTATGTCCTTACAAATGACGAATAAATAAACTTTGATGCAAAACGGAAATCTCTAAAGAAAATAGAAGGCTCGTTCGAAAAAAGTATATAATATTTTTTGAATAAAAATCATATTTGTTTGAATGATGCATACAAATCCTTTCGAAAAGATATCGAATGACGTTCTAACGAGATTTTTCTGTAATGGTAATGAGAGTGTGCACGAACTAATGAATCCATTTATTTAATTAAATACCCCAACACACAAATCAAATTTTAATCTTCAACTAATTATGGTGTGCATACGAATTGTGTTCAAATATAGATTTGTAATTTTTAGACCAAACATGCAAAAACACAATCAAGATGATTAAAAATCAATTTTCAGGGTATAACCTTTTATTCAGCAATATTGGAAGTTTACGAATACAGGTGACTTACAAAAAACATAACTAAACTAATTTAGATGCGTAGAACTCTAAAAATCCAACATATACGACCCATCTTCAGAGTCGTCAACAAGTAGGAGTCTACCCTCGGTATCAACTGAATCAGCCTTCTTCAGTAATGAAACCTTGTTTCACAAAGTCAACCGTAGAGAAAAGTCTCTACAAGATTGTATCACAAGAAACATTTTTGATATTCGTAAAAGTGATCTTGAATATATACCGGGGGTGAGGAATATGATATGAGGTGTTTGATCACAAAAAAAGAAATCAAAGTTTTTTTTCTTTATGAAAAAGAGTTCTTAGAATATCTGATCTCGTTCTGCCTTTTCATAAGAAGTGAAGATAAAAAGGATCACACAAAAGGTAATGGAGTGATATTTATTAAAAACATAATCTACGTTGGTCGTTCGAATAAAGGATCAGGTTGTTCTAATGATGCTACATCTCGTTCGAACAACACTTCGAATGAATGCTTCTAACAAGATTACATCATGAGCCAAAAAGGATTTCATTTGAAACTTTCTTAAACTCGTTCGAACACAAACTTCTAACAAGATATCAGTATGAATCACATTAAATGTTGTTTAAACGATCATGACCCTCATTCGAATGAGGTGGCATTTTTTGGGAAAAAAAAATCTTATAAAAATTTTGTTTTCCTTTAAGAAAAATTATTGTCTCATAAAAATAAGTAAACCTTCAAAAATACTTTGAACCTTTTTACCACTCCAAATGCATACTTCTTCCAGATTATTGATATGACCAAGTCTTCATTTCCTTGACGGTCTTCAACATAGTCTTCAAGTAGCGAGAAGTAGTGACGTAGATGTGTTTAAGTGACGCGTTTGTGTAACGGGATATGCCAAACTAAAATAAACATAAATGTGAGCAGTCATAAATTTTGCTCTTATAAATCTCACCCTTGGCTATTCCAGTACAAAATATCATCCTCAGCCAAATTGGATCCTATGACTTAATGCAATAATCTACCATCCCAAAATATAAAAGAAAACGTAACTTAGAATATGTGAAAGTCTTCAATCATGAAATTGGATCTTTCCTTTAGCAAACATTGTTTTCATCCTATGTGGGTCCAAGCGATCATCATCCAAGCTAAACGTCCTCCACAAATAAGGCAAACAAAGATACCGTGATTCATAGAGTTTTAACGAAATAAAATCTCCCTCTCAATTCGCTATTCCCCTTTTTGTCCATAATAGAGAAAAGGACTTAAAACTAATCATGAAATATTGGCGTCACATGAAGAAGTGAGATATTAACATAAGCATAATTAGGTAAGCATAATTAGTTAATCATATGCGATGATAATCTCAAAGGCAAATAACAATTTTTACAATTTTTTAAAATTTTTTTAGATACAAAGTATAAAAGGAAAAAAATACAAGACACCATGGAATAACACTAAAATATTCGAATCATGAAAACATGATGTAAGGGTTTGAATATTTTTCATGGGTAAATCAACATGTATAGTCATAATATGTGTGCACGAAGTTTTGAGAAACTTCTAACAAAATGTGTCAAAGTCTACCTTTGGACTAAAATTAGTGAACTCAAGTGATATTGACTCAATGTAATCAACGATTCATGAACATATATGATTCTCACACCAATGATGTCAAACTACGTAATATTTTTTCATGACATTTTGGTCATGCAAACCTATTGATCTTCGACTTTAACTCCCTCAAAATCTCACATTTATGGTGATAAACTCTCAATGATTTTTGAAGAAATTAATGCTCATATATAGAGAAGCATAAATGTATCAAAAATTGGCGTGACACTTCTTTTTTATGTACCTCTAATCTTTTTAGGCTCTTTTATACAAATGGTGGATTTTCACGTAAAGAATATTTTTATCTTTCGTACACCCTATCCATTGCCAAACATTTAACAATATTTTTTAAAGAATGATTTAAATCCGGGCAATGGTTCTTACATGCACAACTTTATCTCTTTTTCACATTTGGTTCGTTATAAAGCAAAATCGAGATGAGAACATTGTGTTCGACAAGTGACAAGTAAGTACAATGTTCAAACAAGTTCGTGCATGTGTGCATCAAAGGTGACTAGGAGTCAAACGTGTGAAAGTAATCATAAAAAATTAACACAATAACTCCACACATTATTAAGTATACTATATAAATGACGTCATCTGGCAATCCAAATATCTTAAATGTTCATATAAATATGGTGACAAACAAGTACAAAAATCTTTGTCTTTTTCAACATTTCTATCAAAAATAAAATATTTTTTTCCTTCTTAACCTTTTCCATAAAAGTCAAAAATCTTTTTGTCCTTTTCAAAACAATTTAGAAAACTAAAACTCTTTTTGGATTATTTAAAAAAAATCAAAATATAAAATATAAATACAATGATAATACAACCTAGAAATAAAAATAAGAAATATTAGCATGATAATCATCCTACACTAGATAAAATATTCGAAATCAGTCAATGGCGAAAATACCTATAGATTTCATAAGATCCTCAAATCGAAGTGCATCTGAAGGTTTCGTGAATATATTATCTAACTGACGATCGGTGTTCACAAACCTCAAGAAGACGACCTTCTCCTCAACTAGGTCACATATAAGTTTTCATATAGCCTAATGTGCTTCGTGTGCAAATGTTGGACTAAATTACGGGCAATATGGATTACACTCATATTATCACAAAAAATAGTCATCGTGCCTTGTGAAAGACTATAATCCACCAACATTTGCTTCATCCATAAGGGATGCATGCAACAACTCCCGACAGCAATATAATCATCCTCCGTCATGGAAAGAGATAAGGAATTTTTCTTCTTGCTCAACCAAAGACAATAAAGCTCTTAAAATAGAAACACCCACCCAAAGTGCTCCTATAACCATCTACATACTTAGCCCAATCGGCATCTGAATAGGCAGACAACCAATCATCGGTATCAAAGGAATATCAAATATCATAAGAATGGGTTCCACTCTCATATTTGATAATATGTTTAAATACGTGTTAATATGACTCTTTCGGGGACGCCCGGTATCGCGCATAAACTCCAACACTAAAAGCAACATCGGGACGACTAGCGATCAAGTAGATAAGACTACTTATCATGTTATGATAAAGGGTTTAGTCTATGTCCTTGCCTAAAGAGTCTATGCTAAGATTTGTCGATGTACTTATAGGGGTTCGTAAGTCCTTAGCAGAGTCTAGACCAAACTTCTTCACAAAGTATCTTACATATTTGGATTGAGATATGAATATCTCGTCCTCAAGATGACAAACCTGGATACCATGGAAGAACATAATCTCTCCTACCATGCTCATTTCAATGTCACTTTTCATCTCCTCCTCAAAGGTGTGAGCACGGTGAGAGCACATGGATCCAAAAATTATGTCGTCCATATAGACATGGGCAACTAAAATGGCACCACTCTCTCTCCTAAAAAAGTGTCTTATCCACTCCCCCCTCTTTAAGCCATGAGCTAAGAGATAGTAAGTGAGCCTCTTGTACCAAGCACATGATGATTTCTTCAAACCATACAATCCCTTCTTAAGATAATAAACGTGTTCTGAGTGCTTAATGTAAGGACATGATTTTATAAATGTAATCACAATTAAGTATGTCGTATACCGCTATAAGTCGTCGAAGAATTGAGTAAGTTTACATCTACAAAAGATGAATCCAAATTTCAAGTGGTCTTCAACATTCAAACATCAATGAGATGTTTTTGTTAAAAATATGTTGAAGTTCCATTTGAATTTCATATTAAAAGTGTTGGGAAATTTTTATAAGAGATTAGAAAAGTTTTTCAAAATATGAAAAAAAAAAATCTAAATGTTTTTTATACTGTTTCGTACATAAAGTTTTGGTTTTGAAGAAGTTTTTAGAATTTTACTAAGTCTGATGGAGAACCTCGGGATTGATGCTTTAATCGTTCAAGCGATATCACACTGTCATTCGATCAACACGCTCCTCGTTCGAGCGAGATCAGCTTTCGCTCGGGTGACGTCTCTCTTGTTCCAGCGATACTGTTTTTGTCAGCCATGCCACCACCTCAAAGTTTGCTATATAAAGAGGTTTATTCTTTTATTTTTGTGTGTGGAGAATATTGTTTCTATTAGAGCATTTTTTTTAATTATTTCGTTAACCGCTATGCAGTATCGTGTGTGTTCTTCTCCAACAATTTAAGGGTTCAAAGTTTATTTTCAATTCTCACTCCCAATTACTTTTATGTGAATTGTTTTGTGGAACCCAAGATGTATTTTTGTTGGAATTTTATATTGCTGATTTAGGTGCCTTTTATGATACTGGGTTGTTGAATGGGCGTCATTGATGATTATTTGAGGGTGTTCCTTTGCGTAAGATTGGACTACGGATCGTGTCGGTTCGCTGTGTGGGATCTATTGTTGACTCCAGGTTGCGTGTCTATATAGGGTTGGTGAGTTAAAGTTATTATAGATTTCATTGTGATTGTAAATTGAAATTCCATTTATCGTGAAATAAAAGGTTTTGTCCTTTCGGGATTTTTCTGAAATATGTGAGTTAGCATATTCGTGTTTATGATGGTTTGACACACGTACACACATAGTTGCTTGTTTAGGGACTGATTTAACTTGGTTTAAAGATTGAGTATAATTAAATAAGATTATTGTTGGAATTTGGGCATTTATTAAAATCAATATTGCTCTCGCGACCCTTTTATAAATTAGTATCAGAGCAAGTTTCACAAATTTATTGTGAATTCCTATTTTTTTTGCAAAATTTGTATGATATTGATTTTTTTTTAAAACAGATTTTAAAAATTATCACAATGTTTCCGAATGAAAACTTATATAATCGGTTGCCATTTTTTTACGGGACTAAATATGATTATTGGAAAGCTCACATGAAATCTCATTTAAAAGAAATCGATGAAAGAGTTTGGGTTATTTGTGAAAGAGGTTGGACTCCTCCCACTGTCACCGCAAATAATGTCACAAATGTAAAACCTGTGTTAGACTGGATTAAGGATGAGTTTAGGTGGAGCACTTATTATTCATGTGGGCTTAGTGAAATTTTGAGACACGTCACCCCTGACGAGTTTCGACGTATTATGATGTGCACCACATCTAAATAAGCGTGGGATATCTTACAACTCACCCACGAAGGCACTAATGTGGTTAAAGATTCTAAAATTCAAATTTTAACTACTCAACTCAAAACGATTACCATGCTTGATACTGAGCGTTTTGATGATTTTTATGCATGTTTATCTGACATTGTCAACACTAGTTTTAATCTTGGTGAGCCTATACCTGATGCATGAGTGGTTAAAAATATTTTAAGATCGCTGTCGAAACGTTTTAGAAGAGCTGGTAGGAGACCTCTAGACATATGAGATTGACATGTTTCCTAACACTGTCAAGCCTAAGGATAGAGGGATAGCACTTAAAGTCCAGTCCAAGAAGAAAAATAAAGTGAGTTTTTATGTGTCCAAGTATGAGTACAAGTCTAATTTTGATATGGCCATGCTTATAAATAATTTTAAAAAAATTCTCAAGTTTTCAAAACAAAATTCTTCCAATAAAAAGTTTGTTGAGAAAAAGAAAGACAATGCCAAAGAAAGAGGTGAGAAAGAGAAAGAGAGTAAGGGAGATTTAGAGAAAGTAACTTGTTTTGAGTGTGAGGGAAAAGGGAAAAAGTCGTTTGAGTGTTCCACTAAACTTGGGAGAGAGCGCAGGAAAGTTGGTATGCCAACCACCCTTAGTGATAGTGAGGATGATTTGAAAGATTCGGAGGATGAGTCTTCACGAGAAAAGTTTGGAGCTTTTTCTTCTAGTCACGTGAGCACACCCAGTTTATCCCACGATGACGAGGATACTTGTGCACGTGATACCCCCGGGGATGATTTGAGTGTTTCTAGGGAGTCTGAGAGTGAGTGAGCTAGTGAGGGTGATAGTGAACTCTAGATTGCTTTTTGAGATTTGTACGTCGAGACTTTAAAAACAAAAAAATTCATTAAGGAGTTAAGTCTTAGGTTGCGAGATTTGGAGATAGAGTTAGAAAGTTTGTGGGAGTTTGAGGGAAAAGCGAGTCAACACGAGAAGGTGAAGGTTTCCTTGAGTGAATAGTTAATAGCTTTAGACAGGGAAAAGAGTGAGCTTATAACCCACGTGTCACAATTAGAGAGAGAACTTAAGCACACCCTAGAGTTTATAGTCACTTTAGAGAACATCTAAAAAGGAAGGAAAGATGGTTCTCAATCCCATTTTGGGTAGAGGTGAGAGTTTAGGAATAAGTCATGACGGTGCTTCCACATCACAAATTGCACCGCGTAGGAGACATTTTGAGAGAGGTGTACCTAGGCCTATTTATGTTTGCACACACTGCAAGAAGATAGGAAACCATAGAGAGTTTTATTTGAAGTTGGGTCATGTGTCATGTTTTGCTACTACACGTGTTCACACACACATACCCACACCTGACACTCTAAATGATTACACGAGAGAGTTTGAACATATTAGGGAGCAGGTTAAATTTTTAGTCAAGACTTCACATGATTTTATGGAGGTTTTTCATAGGATGTCACCACCTTTGGAAAAATCCACCGCATCTAATGGTCGAGGTTTAGACTTGTTTGCTAGAATAGGTTGATTTTCATGTTGATATTCTTTTCCTATTGCTAGTGTGTATCATTTTTGTATTAGATTTTTGTTTTTGAAAATTTTGAAAAATACAAAAAGATTTTATTTTCATAAATTTTTGGAAAAAGACAAAAGGATTTTTGTATTTTATTTTTACACCGTTTATGGATGGACATTTAGGATGACTGAGTCAAAATTTCATTCCATATCTGCGTGATGATTTGATAGTGTTTCGATATGTGTCATCATTTCATTTTTGTGCCTTATAGTGTTGGGAGTCATTGAGATGTAATTTAGAATTACTACCAACATGTTTGACTCAAAAGTTCCTTTAATGTACACTTGCACGAATTTGTTTGATTATTATACTTGTTTATCACATATTGATCGGAGTGTTGTCATCTCAATTTTATCTTTATAATGAACCATATGCGATAAAATTTGACAATTGAAGAGTGCATGTAAAAACCGTTTACCGTGAGGAATTTAATTGCAACAAAATATAATGAATGAATCACGAGAAAGGGCTGTGAGAGTACAAGAATAACTCGTCCTGAAAGCCACCGTTTGAAAAAGAGACCGAAAAATAAAGGCAATAAAAATATAAATATGCCAAAAAGGGGACACCTCAGAAGAAAAATATAATAATTATTATTTATGAGGGAGTTTGAAGGGAAAGAAATGAAAAACGGGTTTGCACGTCTTGGCAGTGTCATGAAAAAATATTTACATAGTTTTAGACATTATTGGTGTGGGAATCATTATTGACTTTGATGTGTTGATGGATGGAGTCAATACACCAAAATGGCCAAATTATCACCTTTCAACCGGTCACCCTTGTCACGGTCACCGTGACAACAAACATGCGTTTTGTGTCACGGCCAATGACCGTGACAATATTTTGTCACGGTCATTGACCGTGACAAGTCCGTCACAACTATACTTGCCACTGACTTGTCACGGTCAATGACTGTGACAAGTTTTGCAACAAAAAAGCCCTACGCTTTCTTTTTTCCCACTGATTTTGGTTTTTCCCTCTCTTTCTCTCTCTAAGCGATTTCGAGGTCTCTCTCTCTCTCTCTAAGGTATGTTTTTTACTCTCTTTCTCTTTCATTTCTATATGTGTGTGTATGTATATGTATATATGTGTGTATATGTATGTGTATATATGTGTGTATATGTGTGTGTATATATGTGTGTGGTGGTGTGTGGTGGGGTAGGGTGGCAGGGGGTGGGGGGTTGTGTGTGTACCTATGTGTGTATGTGCAGATGTGGTGGGGTGGGGTATGGTGGGGGAGGGGGCAGGGGTGGCATGGTGGGGGTGGGGTGGGTGGGGTGGGGTGGGGGTGGGGGTGGGGGTGTGCAGGTGTGTGCGGGTGTGTGTGGCGAGGGGAGGGGGTGGTGATGGTGGGTGGGTGGGTGTGTGTGTGGTGGGGAAATCTTAACAATTATATAGCTTTAATTAGTAAATTGTATAGCTTTAATTGTAACTTTAATTGTATAGTTTTAGATGAAAGTAAATTAATAATTAGTGCCAAATGTCATATGAAAGTAGGATTGCCCCTTGTTGATACCAAATTTAACCTGCTGACGTGGACTAATCACAAGAAGACATGTGTCAATCTACGTGGCATGTACCGATATTTTTACAATCATATTAGCAACGAGGAACTCTGCCTTCCCGATCAACTCAGACGCTCCGACCAACAAGAACTCTACGAGGAACTTTTGAGTACTGAGCAACTTATGAATACCGAGCTACTTAGGCGGTCCGAGCTGCACCTCGAACAGAGCATTAATAGCAGGATAACCAACAGATTGACTACGCATTAAATGCTTATTATTATCATACAGATGTATACGCCTAATGGACATCTATGTATTACCCTTTCACATGTACAGTCTTAGGGCTATAAATACATTGTATCATCCTCATTGAAAGGGGACCGGAATTTCTTGATAAAACTTGTAATCGAGAATTCCCAAACAGTCAGCAATAACAGAAACAGTGGACGTAGGCCATTCTTATAAGGCTGAACCACTTTGAAACTCCTTTATCTCACTTTATTTTATCTGTGATTAAAAAATTAGATATAATCTAATTTTTTACATCAACACATTGGCGCCGTCTGTGGAAAACGACTGGTAATATCGTTTTTCATCAAAAACAATTCATTACAAATGGCTTATAATCCAGAACCCAGCAATCGAAACGCTGGAAGCCCTCCAAATCCATCTGCTCCGCCAAATATTCCAGATCTGGCTGGAATAATGACAAATCTGGCCCAGGGGCAGACAACCATGCAAGAAACTATTCGACAACTCATACAAACCCTCCATGGCGGTGCACCAACCTATTTAGAACCGCGAAGTATTCAAAGAAATCCCGTTTACTTTCTTCGCGTACTAGGCTTACCGATTCATATCGTACTGAGGAGTCTGAAGATTTTTCTTATCAACCTGGACGAACTTCGTCAGTACGAGCCACAAATACTGAACAACGTATCACTATCTCTCCAGAAAGGACTAGTGCGCTAGAAAGGTTAATCAGGGTATCTCCTTTTGATCGATTAGGTCCTAGGAGGAACAAAAGTCCTCCTAAGGCTGCGTCGAGGAGCTTTTGACGACCATCAAACTTAAGAGAAGGATCTTCCCAATCGCAACTAGCTGCTCGTGAAGATAGATCCCAGAAAGCCACATCAACGCGATCAGTTCCTCGAACCAACAGGCCCGAGGAAGGAAACGATGCATGGAAAGGCTCTATTCAGAGGCTGGAGGATAGATTAGGGGAAATGGCTAAAGCTAAGAACCCTCTACAATGAACTTTTGTTGAAGGAACACCTTTTGTCTAGGCCATTCTAGATTTTCCCACACCATCAAAGTTCAAAGCACCTGTTGTGAGCCCCAAATATGATGAAAAGACCGACCATGTCCTTCATATAGAACAATACCAAGCTGCAGCCGACATCTATGCTGTTCCAGATGAGATGAGATGCAGAGCATTCTCGGGAACTCTTACTGGATCTGCTCAAATATGGTATAATAATCTTCCTCGGGGTAAGATCTCAACTTTCTTTCAACTGGCCGAGTTATTCATTGGGAATTCCTGTTTTGGGGAAAAGCCAATTAAACGAGTAGCGCATTTGTTAAGTGTTAGACAAAAATCTGGTGAGAGTACCAGAGATTATATAACTCATTTTAATAACGAGAAGCTCGAAGTCATTGATTATGAGGAAAAGACAACGATTACAGCCTTGATGAGTGGACTACTGCCCAACAAGTTTTACTACACTTTGGCCAAAGATCCACCTAGAACCATGTCAGAACTGATGGGAAAAGCGACCAAGATTATCAATGCCGAGGAGGCTATGGCTGCGAAGAAAAATATGGATGCCAAAGAAACCAAGGTGGAAAGTGATAAAGCTAAGAAGAATGAGCATAAGAACAATAGTAGTGACAAACACTCAAAAATAAGGTTGTCATGGGAGGTATTGAAGAAATTTGATAATTATACTCCTTTGAAGAAAGACATTAACCATGTTCTAGAAGAAATCAAGAACAACGAGGAATTAAACTGGCCAGAGAAAATGAAGGCAGGCCTTGACAGGAGGAATAAGGCAAAATATTGCGAGTTTCACAAAGATCATGGCCATATGACCAAAAATTGCATAGCCCTTCAGAATGAGATTGAAACACTTATTAGAGAAGAAAAATTGGCAAAGTATGTTGATCGTAGAAATGAAAGAAGAAACAACGACCGAACAAGAGAGAGGTTTAGATCTCCTTGTCGAGTAGAGGAGAACAAGAAAAGAGACCATGAACCTGATCTAGAAGACGACCCCGATCTTCCCAAGAGACCAAGGCATCCAGAACATGAGGTAATTTCAATACGCTTTGGGTCATTTGATTGTAATGTTATTATAGGTGTAGATGCAGGAGGATGAGACCTTACTGCAGAGAGAAAAGCTTATCTCTGTGAGGCTCAAGCTTGCTCATACATTCAACGAATAAATCTAACTGAGGAGGGTCGCCTTAGAAAGGTAAACAAAGAGAAATTGGTCATTGGTTTCTGAAAGAACGACCTCGCAGGTGTTCTATATCCTCATGATGACTCATTGGTGATCAAAATGAGGATGATGGACGTGATGATTTCAAGAGTACTGGTAGATAATGGTAGCTCGGCAGACATCATGTTCTACTCGTGCTTCGACAGTTTAAATCTAAAATTATCTCAACTGGAGCCTTATCACAGACCCCTCCTGGGTTTTCTGGTGAGAAATTTTTTCCACTTGGGACGATCAAGTTGGATATATTCATTGGTACATGGCCTGCTTGTCGAACAGAAAGAATACGCTTCTTCATGATGGATAAGAATGTTCAAGCAGCATACAATATCATCATGGGAAGAGTAGGATTGAAGAAGTTCAAGGCTGTACCATCTACGGTACATCAATGCCTAAAATTTCCAACAAATTTTGGAGTAGGAGTTGTGAAAGGTGATCAGAAAGTAGCTCGGGAATGCTATTATTCATCCGTCGAGCAAGAGCTACTGGAGGAATCAAGGAACAAGACTACTACCTATCAAGTGGATGAAGGTGCAAAAATTGAAACATTGGATCCTAGAGATGAGTCGCAACTCGTGAAGGGTCAAGTAGTGGAAGCTACTGAAAACATCATTCTGGACGACGAGCACCTTGAACGAACTACTCAAGTAGGTTCATCGTTGGAAGCCTCAGTAAAATAGGAATTGATAACTTTCCTAAGAAGGAGAAAGCAAGATTTTGTGTGGAGTCATGAGGATATGCCCGGGATAGACCCAAATTTCTTATGTCACGAACTCAATGTGAATAAGGAGATCAAGCCTGTGAAGTAGAGAAGAAGAGTATTCAGTCCCGAGAAGAATCAAGCTATACAGGAGGAAGTCGAGAGGCTCCAGAAAGCTTTCTTTATTGAAGATGTTAAATATCGAGACTGGTTAGCAAATGTGGTGATGGTGAAAAAGAAGAACAACAAATGGAGGATGTGTGTAGACTTCACTGACCTCAACAAAGCATGCCCCAAAGATCACTTTCTGCTGCCCCGAATTGATCAACTAGTGGATGCTACCTTGGGACACGAGTTGCTGAGCTTCATGGATGCTTATTCTGGTTACAATCAGATTAAAATGAAACCTGAAGACAGGGAGAGTACTTCTTTCATTACCCCTAGGGGAAC
Source organism: Sambucus nigra (assembly GCA_949130495.1). NCBI lineage: Eukaryota > Viridiplantae > Streptophyta > Magnoliopsida > Dipsacales > Adoxaceae > Sambucus > Sambucus nigra. Next base: position 127,337,650 of record OX422207.1, on the reverse strand, counting down.
TTATGGTTATAATGTTATGCCTTTTGGTTTGAAAAATGCAGGTGCAACATATCAGCGGCTGATGAATAAAGTGTTTGCAGAACAAATCAGTTGCAATATGGAAGTCTATGTTGACGATATGCTGACAAAGAGCAAGAAAGTTGTTGATCATCTAGTTGACTTAGGCCAAACCTTTGATCAACTAGATAAATATCAAATGAAGCTGAACCCGACGAAGTGCATATTTGGAGTACGAGAAGGCATGTTTCTTGGGTACATTGTCAATAAGCAAGGCATTGAAGCTAACCCTAAAAAGATCAAAGATCTGTTAGGGATGCGATCCCTAACGATGAAGAAAGAAGTGCAAAGTCTTACAGGACGAGTAGCAGCGCTCAACAGATTTGTATCGCGAGCAACTGATAGATGTCTCCCATTCTTCAAAACGCTCCAAAAGACTTTTGAGTGGAATGATGAATGTGAGAAGGCTTTTTAAGACTTGAAGAAATATCTGGGAGCACATCCACTATTGTCCAGGCCAGTGATAGGAGAAAAATTGTACTTGTATCTGGCAGTGTCAGAGAATGCGGTTAGCTCGGCACTAATAAGAGTGGAGAATGGAGTGCAAAAACCGATTTATTACACTAGCAAAGCCTTCCTTGGAGCAGAGATCAGATATCCAAAGCTGAAAAAATTGGCACTAGCATTGATCGAGGCAAGTAGAAGAATGAGTCCATACTTCCAGGCTCATACTATAGTCGTATATACCGATATAACATTGAGGTAAGCTCTTCATAAACCAGAAAAATCAGGAAGATTGATGTATTGGGCAATAGAGCTCGGTGAATATGATATAGTTTATGAACCCAGATCATCGCTAAAAGGGCAAGCGGTAGCAGATTTTATAGCAGAGTTCACCTATCCTGATACCCTCGAGGAGCAAAAGTTACTCACTGATCAACCTGTGGATGTTACGGGATCATCAAATGCAAGCCCAGACCAACTTAGGTTGGTAAAAGGGTAAGAAGAGATGATCAACGAACAGCAAGAAATATCAGGAGATGGTGAAAAGAAGCAACAAATTTTCCACCGAGGAACTCTGTCAGATCAGAAATTTGAAGATGAGCTACCAATATGGAGTCTGTATGTGGATGGTTCCTCTTGCACTACAGGATGTGGCGCAGGGATAGTTTTGAACAGTTCGGACGAGGTCGACATGGAATACGCCCTACGTTTCCAATTCAAAGCTTAAAATAATGAGGCTGAATATGAAGCCAGGATTGCAGGTCTTAATTTGGCAAAAACCATGGGGGCAAAACAAGTTATTATTTTCAGTGACTCGTAATTGATCATAAATCAAATGATGGGAGTATATGCAGCCAAAGGAGAATTAATGATTAGGTAAGGGAATTGGTATCAGAATTTGCTGTTATTCAGCTGGTCAGAATACCAAGAATGGAGAATGCGAGGGCGGGCGCCTTAGCTTGATTAGCATCAGCTACTCATATCGAGCTACGAAGAACAATCCCAATTGAAGTTTTAGCTGGTCGGAGTATAGATGAAGATTTGCCGATGAATTTTATTACCCTTAATTTAGGACCATCTTGGATGGATTCCATCAGGGCATATATTGAGAAGGGGGAATTACCAACTGACAAACTTGCAGCCAAAAAACTGATGTTTAAAGCTGCTCGTTATGTACTGAATAATGGTATTCTATCCAGACGAGGAATTATAGCAGGTTTGCAACGATGTGTGCATCCCACCGAGGTGAAAGACTTGATTGAAGAGATCCATGAAGGGTCCTGTGGAGCCCATATAGCAGGTCAGACTCTTTTGCAAAGGGTAATGATGCAAGGATACTAGTGGCCAATGATGAGGGCTGATTGTATAGCCTATGCCAAGAAATGTGACAAGTGTCAGCGTTTCTCCTCCATCCTAAGAACTCCCCAAGCATTGTTGACACCCATTACTTCCCTTGGCCATTTGCCATATGGAGAATTGACTTGGTCGGACCACTTCCAACAACCAGAGGAAGATTTAAATATCTCGTCGTCGCAGTGGATTATTTTACTAAGTGGGTAGAAGTTGAGCCTCTTGTCGACGTGACGTTCGAGAAGGTGTATCAATTTATTTGGAAAAATGTCATCTGTAGATATGGTCTTCCCCGTGCATTCATTATCGACCATGGAACACAATTTGACAACGAGGAGTTCGCTGCCTATTGTCATCAGTCAAATATCTTGAAGATCCATTCGGCACCAGGCCATCCCCAAAGCAATGGACAAACTGAAGTAACAAACAGAACGCTACTGAATGGCTTGAAGAAAAGACTGAATGACGCGAAAGAAAATTGGATCAACGAGCTATAATCAGTGTTATGGGATTACTGAACTACTCCCCGAGAAGCAACAGGGTAATCTCCATATATGCTGGCATTTGGAAGTGAAGTCGTTATACCTGCCTAGTTGGGTCTTCCGACACACAGAGTACTGAATTTTAATTCCCCTATCAGCGACTTAATGAGAATATTGGATTTAGACATGCTCGAGGAAGTTAGAGAAGAAGCAGCCATCAGGAATGCTGCTTACCAACAACAAACAGCTTTGTTCTACAACAAGAGGGTAAAGAAGTGCGACTTGAAAGAAGGAGACTATGTGCTAAAGAAAGTGATTCAAAAGCACAACAAATTGGAAGCAAACTGGCATGGACCTTACCGAGTTACAGAAGTTTTTCGACCAGGAACCTACAGAATAGCAACTTTAGAAGGGCGGGAGTTTAAGAATGCATGGAATGAAGAACACTTGTGCAAGTATTATCAGTGATGTAAAATCTCAAACATTTTCGTTAGTATGAATAAAGTGACAATATTCTGCCCAGTTCTCTCCTTTTGTTGGAAATTTTTCGCGGAATACTCGTGCTACGCATTCAGCAAAAGTACTATTCAGACTAATCAGAAATCTATTCCTAAAAATGCCAACTAAGGTTAGTTAGGAAGTAAATCTATTCCTAAAAATGCCAACTAAGGTTGGTCGGGAAGTAAATATATTCCCGAAAATGCCAACTAAGGTTAGTTAGGAAGTAAATCTATTCCTAAAAATGCCAACTAAGGTTGGTTATGAAGTAAATCTATTCCCGAAAATGCCAACTAAGGTTGGTCGGGAAGTAAATATATTCCCGAAAATGCCAACTAAGGTTGGTCGGGAAGTAAATCTATTCCTAAAAATGCCAACTAAGGTTGGTTGGGAAGTAAATCTATTCCCAAAAACGCCAACTAAGGTTGGTCGGGAAGTAAATCTATTCCTAAAAATGCTAACTAAGGTTGGTTAGGAAGTAAATTTATTCCCAAAAACGCCAACTAAGGTTGGTCGGAAGTAAATCTATTCCTAAAAATGCCAACTAAGGTTGGTTAGGAAGTAAATCTATTCCCGAAAATGCCAACTACGGTTGGTCAGGAAGTAAATCTATTCCTAAAAATGTCAACTAAGGTTGGTTAGGAAGTAAATCTATTCCTAAAAATGCCAACTAAGGTTGGTTAGGAAGAAAAACTATTCCTAAAAATGCCAACTAAGGTTGGTTAGGAAGTAAAACTATTCCTAAAAATGCCAACTAAGGTTGGTTAGGAAGAAAAACTATTCCAAAAAGTGCCAAAGTTGGTTGGTAAGAAAAATTCCACTATGGTTGGTCGGGAATAAAAACCCACTAACTTTAGTTGGTCAAGAAGGAAAATTTACCGACCTTGGTTGGTCGGAAAACATTTTATGAGTATGAGAAAATGATCAATAAGTTGGTCGAGAAACAAAGTATCATCAATTTTGGTTAGTCATCAAATGATTACCACAAATTCAAGATAGTCGACAATAAGTTTTAACAAACTCCAGTTGATCGACAAATAACACAATGTTGTTATCTTTTTAACAGATATACATGCACAGATGTAAAGTGTTTTATGATTACAAGACAATGGCAGTCAAGATTTGCAAATAAAATTATTTCATTAAATGTAGAACAAATTACATCAAGAATGAAATACAAATTTATTACATCAAGATTCCTATTCTATTGGTTTCTTCCCCTATGCTTTTGAAACAGTTTCCTCGCCAACAGGTGGATCATTCAAAGCATAAGGGGAATTTATGAAGATAAGATCTTTAAGCATCCTGATGTTCATCACAGATGGTCGATCGAGTAGGTGCTCGGGACGAGATATCTCAATATTGGAATGGAGATTGTAATCGCCAAGGTATTTGGAAATCAAACACCGAGGGATGGCCCGAGCAGGGATCCAACTCATGTCAATCTTGAATGGTGGCACTGGTAGGTCGAGCAGCCCAGGATTATGGTAATCCCACAGGTAATGACCCTTTTCCATTTGCAGTACACCTAAGGCATTCAACCATCCTTGTTTGTAACCTTCATTATTCGCATTTTGGATCCGATCATCCAAATGGTAAAGAGCCTCATTGTATCCATCCATCCAAAATTCTTTGGGCTGCTTGTGGAACTGATAAGTCAACCTTTTCAACTGCTCGTGAAGACTTTTTATAAAGAGTTCTTTATTCTCCAAGGTAGACTTCTGTGCAAAAAGCTACTCGTCCAGATTCCTGATCTTCTTAGACATCTCAGCCAATGCATGGTTCTTTGTCATCAGTTGGAAGGCCTTGTTCTCCAGAGCAAATTGAGTTCTCTGTTCCTTGACAATAATCCGAGAAGCTCTTGCTCGTCCCCGAGGAGCTCTTTCTCATCCCCGAGTAGATGTAGAAGGGCCAGCTCTCCTCAAGGTTTCTAATTCATCCCTCAGGTTGGTGTTTTTAACCTCTAAGAAAGAGAATCCCTCGTCGGTCACATGGACCAAAGCGTTGGAGATGGAAGTTGCAGACTTCAACTGGGACACCTCTCTTTGCAGGTTATTATTTTCCTGCTCTAACAACTCATCTATCTGTCTATGTTCTTCGACCTCACCCTTCAAAGTTCTCTCCCTCACATTGTAAGCAGCAAACAGTTTATCGTATCCCTTATCAGCACTGAGTTGCTGATACTTCTTCTCCTATCCTTCGTGCAAAAGGGCTGCAGATTCCATATATTGTTGTTGAATTTCTTCAAGAGTGCCCTGGAGATCTTCAATCATATCATAGTATGCTACGTTGTTAGCCACTGCACGGTCGAGCAGGCACTTCAAATACTGATAGGCTTCAATTTCTTTCTCTGAAGCACCTTGACCGAGGATGTCAATGATTTGAGCTGCACTCATGTCTCTATGACCAGCTTTGAAATACTCATTGCGTTGCCTTAACAGTTTTGTATCGTAAGCAGATAATAATTCCATCCTGGTCAGAAACTAATAAAGGAAGAAAAAACAAGAATCAATAAGAGTACAAACAGAGCATGAAGAAAAGAATCAACAGTATGCATAAGCAAAAGTTCAAATTTTATTACATCATAAAGGAGAAGTACAAAGTTTAGAGTTACATTTGACAAAGAAAAATAAAATAGAGAGAAATCCGAACAACTCTACACCTTTTCCTTGTCTCCCAAAACTTTCTCGGGAGGCTGGGACAAGGAGGTAGGTTGCTCGGATGGAATAGAGGTTTGCTTGGGAAGTGCTGGAGGTTGCTCGGATGAAGTAACGGGTATTCAAAGTTCCTCGCCAGCGGGCTGGATAGCTGGGAGATGAGAAATTTGATCTCCCATCACCATGGAAGATGCCTCAGACGAAGCTTCGTCCTCTTCTTCTTCTTCAGGAGTTAAAAGGGGGCCTGGGATGTGTCGCTGAAATAGTTCAGAATTTTCATTAACTTTCATCTCTTGTAGAGCAGCGACCCATCCATCTCTAAAGTATTTGAGGCTGCCATATTCCACTTACGACATCATGGAAGCCAAACCTTTATCCCACCCTTTATCCTAGCCGGCGCTGAAGGATTTTTTTACAGCTAATTTCCTTTTCGTCTTCTCCGAGGAAAGCTTCTCGGAAAGAAGATCATCAGTAGCCTTCAATTTATTCTCAACTTCCTCCTTCTGACGAATTACTTCCCGAAGTTGACCCAACTCCTCCTCAGCTGTCTTGAGCTTATTTTCAAGCTCCCCAGCATTTTTGAGCTTCCCTTCGAGCTCTTTATTCTTCTCCTCCAAATCATTTATTTTTTTTCTCCAACCCCTTGGAGACCTCAATAACCTGAGCCTTCTCCTGCTCGGTCGAAGTGAGCCTCTTCTCCCAAATCACCTTATCATCAGCATACTTCTGACGAGAATCCTTCAGGGATTGCGTCAGACCTACCAAGGCTTCCTCTACACCTGATGAGGAGCTTAAATCTTTAATAGCTTCATCTTTCTTCAGAATTGTATTAAAACAGATCACCAACTGGGAAAATAAAAGTAAGTCAGTGCAGAGATATAAAAAGGAAAGAATGAAATTTTAAGACTATAGGACTTACAGAAGCAATATGACGAGCTACTAATGTGGTAAACCTTGGATCTCGGGAATGATCTAAGTCTTCACCGAGTTCATAGCAGAGCTCGGGGCAACAAAAGTAGGAACACCACTAGTTGGGGGATGAGAGATGGATTCAGCCAAATTGATATAGGAGATTTTCTTCAGCCTCCTCAGAGGAGCATCAACGTTCTCGACTAACGATGTAGTCTTAGTCGAAGAAATGACAATCACCTCTCTTGGAGAAGCAGCCTTGCTCGGGGCTACTGGGGGCTTCTCGACAACCTTCACAGGAGCAGCCGAAGGAGGTGAATCAATTCTCTTTGTCCCCTCTCCTGGGACATCAAGCTTACTTTTCTCTGCCTCTCCAGCACTAGAGGCAGATTTCTCAAAAAGGGTAGGAGGTCTTCTTTTCTTCATCCTTTCACTCAAGGAAATATGTGACTCAGGTGAAGAACTTGTAGAGGCTGGTATTGGTTCTGCGTCTCTTATCACCGGACGAGCAGTAAAAGAGGAAGTGTAACTCTTGTACTGCAGCAAATATGAAGCTGACCTAATATGCTCGTCGACAACAGTCTGATGCAAACTCCAGATAAGTTTTAAATACCTTATGTTAACGTCTGTCTCTTTTGGAGATTTTCTTTTGATGTCAACTTCAAATAAATCAAAATTAAAATATCAGTGACACATTTTATCAAACACAAAGGAAGCATAATTTTGAAAATAAAATAAAAGCAACCTATCCCATTGCCATAGGGAGGACATCTAATACCCTGGTAAACATCAGCTCCAGTTAATGGAGGGTGTTGCCAATTTTTCATAACAACCCCGTGCTCAAAGTAGTCCCTATTGTCATCTGGGAGATTGACCACTAAAGCTCTATTTAAAAACCTAGTTTTTAAATAAAAAGTATTATCACCCACAGCCCATCTATAACAAAACATAATCTCAGGAATTCCTATACGAGTTCCATGAATTTGATTTAATCTATAAACTCCATTAACTATTCTCCATGCATTGGGGGCTATTCTTGCAAGAACCACGTCAAAGTATTGACAGAATTCCAGGCATAAAGGGTTTGGGGGAAAAGGAAAGCCACATTCAGTGATAAAGAGACTGGGGAACCAATGTCCCTCAGCCAAACGAAAATAGTCTGAAGGCTCAGAAAGCTCTTCCAAAATAACCTATGAGGGAATAGAGAAATCAGAGCGAAACTTATCAATCAATTCTACAGGATAAACCATGATCAAAGAGAAAGAAGAAAATCTTACAGGAAGGGTTGAGTCTGTTGACAACAAATGATGAAAGAGATGAACCCACGGGAGAGAGAAACAATGGAAAATTCAAAGAGATAAGAATGAAAAAGTTGAAGACAATGGGATTTTCTGCAACGTTTCAATACTTTGCCTTGGGAAAGGGTAAAAGTAATGATTGGAAAAAGAGACGGTTACGTTACCGGCGACTAAAAAGATAAAAAAAGGGCGCGGGAATCAAAGAGGTTATAAAAATTCAAAAAAAAGACCGATTCTACGAATTTGGAAGGACAAATAAATACAAAAGAAAATACTCCTAAATTTCAGGATGATCATTTAAAGAAAGAATGTTCCACACTCCTCAAATCTCGAACTGTGAAACATTGGGGGCTTCTGTTGATACCAAATTTAACCTGGTGACGTGGACTAATCATAAGAAGACACGTGTCAATCTACGTGGTATGTACCGATATTTTTACAATCATATTAGCAACAAGGAACTCTGCCTCCCCGATCAACTCAGACGCTCCGACCAATAAGAACTCTACGAGGAACTTTTGAGTACCGAGCAACTTATGAATACTGAGCTACTTAGGCAGTCCGAGCAGCTTAGGCGGTCTGAGATGCACCTCAAACAGAGCATTAATAGTAGGATAACCAACAGATTGACTGCGCATTAAATGCTTATTATTATCATACAGATGTATACGCCTAATGGACAGCTATGTATTATCCTTTCACATGTACAGCCTGAGGGCTATAAATACATTGTATCATCCTCATTGAAAGGGGACCAGAATTTCTTGATTAAACTTGTAATCGAGAATTCCCAAACAGTCAGCAATAACAGAAACAGTGGACGTAGGCCATTCTTATAAGGCTAAAGCACTTTGAAATTCCTTTGTCTCACTTTATTTTATCTGTGATTAAAAAATTGGATATAATCTAATTTTTTACATCAACACCCCTCATTGTAAATTAGTAAATTAATAATTGTATACTTTAATTGTTAGTTTAATTGATGAAATGAATTAATTGAGTATATGAATTAGAAGAAGTACGGGATACACATTTGTTGTTCACATTGCTGTTGGATTATTTTGTTTAGTAAATGTTGGGTTGGTTAGTTTTAAAAGTGGCATGACCACAGGATTATTGTCCATATGGGGGTGGGATTTTTCAACTTTTTTTTGAAAATTACTTTGTATATCGAACAATATATATATATAGTATGATAATTAAATGAAACATACTTAAAATTAAATATAGTGCACATAGATACTAGTCTTCTAGTTCTTATGCGTACGCATTCAATAGCCCTTAGACCCGTTCGAGAGTCAGTACCCCTGTAATGAGATCTCTCGAATTGTCCCGTTTGGACAGTTTGAGATTGTATAATTTTTGTATAATATTCTTAGTGTCTTAAAGTTGTTACTTTTGGATGAAGTTCTGTAGTCTTATCTTAATGTTCTCTGGTTACATACTAGATTGACAAGCGTGACTGTTATTTCAATGGATCAATTGAAATAACACTCGCACTTGCCAATCTACGTCGTGTACTTGGAGAACTATGGGGATATGCTGTCGAATTTTTTTCAAATCGTAATAATGTGCATGAGCTATTAAGTATATTACAGAAAAATGCGGTCTTGAACGGGATAGGACCATTCATCCTTTAGAGGAGACGGGGGAAATAGAAATTTCTATTATAAATTAAATTTGAATATAAATAAGACATAATTAAATGAAACATACTATAAATCTAAGTTTTGTTTACCTTTAATAGGTGATTAGTTGTGGTAGCTGTGATGGGATATCCGAAATATAAAGAGTGGATGGGTGAGACATATAGAATGAGGGATGTGTTTCGTAGAGGTGCTAACGAATTTGTGAAATATGTAAAGAGATGTCATAATGATGAAGAGTTTCCGTGTCCATGTGCTAGGTGTAAGAATGGTAAGGTGTTTGAGTAGAAAACAGTTGAACTACATTTGTTAAGATCGGGTATGCAAGGTAGTTATCGATTTTGGAGTTTTCACGGTGAATTGAAAGTTCCTTTTGTCCCCGACCAACCTTCACAACAATCTTCAACAAGTAGAATAGATGTAGAAAGGGACGACGTAGATCATAATAAGTTAGAGGATTTAGTTGATGATGCGTACAGAGTTTATGAAGTAGAGGAGAATGAGGTTACTGATGATGTAGAAGATTCAAGTGCTCGTTAATTTAACATGATAAAACTTGACGATGACTACCAAAGTTTAAAATTTAAGGCGACGCAACCATTATACTCTGGCTGTGAGAAAGATCAAACAACTTTAAATGCCATGGTTGGTTTGCACAGTTTGAAGACGCAGTATGGTTTGTCTGGCAATAGCGTTACGAGAATTTTGAAATGGGTGAAGGGCTTATTACCCAAGGTGAATACACTTCCAAATAGCTATCCTGTTATGAAGAACAGTTTGAAAGGTTTGGGAATGAAGTATAAATCGATTCATGCTTATGTGTGTGACTGCATACTATACCTAAAGGAGTATGAAAATCTCGATCGTTGTCCGGTATGCGATGAACCTAGATATGTCCAATCTATTAGTAAGGAAGGCACAAGCTCAAAAGTGCCTCAAAAAGTATTGAAATATTTTCCCGTTGGGCCTAGATTAAAGAGATTTTTCACAGTACCATGGATTGCAGAGGCAATGACTTGGAATGCTAGGGCAGAAGTAGGGGTAATATCATGCGTCATCCTATTGATTCTACTGCCTAGAGGAGGATGAATTTTGAGTATCCTGATTTTGCTCGAGAACAACACAACATTCGTTTGGCTATATCATAAGATGGTTTCAATCCATTTGGAAATCTAAGCACCAATCAGAGTGTATGGCCAGTGATCCTAAACCCACTCAACCTCCCTCCTTCACAGTGTATGAGACCTGAATTTTCGATGATGGCTTTGTTGATACCTGGGCCAAAGGCACCAAGTGATGACATCGACATATACCTGGCTCCTTTGGTAGAAGAATTAAATGAGTTATGGGAAGAGGGTGTGCAATCATTTGACTCTTTTAGAAAAGAAGAGTTTAGGCTGAAAGCTATATTGATGTGGGCAATTCATGATTTTCCAGCTTATGGGACATTATCCGGTTGTGTAATACATGGTTATTTGGGGTGTCCTATTTATGGAGAGGAGACTGAATCTCTTCGTCTATCCTCTAGCTTAAAAAATGTATACCATCGCCACATGAGATTTTTACCCCCAGCTCATAGTTTCAGATCTAAGAAAGGTTCCAATTTTTTATTGGGCGGGGTTGAACATAGGCTACCGCCGAGACAACTTTCGGGTTTAGAAATTGAAAGTAAATCTTCTGAATGTGGCCCTAATATGCCAGGTAAGAATCCCAAATTTAAGAACGTCAAGCATAAGAAGACCCCAACTGGGAATGAAACTTAGATAAGAAAGGCATGATGTCGGAGGTCAATTTTATTTAACTTGCCTTATTGGAAGAATAACTCGGTGCACCATGTATTGGATGTGATGTATGCAGAGAAGAACTTCGTTGAACATATTGTGGGAACTTGACTTGGGGGGAGTCATTCGAAGGATGGAGAAAATACACGAAAATACCTTAAATCGTTAAAACTTAAGCCGTAACTATGGTTGAAAGAAGATAGTAGAGGAAGGACAATAATTCTCCCTGGTGCGTTTACTTTGACGAGTGGGGAAATGAAGGTGCTTCTAGACACAATATATAATTTGAAGGGCCCATATACTCTTTCGTCTAGCTTGCAAAGGATTGTGAATTATGCTACTCATGATTTACATAAGTGTAAGTCCCACAATTGTCATGTGATCATGCAATTGGTTCCTCTATTGTTTAATCATTGTTTCTCCAAGTAAAAGGATTTGCGTAGGGCTATTATGAAAATTAGTATTACCTTCTCCCTCTTGTGTGAGAAGGTAGTGAATCAAGAACACATAGTGGATACAAAGTTGGCGGTGATCGAAGTGATTTGTGTATTGGAGAAGTACTTTCCCCCATCATTCTTTGACATAAGTGTTTACTTGTTGGTACACCTATGTGACGAGGCACTTCTTTGTGGTCCAGTTAGATATCGGTGGATGTATCTGTTTGAAAGATTGATGAAAGTTTTTAAAGATTACGTCAAGAATACGCGATACATTGCAGGATCAATTGTAAAGGAATACACCACCGTGGAGTCATCAATATACACTCGAGAATATATGCCTGACTCGACCAGCGTTGATGACACTAATGAGTTCGTCGATGATGGTGGTCATGTGATGGGAAAATGATTGAAATTAACGAGTTTGCAACATGAACAAGTAGCTCGTTATCTATTTGACACACATGAAGATGTCGAAGAATGGAAAAAGTAAGTTTCGATTATTATAATGTTTAACATTATTTTAGATTATTTTATACATGATTAATTTTATAATATGCATAAAATATGAAGCATGTGAGAACAATAAAAGACGAAAAATAATGGTATAATCAGACAACGAATTTAGGTTGTGGTTGACATAAGAGGTAATTATAATGAAAATAGTCGTTATATAACGTTACATTACACTCAAATTTTACCACTAATATAATTAATTTATCTATATTCTCAGATCCTAAAGACGGGTGATGCGACATCACGGCTTGCTCATCTAGCTACTGTACCCTTGTTCGTGGCACAAGAGTACAAAAAGTATCGACTGAACGGTTACATTTTCGGTGCTAAAGTGTATGAGTAAAGTACAAATGTACAGAACTTGGGATTTTCATACAAGGCTCTTACTTTCTTTCGAGCGAGTGCAAAAGATAAAAATCTCGTTGAAGCTGAAATGACTTACTACGGTGTAATCCAAAATATATTTGAATTGGATTATATAAGCTTCAAAGAGGTTGTATTTTACTGTGACTGGGTAAGAGTTGAGGATAAAAATGCTTGTAAAGTTGATCCTGTCACCAATTTTATCATGGTTGACTTGTCCAAGTTGAAGAGCAACGACCACGTGAACGATGAGCCATTTGTTTGTGCATTTCAAAAGATTAAGCAAGTGTTTTACTCGGAGTATATCAACAACGAGCCGTGGTCGATTTTCCAACACGCGCCAAAGCGTCTAAATAATAGTGTGAATGACTTGGCTGCTCCTACCGAATATCAATCCATTTTTTATGATAACCCGAATTTGAAATAATTTTTCAATTTGTAATAAATATTCCAATTTTTATCGAAACATCCATTTTTAATGCTTTTAATTGATTTGCACTTTATCATTTTCACTCTTGTGCAGTGTGCGTGTGTGGAAAGGAGATTAATACATAAATATTCCAACTACATCTAAGTTTTGTTTATACTAATCCATGAATATATGCTTCTTACCTTTAATAGGTGATTAGTACATAGTTATTTGGGGTGTCCTATTTGTGGAGAGGAGACTGAATATCTTCGTCTATCGGAACACTAAGAAATATCATAATCCTATGGAGTGATGTTCTGCAAATTCCTCCCAACCGTTGTGTAGACAAACATCACCAGTTGAAGTTGTCAATTCCACTTTCCATACCCCACCACTTGGAACCTCTAGCAAAACATGGGAGTCCATTGGAATGTGGAATTGAAAACTTCAAATGGTGATTTTTGGCTACATAATAGTTGAAAGGAATTTGCAGAGCATAACTCCATAGGATTATGGCATTTCTTAGTGTTCAGATGTGAAGGGAATTATATTTGACACGATTGCCGGGGGTAAATTAGTTAGAAGGAGGTGCCATATGAGCTCAAGTTAGCTGTTTGGGTGGCACTACACGTAATATATTTATATTTATATTTATATGAATATTTCAATTTCAATTTTGATTTCGATTTTGATTTTGATTTTGATTTCTATTTCTATTTATATTTATCTATATTTACGGGGAGGATACTAATTTTACTTTATTTTATTTCAGGGGACAGGGAGTGGCCCTAGGGGTTGGCCCCATGGGCTCGATACTTATGTGTCTCTTCGGACAATAAGGGAGGATAAGGAGGTGTCCCCGAACGTCGCGGTACAAAATCTCTTTTCCAGCTAAATAGTTTGTAGATTTGAGATAATTGATGGTGATGTTGTTTCTTCTTAAATAGTTTCTATTTTGAATGTATATTTGCATTATCTTTAGTTTATTTGGATATATGATGTTTGAACAGGTACAACGTTGCTATAACAGGTACAAATATACTGCTGGGCCGTGGTAGTGGCCATACTGCCCAGCAGATTTTTTTAAATTTTTTTCCAGAATTGTCACGGTCAATGACCGTGATAATTTTTTTTTAAAAGGTCAAGGCTTTATCACGGTTATTAACTCTGGCTAAATTTGTTACGATCAGGGATCGTGACACGACCGTGACAATTCTAACAAACTTGTCACGATCAATGACCGTGACAAGTCCGTGATAAAAAAAGTTGTCTCTCCCCGAATTGTCACGGTCATTGACCTTGAAAAGTTGAACTTGTCAAGGTTAATGACCGTGACAATTAGACAGATTTGGTGTAGTGAGTCCATGTCATTAAAATTCAACACTTTAAATATCTAAGCACGAATTTGAGATTCATTCTTTAGGAGTACGCATATTCATTGTGCACATATATTTTGTTTGACTGTGTTGATTTACCTATTGAATAAGTTCACACCCATTCATTCCATTTCCATGATTTGATTGTCTTAATATAAATTCATGGTGTGTAATTTTTGTAAAATTATTTTTGTATTTTTTGTTTCAAAAATTGAAAAATCAAATAATAGTTTGTGGAAGCTTTTGAGTTACTCTTTGCATGGGTGTAGTTTGATTCATATTTGCTATGCATATTTTTTGTGGCAACTCCAAGTTTATTTTTGTTTATTCGTTTTCTTGTTTATTTCGGACAACTAAAAAGGAGGAGAAGAAATTATGGGGGAGTTTTTGCATTATGGAGGAGATTTGATTATATTGATTGATTTACTCTTATATCATTTCAAACTCGATGCGTCACGAAGGTGTTTGCTTTGCCTCATGTGTGTAGGAACAAAATTGAAGATTATGTTGCGAACCTGATGAGAAAAGCTTGAAGATTTGATTGTTGAAGCAAAGTTTGAAGACTTGAAATTTTATCTTTCCACTTTTGTTTATGGGATGGTAGATTTGTAGTGGCCATTTTTTATATTGATAATTAGGATTTTTTTAATTTGTATTTTCATAGACATGGGGGAGATTTGTAAGGACATAATTTTATAAATGTCCGTCACAATTAATTATGTCGTATACCACTACAAGTCGTCGAATAATTGAGGAATTTTACATCTACAAAAGGCGGATCAGAATTTCAAGTGGTCTTTAACATTCAAATATCGACGAGATGATTTTGGTAAAAATATGTTTAAGTTCCATTTTCATTTCATATTTAAAGTGTTGGGATATTTTTATAAGAGATTAGAAACGTTTTTCTAAATATAACAATGCTTTTATAAGTGTTTTTTATAAAAAAGTTTTATAAACTGTTTCGTACAAAAAGTTTTGATTTTGAAAAACTTTTTAGAATTTTACTTAGTCTGATGGTGAACCTAGGGATTGACGCTCTGATCATTCAAGCGATGCGTGTGTCGTTCGAGCGATATCAGCTTTCGTTCGAGCGACGTTGCTTTTGTCAGCCATGCATGTGCCTCAAAGTTTGCTATGCAAAGAGGTTTCTGCTTTTGTTTTCATGTGTGGAGAATACTATTTCATCATAATATTTTTTTTAATTATTTCGTTAATTGTTATGCAGTATCGTGTGTGTTCTTCTCCAACAATTTAAGGGTTCAATGTTTGTTTTCAATTCACATTCCCAATTACTTTTAACTGAATTATTTTGTGGAACTCAAGACGTATTTTGCTAGAATTTTATGCTGCTGATTTAGGTGCCTTTTATGGTACTGGGTTGTTGACTGCACATTATTGAGGATTACTTGAGGGTGTTCATTTGCTGAAGATTGGACTGTTGTTTGTGGTTGCGTGTCTATGTAGGTTTGTTGAGGTAAACTTATTCCATATTTCATTATGATTGTAAATTGCGATTTAATTCATAGTGAAATAAAAGGTTTTTCCCTTCGGGGATTTTTCCTGAAATCTATGAGTTAGCATATTTGTGTTTATGATGGTTCGACATACGCATACACATAGTTGCTTATTTAAGGGATGATTTAACTTATTTTAAAAGTTAACTCTAATTAAATAAGTTTATTGTTGAAATTTGTGCATTTATTTAAATCAGTATCACACACATGACCCTTTTACACTTAGGGTCTTCAAACCGTTTTTGGTTATTCCAAGTAAACCTTCTCTTATAGAATTCCATTAAGAAAGGAATTATTTATATCCATCTGATATAACTTGAGGAGAAGAGGATATGTTATGGCGATTAGTAAGCGGACAAACTCAAGCCTAGCAACAGGAGTGAATGTCTCGTCAAATTCTAAACCCTCGATCAATGTGTAGAGTTGAGCGACTAACCCAGACATATTGAAAACTATGGTACCCTTCTCATACATATTATTCTTATAAACCCATGTGGTACCTATCACATTAGACTCGCTAAGTCAGGTTGGGGGACTAAATCTTAAACATCATTCTTGTAAAACTGAAGCAACTCATCTTGTATGGAAGATATCCGATGCTCGTCCATGAGTGATTTTTTCACATTATTGGGATCGACTAAGGATGTGTAGCACAGATAGCTAACCACATTTTGGAGTTGAACACGAGTTTTGATACTTAGTGTAGGATCATAAAATATAACGAAAGGGTCATGAATCATTCGAACCAAGATGATGTCTCTCCTAAATCATGAATCGGGTCCACCGTGGTAGAATGAGGATGGATAGGATCGTCACCAGGGGGTGCATCATCCTCACACTGGGGGGTAGGAGAAACAAATGTCAGTAGCTCATCGTCTCTAATCACAACGTTTATTTATTCCATAACCTTAAAGATTGCAAGGTTAAAAACCTTATAAGCCATACTTATAGATTAATATCCTAAAATTATCCCCTCATTTCTTTAGGAGTCGAACTATCTTTAGTGCTCTCAATCTCGCGAGATGTATCAAGTACTCCTGAAGACATGGAAATACGATAGGTTGGGCTTCTTCCCTCTCCATAATTTATAAGGTCTGTGAAGTGTGTCCGGATGAAGATATACCAAATTCATCGAATGGCATGCAGTGCTCACCACCTCTGCCCAAAAATGACTAGGCATATTTTCTCCCAAGAAGCACTGATCTAGCAATTTCATATATCATTAAGTTCTTTCTCTCAATAATCCCATTTTGTTGAGGAGTATGAATGACCAAAACTCATGTTTGATTCCTACTCTATCATAATAGTTAACCACTCTATCTTTATTAAATTCAGTGACATTGTCACTACGCATCCGAATAATAGTGACACTGTGTTGGTTTTGTAGGATACGACACTTGGTTGTATGGAACTCAACCGCATCTGACATTTCTTTAAGGAATCATATGATAGAATATCTAGAAAAATTATTGACCATCACGAGAATATATCTCTTATCACCTAAGCTCTCTGAGCGAGTAGGACCTATAAGATCCATGTGAGTAGACTCCAAAACACAAGAGGTGGTAATGGTATTCAACTTTAGATTAGGAATTTGAATTTGTTTCCCTTGTTGGCAAAGTCAACAAATCGAGGAAGTTGGTTTCCCAAGTGTCGGTAATCCTGGAACTAAGTCCTTTTTCACTAATCTCTCCACGTCTCTAAAGTTCACGTGAATTAGTTGTTGATACCAAAGGTCCATAGTGGATACCCTGGAACTATTGCACACAAATAAAGACTCGGTCACAATCCCATAATAATTATCTTTGGTCCTTACACCTCGTACTAAAAGTTCACTGGATTAATCATAAACATTGCATCTGGACAGTTCAAACTATATAGAAAAGTTTGTGTCGCACAATTGGCTTATGCTAATTAAGTTTGCTTTCAACTGTTTCATTTATAACACATTGTCTACTTTAGGGAAACCGGGTATCTCAATTCATACATGCCTTAAAATTCTAGACCTACTCCCATATTTAAAAGGGACTTTACCGTCCTTGTGATCCTAAAGGTGGGTAAAAAATGAAATATCACGAGTCGTGTGTCTGGATTACCCACTATCAAAATTCCATTGGAAAGTATTTTGAACCTTGAGAGAAACATGCACAACAAAGGCTTTGACGTCTTGCTTAGGTACCCAAGTGGAGGTAACCTTTTGTTTTCCCTTGTCATTGTTGGCTCTAATTAGAGTATTGAAAACGTTTAAAATGGCAGAGACGTCCATTGAAATTCTTCCATTAAGCTTTCAGAAGTTGCATCTAGGAACTCAACTTTCTCTATAAGACTAGAAAAGTCTCTAGAACTGTGGGTGAGAGTATGTGCACTCCTAGTTATACCTAATTTATAGTAAAACTCTCTAAGATGACCTTTCCTTTTGCAAAAAGTGAAAATATAGATATTTTTGGGTCTACTTTGGTTCTCTTTTTTAGGTTGAACTATCTTTTTTGGTTGAGGTTTAGGGGTATAAGGATGAACCATAAATTTAGGAACTTGTTCTAGTGCGATATGAGAAGTGGATGCATCGTCATAACCTATTTTATGGCTCTCACCAAAACCTAAAGCGGGGTTAAAGAGCATCTTACCTACCTTCTTCAATGTATCCTAGATAGTTACCTTGACCTCCTGAACATGTTAGAGATCTTTCTCGAGTTTGGATACAAGGACTTTAAGTTTCTCACGAGTCTCCATGGATGCTTGGAGATCTCTCGTAAGACTAGCCACCTTGTTGGTTAAGTCCCCATTCCCTTTCTTAACTAAACAAACACTCTCTCCCAAAGTTTCTCTCACCAAGGGCTTACTCTCTCGCCTCTCTCCACTTTTTTTGTGGAGCTAAAACTCTCATAGTTAACCATTTTTTTGTTTCTTAGTTTTAAAGGACTCGGCGTAAAGATCGGCATCCGTGCTCTATAGGTCACACTCGCTCTCACTTAAAACACTTTACCCTCACTCTCGTCGACATGACTAGACTCACCGTCGAGGTGTGCATGTTTAGTAGTCATCGGCATGAGGTGCACTCAGTGTACTAACATTACTAGCCATGAATGTAGTAAAGTTACATCCATGGGTGATTCATCCCGTAAACTCGCCGACTCGACCTCACTATCACAAAGTGTGACGTCTGAGCCAATTTTTCCGTTTCCTTGTCTCTTTAACCTAGTTGGACACTCATGAGCTTTGTGACCCTTTCCATCATACTCATAGCATTTCTCCTCATCTTTTTTTAGAAATCTTTCTTTTCTTTTTCAAATATTTTCTTGCCCGATTTATATTTTTTATCTTTCTCAAAATTTTTATTAAATCGTCTGAATCAAATCTTACTTAGAATCTGATGACACTTCCTCTTTCTTTTTAGATTGGGCCTTTAGTGAAATTACCTTTTCCTTAGGCTTAACAATTTTAGGAAACATATATATCTCATACGTTCGAAGATCTCTTACAAGTTCTAATAACCTAAGAGTATTTAGGATTCCTAACAAATTTAGCACTGTAACCTTAGGAATAAAATGGGTAGGGAGTGATCTCAAAATTTTCTTAATGACACGGGTCTCAAGTATTCTCTCACATAAATTGAAACTAAAGTTTACTATATCAGGCAATCATGTATAAAACTCATCAAATGATTTAGATTCAAGTATAGTGATAGTTTCAAAGTTTACGGTGAGATTCTACAGCTTAAAATCTTTAATAGTGTTGGTTCCCTCGTGAGTGAGATGGAGGGTATCCAAAGCTTCTTTAGATGTGGTGCACGCCATTATGTGGCAGAACTCGTAAGGGGTGACCGGTCCCGAGATGGCACTCAAACCGCGCGAGTTAAAATTACTCCATCTAAAGTCCTAATATGCCCATTGAGAGACGTGTTTAGGACCAGCGACATTATCAACAGTTACACTTAGTGGTGTCCACCCCATTTCATAAAGAAACCAGACACGTTTATCAATTCATTTTAATGTAGACATCATCCTAGCTTTCCTATAAGCATAGTTGGAACCATGAAAAATGGGCATTCGATTATAAAAATCATCCAATAAATTTCAAGCTGTTGAAATATCAACAATTTTTCAAAAGAATTAACATAAAAAAAATTGCCCAAAAGGATTACACGATATTTGGGTGTAACCTGCTCTGATACCAATTTGAGAGTGCACATAAACTAATGGATCAATTTATTTAACTAAATACCCCAACACACAAATCCAGATTTTAATCTTCAATTAATTATGGTGTGCATACGAATTGTGTTCAAATAAAGATTTGCAATTTTCAAACCAAACATGCAAAGATAAAATCAAGATGAGAAAAAATCCCTTTTGCAGGGAAAAACCTTTTTTTTGGCACTATTGGAAGTTTATAAATATAGATGACTTACAAAACACTTAGCTAAACTAAGTTAGACGCATAGAGCTCCAAAAACTCCAACAGATACGACCTAACTCCAAAGTCATCTAGAGGTAGAATTCTACCCTCGGTATCCACCGCTTCAGCCTTCTTCCTTCCTCAGTAGTGAAAACTTGTTTCACAAAGTTAGGCGTAGAGAAAAGTCTCTATATTATTGTATCACAAGAAACCTTATTGATTTTAGTCAAATTGATCTTGAATATATCTTGCGGGTGAGGAATAGGATATGAGTTGTTTGATCACAAAAAGGGAACTTAAAAGTTTGTTTCGTTATGAAAAAGAGTTCTTCGAGTATCTGAACCCGTTCAACCTTTTTATTATAATGGAAGATAAAAAGGATAAACACAAAGGATAATGGGAAGATATTTATTAAAAAACAAAATTTGCGTCGGTCATTTGAATGAAGGGGAAGGTCGTTCGAACGACATTGCATCTCATTCGAACGACATTTAAAATGAATGCTTCTAACGAGATTAAAACGTGAGCCGAAAAAGATTTCGTTTGAAACTTCATTAAACTCATTCTAACACAAACTTCTAACGAGATGTCAATATGAATCACATTAAATATCGTTCGAACGATCATGACCCTCATTTGAATGAGTGATCATTTTTTAGAAAAAAAAATCTTATAAGAATTTTGAGCTCATTATTGCTTGATAAAAATAAGTAAACCCCATAAAATACTCATAACCTTTTTACCATTCCAAACGCGTACTTCTTCCAAGATTGTTGAGATGACCAAGTCTTCAGTTCTTTGACGGTCTTCAACATAGTCTTCAAGTTTCGAGAAGTAGTGACGTAGATGTGTTTAGGTGGCATGTTTGTGTAACGTGATACGCCAAACTAAAATATATAAAAATTTGACCAATCATAAATTTTGCTTTTACAGTTGAAAGTCCTCGTTCGATCCTCGTTGGAACCTCATTTAAATGACACATCATATGTCGTTTAAACGATAATGATCAGTTCGCTCGAATGACCCAAAAACATTTTTTTCTGTTAAAAAACTTTTTATAAAAATTGCCTCAAATAGTTTAAAAAAAAACAAATGAAATTTCAAGGATCAAACTAAAATGCATTCAAACCTGATTGAGATCCTTGAATGATAAAGATGAAACGTGGCACGAAACACAATACAATGATGTAGTTGGTCGCTATGGTCTTCAATTTAACACCTCACATGCTTTGAAGGATAAACATTGAAGACCTAACTTATGACTTATACGGTTCTATTCAAACGCAATTAAGCCAAAGTATACAAATTGACTCGATTTGGAAATTTGTCATCACAATGCCAAAAAACCTAACCACTCCGTACCCAGAGAGAAGAAATTTTCATAATATACCATCATAGATGCCCATATATATGAACATGATATATCTAATAATTTGTTTAGCCAGGAATTCAACATTAGTAGACTTTTTTCTACCAATGTGTACCTAAATAATCTTTTGATATTCTTGAATGCTAAATCTTTTGGCAACATAGCACAAACAAATTTCGGTTCTCTTATACATCATCAAGGCCTGAACAAAATAATATATCTACAATCAAAACCTTATTAAAAAAAATAATAGGATATGTTTATTTGCCCATTATATAAAGCCCGGTTTGGTTGGGCAATTTATTTGATTATGTAAATTGGTTTATTGTGAATTAATGAATTGTAAATGAGTGAATTTGAAATAAGTTAAATCTAATTTTACACAATGCATAATAATTTGAAATTGATGTTAAGGTTCTATGAAAAAAGATAAAAACAAATCAAGAGAGCGGGGGGAGGGAAAGAGAGAGGGAGAGGGAGAGGGGACATGCACTTTATGTTAATCCTATTTCAAATGGATTCATTTTACATTTTTTTAGAAACGATCAAATTTCAAATTTTGCACATGCGCTAAAATTGATTCAATTAATGAATCATTTTATTAATAAAATCAAACACAATTAATGAAATAATTTGTAAATTAATTAATTTATTAATAATTCAATTTATAATTTTGAGAGAACCAAACGACGTTAAAGGATACTTAGTATATTATTACTTGAGAGAGAATAAAGCGAAAGAGCTAAAGTCTTCATTCAAAACGATCTGATCTGGATAATTCAAAGTTCTCATTCCGGTAATTGATTGCTGGAAAGGAGCAATCCACGTAGCTCATAGCAAGATAGGGCACAAAAGCATCCAAATTCTCACATTTCGATTCCTACAACAAAAGAAACACATAACTACGTCAAATCTTATAAATGAAGAAATTATATGAAAATGGCTACTTCAACTTCGAGATTTACTTATTTTAAGTTAAAAACGACAAAAGAAATATCAAACTAGATGTGCATCATACGTCAAAATTAAGAAGTCATGAGGGATTGTAAGTGAGAGAAAAGGAGAGTAGGATTTTCACATGCCACTTGGATAGGTTGAAATTAGGCCAAAATTAACTGCCGTCTTCCATTTTATAATATCAGTATAGATATGCATGTATGTGTTTAACTAAACCTTGTTACAAATTTTTTGTTTTGATTAAATAATGATCAATTAAATTGCTCATTATGTTTAATTAAAATGTTAAAAGGGTCTATGGCGGTAGTATTTATAGTTGGCCCTGTTGTTTATTTGATACCGTTGAAGGTTTCCCATGATGTAATTACCTAAAATTATTATTATTATTGGGCGATGAGAGGCTTTGTCCTAATTGTGTTTGCCTGAAAAATATAACAGTACAATGAAACTGTGAGCGAAAGAAAACTAAAAAAAAAAACAGTACGTTGAAATTGATGAAAGGAAGAAAAGGCTTATTATGAATTGTTGGAATAAATTGATGTATATTCGAAAAGTGTAAAGTTATATAGACCCTCGTTTATACTTCCATTCATATCCTTGTAACAGAACAAAATTTGTAGAACCTACTTTTTAAAGAATAACTTAACAAATAAAATTCACAATTTAATTTCTAACTATTAAAAAAAATGTTTTTAATATTTATTTTTATAAAAGACCTGTTTTAAAAACTTTTTTGTTTTATAAAATAACGTTTTTTTCAAAACAACTATTTTTCTTGTTTATATATATATATAGAAAACAATGTTTTTTTTTTATAAAATGGTTTTTAAAACTACAATTTTTGTTGGAAAAAAATTGACGGGTCGTGCTGCTGACGCGGATTGACATCTATTAAATGGTATGGATTCGCGTCAGCGACACTAACCAATTGCGATTAGAAATATCAATTTTTTTGCCATTTTTATTTTATAAAAAAAGACAAATCTATATAAAAAAAAATTGTATAAAATTGTTTTAAAAACTTGTACTCTTTTTTTCGGAAAAAAATTGATGGATTAGTGTTGATGGCGTTGATCCATATCTATTAAATGATGTGGATCCGAGCCAGCGACACTAACCAATTGCGATTAGAAACATCAACTTTTTTGCCATTTTAATTTTATAAAAAAAAATGTTTCTATATAATGGTTTTTTTATAAAATTGTTTTTAAAAACTTGTACACTTTTTTTTGGAAAAAAATTGATGGATTACTGTTAATGGCGCAGATCCATATCTATTAAATGAAGTGGGTCCGCGCCAGCGATACTAACCAATTGCGATTAGAAACATTAATTTTTTTGCCATTTTAATTTTATAAAAAAAAACAGTTTTTATATAATGTTTTTTTTATAAAATTGTTTTTAAAAACTTGTACACTTTTTTTTGGAAAAAAATTGATGGATTATTGTTGATGGCGCGGATCCATATCTATTAAATGAAGTGGGTCCACGCCAGCGACAATAACCAATTGCAATTAGAAACATCAATTTTTTTGCCATTTTAATTTTATAAAAAAAAACAGTTTTTATATAATGTTTTTTTTATAAAATTATTTTTAAAAACTAGTACACTTTTTTTTGGAAAAAAATTGATGGATTAGTGCTGCTAGCGTGGATCCACATCTATTAAATGATGTGGGTCCGCGCCAGCGGCACTTACCAATTGCGATTAGAAAAATCAATTTTTTTGCCATTTTTATTTTATAAAAAAGACAGTTTTTAGATCACCTGGTTTTTTTTATAAAATTGTTTTTAAAAAACAGTACACTTTTTTTTGAAAAAAAATTGATGGGTTAGTGCTACTGACGCGGATCCATATCTATTAAATAATGTGGGTCCGCGCTAGCGTCACTAACCAACTGCGATTAGAAATATTAATTTTTTTACCATTTTTATTTTATAAAAAAAACAGTTTTTAGACCACCTGATTTTGTTATAAAATTGTTTTTAAAAATATTTTATCAAATAAAACATATTTTTTATATAAAAAACTATTTTATTAAAAAAATATTACAAAGACTGTAATATTTTTATTAAAAAAACTGTTTTTTAAAATGGAAGGGTTTTTTTGTTTTGTATTTAGGAGTGATTATTTATTCAGCAGAGTTGATTTACAAAAGAAAAGATGGTCTCATAATTTTTGTTTTATTCTAATGTACAAGAAAGAGATACACTTAAGGGTCCGTGTAGTAATGCTCTTTCGAAAAAGATTGCCTTGTGATATGACCTCCAATCGTAAAAGTCAGGTATGTAATAAAGGGAAGATGGAAAAGAAAAAACTACGGAAGAGGTGTAATGAGTTAGAGACATGTACGTACTTCTTTAGAATCTTTTTTTCGCATTCTGAGCGTTGAGTCTGCTGGTTGTTATCCACTGTATTACAGCTATCACTTAAACTAAATTATAAGTAGTTCACTATAGAATGCACTAATTTATTCTTTTATCAAATCCTGAGGTTAGCTCATCTCGTTGAGTTGTTAGTCAAGTTTCTAGTATTCTTCACTTTGAGTCTTGGGTGATTTCGGGACGCAAGGTGCTTTTAAAGGCATTTCAAAAATATCCCTCGAACTCCTTATAAAATATGAAAAAGGATTTTTCACCATAGGAAACCTCATTTTATTTGGAGTGCCTCTTAGTTTGATTTTTAAAATATTTTTTTACTTAATTTGTGATGCGAGTAAAATATTGGTGTTGATGAGACATTTTTTGTTACTTTTAACAGCACTACAGGAATAAAGCATAATTAGTTGGTATGACATGCCTTCAAACACTAGTCGAATTGTAATCAGAGTCTGACTGTGGATATGATTCTCTATTGCTATGCAAGTCTGTGACTTAAAGGCCATACGTGTTGAGAAGCTGTTACGTATAGTCAGAGGGATTAGTCGAGAGCGCGTAAACTGCCCCGAATACCCATGACACCCACAAAATAAAAATAAAATGATCGTGATAACATTTTGGGCCATTTAATAGCACAACTTCAAGAAAAAATTTCCTAACAATCTCCCAAAAAAAAAAATTGGAAAATTATCAAAATGTGCATTGATATGTTATAATGTAGTGTATGTTGATAAAATCTCTCATGACAAATAAAATCTATCAAGCATGGTAAAAAGATGAAAATTAATAAGACTCCTTTTTTTGTCATGGCAAATTTTAATTTTCCATCCTATGAAGCACATTATGTTCTTTTGATGATATATAGATGTGAAGAAGCAAAACATTTTGAGGTTCTCAAGGGTCACTATATTAGGTGTTCTTGTTGTCGTTAGTGGTGTTTTTAAAAAGGAAAATGCTTTGAGTCTCAAATAACTCCCCCAAATTTTCTCCAAATCCTACGTGGACGCCACGTCATTCTTCCACTCGCCTGTCATCTATTGCCATGTGATGAGGGTCCTGCCAAGGCACAAAGTCCAACTCATTTTGGGGGAGGTTTGGAGGGAGTTATTTGGGGTATGCAGCATTACTCTTTTAAAAAATAAGCAATGAAGGCATGGGTGGGTTAAAATGCACTTTGGAGGACTATCATTATACTCTCACTTAGGGCCGCACCATCTCCATTAATTAATCACTTTGTTTACCCAATTATTCTTCTTCATCCGACAAATTATAAGGATGGCTTTGAACTTGAAAAATGAAGGAAAGCGAGAGTGGCAAAATACTTGTAAAAAAAACAGATGAAAAATTTTATCCGAAATGTTTTGTACTACTCTCTCACAAAGATTCTTTCAACGGCCACAAATAATTTTTAGCAGAAAAAATTTCTTCTCCCGATTATAATTCTATGACATTGGGTAATTAATTTTGAATGGGTGTTAGTAAGTCATAATTACAGTCAATGATTATATGTGACATATGTGATTATGGGTATGTTTTATCCTGAAAACAATGTGACTGTATACTGTGATAAAGTCGCGAAACGTCTTAAAGAGAGCAACTTAGTTCACAATTCAATCTAAGAATCGTCTACTAC
Source organism: Sambucus nigra (assembly GCA_949130495.1). Lineage (NCBI taxonomy): Eukaryota > Viridiplantae > Streptophyta > Magnoliopsida > Dipsacales > Adoxaceae > Sambucus > Sambucus nigra. The sequence continues at coordinate 127,311,177 of OX422207.1, read as the reverse complement.
ATATTTTATAAACAATTGAGGTAATAATATTTTTTTATATTGCGAAGTAAATTTTTGGATTCCAAAGCATGCGGTTCATATTTGCGATAATTGTATAAGATGATATTTAATTTTGAACAATAAACTAAAATATATTATGATTTTATTTTTCGATTTCTCCATAAAACTCTCTGATGTAATTTTAATCGTATAAATTGTCCCATAAGTTCTCGTTTGAGATTTCACTATGATGGGTTATTACAATGAATGAATCTGTGCAATTTATGGTAATAGTTAATTAATGACTCTTATATAAACTTATACTTCGCTTAATCGTATAGTCTAAATTTATGTTACCATCTAACTCATGAGAGAGAGTTCACGGGATAGAAGATGATAATTTCATTATCCTACAACTTCCACTGATTTATATAGCAACATAAAGTCGATAAAAAATAAATGCCTCTCTCTTTAATGGAGAAATCCTCTCAAGAAATCTCTATCCTCTATAACCTCCCCCCCCCCCCCCCCCCCCCCCTCCCAACACACACCAAGACCACCAAATCTTACATGTTTTCTTCCATGTAAAAGGTAGAAATGGAGGATGGAAGGCAACTCAAGGCAATTGAAGTAAGATCTGAAAAAATGATATCATACCAAGATAAGGTTCTTAGTAACCCTACTATTCAAACTCAACAAACTACAGGGGATCAATCACATAGTCCAATAAATTCGCTTGTGTTGTAAAAAAATTTCGAAGGCTAAATAAGTATTTTCTAATACAGTGTTCGCGTGTGTTGCAAGGGTGATTTTCAATTAAAATACTAATGAGGATTGTTCAAAATGAAAAGGGTAATTTTGGTAAAGAAATTATTATCGATCAAACTGAGTGTAATGGTTTCAAGTATTTAACCATGTGTGTTAAATAATGTGAGAAATGCTAAAATGAGGAAAATGAAGTTTTTTACAAGATTGAGGTGAATTAATCTAGATGATTAAGGTTTTTAGAAGTAAATTGTTTCATGTATTAAGTATATATATATATATATATACACACACAGAGCGAGAGACAGAGAGAGACAGAGAGGCTTATGTGCACACTAAGTTTGCACATCATTTTTTTTTTAAATAGTAAAAAAAAATTATTTGATTTTTTTATGTGATATTTAAACATTTCAATGGACCCATGTAAAAAAAATTAACTCAAAAAAACTTTTTTTGCTATTCTTAAAAAATCGATCAAACTTTCGTTGCTTTTAAGCACTTTAAAAGTTGTGAAAGTTTGACTGATTTTTTAAAAATAGCAAAAAATATTTTTTTGAGCTGATTTTTTTACATGAGTCCGTTGAAATGTTTAAATATCACATAAAAAACAAATCAAAAATATTTTTTTAATGCTTTAAAAAAATTGTTGTGCGCTAGCACTATGCAAACTAAGTGTGCGCAGGAGCCTGCCTCTCTCTCTCTCTCTCTCTCTCTCTCTCTCTCTCTCTCTATATATATATATATATATATATATATATATATACAAGATAGTTGCATGTGCACGTAGGTATAACGTGTTAGAGTTTTCTTTTTAGCCGTTCGATTCTATACTACATTTGTATATTTTCCACTTAGCATTTGACTCACTCCCTCGCTTTGTTATAGTAGGTTGGGAGAAATTTTGTGTCTTTACTACACCAAATATCGAAAATGGCCACGGATAAGGGGTCACGGCTTTGGTCAAGGCCTAAAACCGTGACCACAGTCAAAATTACCATGACCAAATCCATGACTTTGTTTGGTCATGGGTCGTCTTATGTGTGGTCACGACTCTAGACTCTAACTCCTTTGGGTCACGGCTTTAGACCCTGACCCAGTCGTGACCATTATGGCGCCATGTTTCCCTCTAATTTTGGTCAGGGAAGGAGTCACGGTCGTTAGCCGTGACCACAAACCTCATTACACAAGGATATGGTCATAGCTTAAGTTTGTGACTAGTAAGTTATTCGAATCATGGATTTGGGTCGTGACCATGGCCTTATTTCCATGTTGACGTGTAAAAAATAAATGGGTCACGTCATATGGTCACGACCCTAAGCTGTGACCATGGTCTTTATACTTAAAAAACCCAGAACAACTTTTCATTTCCCTCGAAAATTTCTAAAACCTTATTTTTCGTCCCTCTCTCTGGGGATTTCGGCTCTTTCCTTCTCTTAATCTCAAGCTCTCTCTCAATCTCAATGTCAAAGATAAATATGGTTGTGTGCATATTTCTCTGTGTGTTTATTTCTCTCTGTGTGTATACTGCAAATACGTGTGTGTGTGTATATGTATATATATATATATATATATATATATATATATATATATATATATATATATATATATATATATATATATATATATATATATATATGTATATATGTGTGTGTGTGTGTGTTTGTGTGTGTGTGTGTGTGTGTGTATACTGTAAATGTGTATATGTGTGTGTATTATTGAAAAAAATATGACTAATGTTGGTTTAAGTTTCATGCTAGGGCAAATTTTAATTGAATGGATATTGTTGGTTTAAGTTTCTTTTTGGTTTAATAATCAAACTGGGGAAAATTTTAATTTAAGGGATATTGTTGGTTTAAGTTTCAAACTAGGGAAAATTTTAATTTAATGGATATTGTTGGTTTATGGTTCAAACTAGGGAAAATTTTAATTTAATGGATATTGTTCGTTTAAGTTTGGGGTTGAAATATAAAAATATACATCTCCATTAATATTGATGCTAAATTCGGGATTAATTTTAGGGGCTTTGTGAAATTAAGTGCCAAAAATGCATTATCTATTAATTGTATGGGTAATGTTTGTAAGGGTTAATTTTAGGGTTGATTTTATAGATTGTTGGCTTAAATGACAATAGTAGGTATTCAAAACCTAATAAATTAACGGTTGATGATTCATTAGAGCCATAATTTACAGGAATCATATTCACTCCCTCGTACATAATAACTCGTTAATGATTCATTAGAGCTATTATTTATAGGAATTATGATCATGCCCTCGTTCATTTTTTCCAGAAAAAATGAGTCATGGTGTTAATAAGTGGCAATAAGAGTGGGAAAGGTTGCACTTGAACTGCATGTGTACATATTTCATTAATAAGCCACATAAAGTGGGTACTTCGATTTATTGGTATGGGAATAGGAAGATCGAACAATTTAACAACCTTGTAATACGTGGAGTTCATCTCCACCAAGAGTACTTGTTCGATCGTATTATGTCTTCCCTACCACAATGTTGGGATGAAGCTGTAAAATATATATATCGCATACATAATCCCGATAGACTGTTGACCTTTCTTACGCTATTAGAGAAGACAGAAAAAATTCACCCATTATGGATAAATTACGTACAAAGAGCATTGACAAAGACTATGATGTCTCACGACATATGCACGTCAAACTCAATCTTGCTAATAGGCTAAAAAGGATGAGATTTTTGGTTTATGTCACTGACATCTATGCATTCATTATAGATACGCTTCCTCCTAATTGGCCACGTGAAAAAATCCATAGGTATTTAAAAACAAATCCAGAATGGATGGAGAGCAGATACATTGAACTTTTGTCAAAGTCTTATCATGAATAGGTAGATTATAATATATGGAAAAAGTTTATTTTATTAGTTATATTTTCATATTGAACTTTGATATCATATATCTATTATTATAGATACACATTTAACTTTTATTATTTTTGTAGATAATGTCGGGTGGTAATGGAAGCAACGCTCCAACCAACAACGTGACACAAGCACGAGGAGAATTTTCATCACAAACTGGTGAGCAATACTCAACTCCATAAACTATTCACTCCCTTACTCCAGATTATGTTCACTCCCCTACTCCACAAACTGTTCACTCCCCTACTCTGAGTTTCGAGAGGCAAAGTACTCCCACTAATCCAACGGACATGCCCAACGCTCTTGAAACTACTGGATCAATTGAGAAGAAGCCCATTGGGTTCTTTTTATTTGGAAATAACCCCACAGGGGATAAGAATCACGTTCAACAGTTTAAAGCCCAGTGTTTGTCCTTGGAAAAAATAAATGTGGGAGTGGGAGGACCTGACGATTGGAACCTCGTAGACAAAGCTATTAAAGATGACATCTACGAGCAACTCAGCAAACGGTTTTCATTTTCCCCTAACTCAAAAATAAGGTTCTTTCTCGGGTTGTTGAACAACTCCGAACATATTAAAGAAACCTTAGGTAGAAGCATTTCCCTAAGGGAGCATCGAGCTCCGATATTTTGGCGCTCAAAGACTGTCCCTTCGAACGATGAGATGCCAGTCTCTTAATGGAATGATTTTCTGTAGAATGAGGAGAAGGACTCCAAAATGATGCAAAGGGAGAAAAACAAGCAGAATAGGGCCAAAAAAACTAATGTATATCATCTTAGCTTGAAATCTTATGAAGATTTGAAGAATGAGTGGACTACCGTTACGAAAGGCAGCTCGGATGAAGGAAAGATACCTAATAGGGCCAACTTGTACGTGCATGCTAGACGAGACAAATATAATAAATTCCCTCCTCACTTGGCCAAAACTCTAGAATCAATAGAGTTTATCAGTAGTCGTCAGATTCAAGCCTGTTCGACGACATTGATAATTATGCCATCGCATAAACCTTTGGGAAGGACCACAGAGGAAGGACAAGAGGTTTGGGGTCGCATATGGAAAAAACAAGATTCAAACACACCACACATCTAGAGGACAAGGTTTCTTTTGTTAATAAGCATTTTGCATCCAATGATGAACGCTAATGTAGGACTAAATGGGGCTTCAGAATGAATTGGAAGGTGTGAATGATAAACTTGGACATATTATGTCCCCTTTAGCCAGTCTTATGCCCTGCAACCCCTAATGCATCCCGGTTTCCCTCCACAGATGCCAGGGATTCCTTAAAAGTTTTCTCATTCTCGATTCCCCCCATATATTATGGTTCCTCCTTCAACAGCGCCTTTCTCAACGCCTCAACATGGCACAGGTCTATGATCATCGTCAACATTCCACAGTAACTATGGCGAGAAATACTATGTACAGGACCTGAGCGGTAAATTTGTCATTGGGATCTGCACGATCATGTCCACTGTCGTAGGAACTTTAATGCATAATCGACCTTTACAACAGGGTGAGTGTCAGATCACGGTTGATATAGTATATGAGGGTTCTGAAACTATTCCAACACACGTCAACAATGGAGAAGGTAATTTCTTGAAAAATTATGTAGACTCTGTTACCACTTGGCCAGTTTATCGCTTGATGAAGATGTAGTAATATTTTTATTATGTTGTAATAATATCAGTAAAAAAATTTATTTAATTTTAGTTTAAGTGGTTGTGTAGTATCGTTGATTGGTGCGCTGTTGTATTTAAGTTATTGGGTAGTAGTTTGATTGATTGGTGCATTGTTGATTATATTAGTGCCCCTCAAATGGTCCGGTGAGTGGCACCAACACCTCACACGGGACCAATGTAACTCATAGGAGACCTCGTGGTCACGGAACCCCCCATCCAAAAATAAAGAAAATCCACACATAGGCTTGAAAACGTGCCTTTAGGGGGTGAAACCGCATAATGCCCGTTTAATGGCCTCGTGACCACGAGATCGGTTCCTCTGTGTTGTAGAGCTCATTGAAATTTTTCTGAAAATGAGTCCCAGATAATATGATGCGTTTTACCGTTTGAAGTTTGATAGAGTAATCCAAATATGAATCTTCTATTGGAGTGTGCTGGATTGATGAATCTTGATGATGGACACACTCCCCATAATGAGAATATCTACCATTACGAGGATTATGGCCTTCATCAAGATCCACTAAACATACCTTTAGAGGAGTCATATTTGGAATTCTCTATCAAACTTCATTAAGATCCACACTTAGGCTTGAAAAGGTTCCATTGAGGTGCAAAACCCCTTAGCGCCCCTCAAGCGGCCCCGTGAGGGGGCTAATACCTTGCACGAGACCAATTTAACTTGTAAAAAATGACCACATGGTCATGGGACCCTCGGTTTGAGAGCATGGTCCAAAATAGAGAATATCCACACTTAGGCTTAAAAATGTGTCGTTGGGGTGTGAAACCCCTTAACGCCCGCCACACAGCCCCGTGAGTGATGTCAACACCTCGCACGGGTCCAATATAACTTGCATGAACTGACCACATGATCACGGGACCCTCGGTTTGAGACAACATCCAAAAATAGAGAATATCCACACATAGGCTTAAAAACATGCCATTAGAGAGAGAACCCCCTTAAAGACCCCCAAACGACCCCTTGGGTGGCACCAATACCTCTCTCGTGGCCAACGTCGCCCGCACGAATCGACCTCATGGTCACGGGACCCTAGGCTTGAGAGCACGATCCAAAATAGAGAATATCCACACATAGGCTTAAAAATGTGTTGTTGGGGGTGCCAAACCACTTAATGCACTCACGCGGCCCAGTGAGCGGTGCCAACACCTCGCACGGGTCCAATGTAACTCGTACGAACCGATTGCATGGTCACGGTACCCTTGGTTTGAGAGCACGATCCAAAACATAGAATATCCACACTTAGGCTTGAAAATGTGTCGTCGGGGGGCGAAAACCCTTAGCACCCCCGTGAGCGGCTCTAATACCTCGCACGGGATCAATGTTACTCGTAGGAACTGACCACGTGGTTATGAGATCCTCGGTTTGAGATCACGACCCAAAATATAGAATATTGACACATAGGCTTAAAAACGTGTCGTTGGGGTGAGAAACTCCTTAGCGCCCACAAACGGCCCCGTGAGAGGCGCTAACACCTTTCACGGGACCAATGTAACTCGTAGGAACCGATTGAATTGTCACATAACCCTCGGTTTGAGAGCAAGACCCAAATTTTCAGAATGCCTACACTTTGGCTTGAAAACACGTCGTTAGAGGGCGAAACCCCACAATAACCCCCAAACCGACACGTGGGCGGCGCCAACACCTCGCTCAGGACCAATGTAGCCCATAAAAAATCAATCGCTTAGTTACGGGACCCCCTATTTTGAGAGCACGACCCAAATTTCAGAATGCCTACACGGGTCCCATGACCAAGTGGTCACGGGACCCCCAATTTGAGAGCACGGGATCCCCGTGAGGTCAAACAAGGATCACTTGAAGCAACTGATCGATTAGCCTCCCGATTCGAGGATATTTTTTTATTATTATTAAATTTGGTCACGTCCTAAAGCCGTGACCATGTTATGTATACAACAAGCTTGGTCACGGCCCAAATCCATGACTAAATTGATTTCTATAGAAAACATAGTCACGGCCCACAACCATGACGAATATTAATAATAAGAATAATAGTCATGGCTTAAAGTTGTGACCAAGTTTAATTGTACAGATAACATAGTCATGACTATGGGCCGTAACCAAATGCTTTCTTAATCGGGTGATGGTTATGGGTTTGGGCCATGACCAGGCTTGTAAAGAGGGTTAGGGTTATGGGTCGTGACTATAGAACGTCCGTGACCAGGCAGTGGGTCAGGGATTTGGGCCGTGACCACCGAAATTGGTCACGGACCAAATCCGTGACCCACACTGCCTAGTCAAGGATAAAGTTCATGACCAATCACCTAGTTTGGTATAGTATTTAAGAGCGTTATACATGTAAGTACTTTCTTTTATATTATGTTAATAGCTTTGTATGCATGGACGTCGGGGTGCTCCCTGTGGGTCCTTCACGTAGTTTTATTTGAAATTATAATTGCATGCTAAGCAAGTGAAACGTTAATTAAAATAAAACTTGACTAGAAGTATTATATAGGATGCTTCATTAAACTTCACACCTAACACTCGGGGTAGACCAGGTTGACCACGAGTAACCCATAAATTCAGCCCGGGGTGTTACAACAGGCTAGGTATGCTCGAATTTGTGTAAAATTTAATATTAAATAGCCGCGACCATAAAACATAAAAATTAAAGGCATTCTATAAAATATTGTACATGAGTTAAAAACTAATATTTATTTTGCAAGCGGGATTGTTGACACAATAGATGAATGTGTTAAATCTTCGGTTGCTAACACAGTTGCAAAGGAGACTCGGTCCGAGACAAAATGGAATGAGCATATATGGCACGTGATGTCATGTAAACCTCCTCAATGAGGAAAACAGACCCATGCAGGAAAACGGAGTTCTAATAAGTATTAGCACACAACATGGTAACACAGTAGAAAGAGGTGACGGTACTTCTGTGGTGTTGCATGGCAACACGGCAGGTTTGGCAACGGATAAACAACCACGTGATGACATTATCCCTTCGAATGCCTCTGATTGCAATCCATTTACTGCTTTTAATCGGGGCCCACAAGCAGAAAACACCCAAGTTTTGAAGGCGGCGGATGATCGAGTGGAAAATCAAGTGTTCGTGTAAATACACTAGTCGTTGTTGTCGGCTTCCGACCACATTACAAAAAAAACTAAACTTTAACTACACTCTTGCGGAGTATAGTGGCGAGTCTGTGTATCGAATCCACAGGGAATGTTTGATATATTTTAATTGATTTATTACTTCAAAAAATAAAGTGTAAAAGATGATGATTGAGTGAGAAAGGAAAAAGTGAAAAATAAAAAAGTTAACTAAAACTTATTGGAAAATTAAGGTAGAGACACAATCCCCCAACATTAGTGTATTGGTGATATAAAACTAATTGTAAATTTGAATGATTAATTAGACCCAGAATTTAGTACTCCCAAGCATTACGTATATAAGGTTCAAACCCACATCATACTTAATCTGAGGATGAGTAAATCGGTATTTTAATAGTTACACTCGAATTGTATTCTAAAGCATCCCGATTACTCGGAAGCAAACGGGATCTAAAGATCTACAATTGTCGTATTTCTATGTAATACGGTCATAATCAAACCATTAAATTTAGAGGATTAATTTTATGTACATACAACTACCACATTAGGTTGGGTTCATGCATCCCGACCTTGAAAAGTCTAGCCTAACATGGTGAATAATAATAAAAGTGCTGGAAATAAAAGTTACCAAGATTAAAGAACAAGAACATGCAAGAAGAAATCAAAGATTGAAGAAAAACCGAAAAAGCTCTTAAATTAATGATGCAAAGTATGTAAATCCTTCTCCTAGATGTTCCAAATTGTTATGGAGCTTTTACATGAATGAAATATGAATAAAAAGAGTCCTAATGACTAAATATATAGGCTAGAGGTCGTTTAGAAGAGTCCCCAAAATATAAAACTCTTTTGGCTAAAAGATAAACACAAAATAAAAATCTCGTATCTGCCAATTTGTCACACTTAGAAAGCGTGATTGATTTTGTAACGGATCTGGAGCGTGACAAAGGGGAGAACCGGTTCGGGCTCTGGGTCTACCGGTTCGGGTGAATTCACTAGTTTTTGGGCCTCTTTCAACATTTAGAATATTTTCCAACTTTCTTCTTTTCTTCCTTGGATTTTTTTCTCAACTTCAAATGATCATAACTCCTTCACTGTAGCTCGGATTTGGGTGTCGTTTTTTCCAGTATTCTCGCTGTTCCGAGCTCTTAAAATTTCCAGCTGGCCCAACCACCGAACTAAGGATGTAAAATTACTAAAATGACCTTTAACTCCCTGATTCTTGGTTTCTCTCACTATTTTGAGTTCTCTTTTCCATCTTCTTGCATGAAATACCTGTAAAACACATAAGAGATACACAAAATACGAAATACTTGCCAAAAAGGGTTAGTAGCATAGATATGAGACAAATTCAAGCTATTTACACCGCACGAAATCATAAAAATACCGAAATTAAGGGGATAAATGTGAAGAATTTAAGCCTAATCAGCGGACGAAATAACAAAAAAGAAATGTTTGAATAATATCGATTACCTTTTCTAACCATTCATGCTGAAGGTCTGGATGGATACACGTGTCCTATTGGAGAGACACGTGGCCGCAGACAATATTTCTAAGTCGTCGCAGAATAGTCAGCCATTAATGTTCTTTATAAAAGAAGGGTAATGCTACAAACACCAACTTCTAGTACCAATCCAGTACCGATTGTGCTTTAAATGCATTGTACTATCATGAGACCTACACTTTAATACATGGGACCTATATTTTTGTACAATCATTTTCGTTTGCAGTTATACGCACTATGGGCGAGATTTTACCGAATTAACAAAAACAAGACCCCTATGGATCACGTGAGACTGAGCCTAGATTTTTTAAATATAAGCGACAACCCATCAGACTCGCCAACATCCACATTGGTCCAATGACATCCTCCGATGCCAGGGACAATGACACCATCTTATTTGAACCCTGCTACCTCCCAAGTTTTGAGTTTTTTTCCCATAAACTACATTTCCCATCTTTGATCTCCTCACTTACATACAACTAGTAGCAGAAGTGAATCAGGGCCAAAGCCAAACCTTGACCACCATAGAGTTATTCAACGTGGGCCAAATAGTTTTCTCATTTAATTGCCTTGTACAATGTCATACCTATTCCATTACCAACTACAAATACACCACGTTCATTTAGAATTCAGATAGCATCATGACATCAGCAGGAACTGGAGTCCATCTAGTCCTTTCACGCTCACCACTTTCCGAACGAAGCTCAACTTATGATAAATCCACTACAACCAAATGAATATGTTTATATCTTACCGGAGCGAAGCCTAAGAAAAACACACATACCCATACAACTAATGTGAATACTTTCGTGGAATTCTAGGTGAGCGCGTTGCCCAAATTTCTACCTGGAACTGATGAATTTTTTTACTCTTCACCATCCCCATCTTTTAGTTATTTTCTATATAAGAATGGATGCGGAAAGGTGTCTCGATTAAATAGGTCATTTACCATTTCAAAATAATATAGTGTTGCTTACGTTATGGCAGTCAGGGGTATTTGGATTCTGTGGCTAGATGGACTAGTTATATGTTGATAGTGATTATGAATCAAAGGTTAATCACCATCTGATGTGGCATAAGCTGATTTGGTGCTAGTAGTAGATTAGGATTGATGCTCTGTTAGTAACAGAAAATAACTAAGTTTGTTACTAGGCAGTTAGAAGGCTTGGGCTATAAATAACACCCCTGTATAAATCAGTTGGCATGATGTATGTTTCTTGTATAATTCTCACTCTTTGTAACTGAATAAGAAACTGCTATTGAGAGGCTTCCTGGTGGATGTAGGCTTGTTAAGCCAAAGCACGTTAAATTTCTGTGTTCTTGATTTCTGTGTGTGTGCTTGTTATAATCTGATCATTTTTCAATCAGTTTATTAACTTTGATATTGTGTTTTTCTAGTTTAATACTCAATAATTGGTATCAGAGCTGTGTTAGAGATGGGCTCCGCAATGTTTGATCTTCCAAAGTTCACGGGAAGAAATGATTTTGGACTTTGGCGGGTGAAGATGAAGGCACTCTTAGTTCAACAGGGTTTGCAAGATGCTTTGAATGGAGAGAAGAATTTGCCGAGCTCACTCTCTCAAAAGAGAAGGCAGATATTCTAGATAAGGCCCATAGTGCAATCATCTTGAGCCTTGGGGACAGAGTTCTCAGAGAAGTATCCAAAGAAAAGACTGTTGTAGGTCTTTAGCTCAAACTTGAGAATCTGTACATGACAAAGTCACTAGCAAATCGTTTGTATCTCAAACAGAAGTTGTATTCATTCAAGATGTTACCAGTAAAAACAATGGAAGATCATCTAGATGATTTTAACAAAATCATTCTTGATCTTGAAAATATCAAAGTAAACATCAAAGAAGAGGATCGGGCAATTATCCTTCTAAATTCACTTCCACATGATCAGTATGAGAAATTCTGTGACACAATGATCTTTGGTCATGACTCTTTGTCCCTGGAAGAACTTCAATAAGCACTTAACTCGAAGGAACTTAAGAAGAAATCAGAGATGAAAGAAGATGGATCAGGTGAAGGACTGATGGCACGAGGGAGACCTGAGAAAAGGGATTTCAAGAACAAGAAAAACAAAGAAAGATCGAAGTCAAGAATAGTGAAAAGAAAGTGTTATCATTGCCACAAAGAAGGCCACATAAGGAAGAACCACCCTGATAGAATAAAAGGACATTTCAAAGGCAAGAATGAGAAGATAAAGGACGATGATGATGCTGATATAGCCTTAGAGGGGTATGAAAGTGCTGAAGTTTTGTCAATTACCTCCAAGAATGCAGAAAAGAAATGGGTATTGGGTGCTCATTCCATATGTGCCCAAATAAGTCTTGGTTTAGATCCTATTGACAGTATGATGGTGGCCAAGTTCTTTTGGGAAATAATAAAGCTTGTCCAATCACTGGAATTAGCTCTGTGATAATCAAGACATATGATGGTATGGAAAGAACTTTACAAAACGTGAGACATGTTCCTGACTTAAAAAGGAACCTAATATCTCTTAGAATGCTTGATCGAGAAGGCTACAACTTTAGAGCTGAAGGTGGAGTGCTAAAGATTTCAAAGGGATCATTGGTACTCATGAAAGGAACACTAGAATATGGTCTGTATCTACTACAAATATAAATAATTACAGGAGAAGATAATGCAATAATGCAGTTTTCTAATCGAGCAAAGTTATGGCACATGAGGCTAGGACATATCAGTGAGAAGGGTCTAAATGAATTGAGCAAACAAGGTCTACTTCTTGGAGATTAGGTAACCAAACTTGATTTTTGTGAACACTGTGTATATGGGAAAGCTCATAGGGTGAAGTTTGGGACTAAAATAGATAATATAAAAAGGATCTTGGATTATATTCACTCAGATTTATGAGGGCCAGCTAGAGTACAGTCTCATGGTAGGAGTAGATATTTTCTATCAATTGTTGATGAATACTCTAGAAGATTATGGGTGATAATGTTGAAAACAAAGGACCAAACCTTTGAAAAATTTAAAGATTGGAAGGTCTTAGTGGAAAATCAATTAGGAAGAAAAATTAAGAAACTAAGAACTGGCAATGAATGGGAATTTTGTTCAGATGTGTTCAATGAATTTTGCAACAAACATGGAATTGCTAGGCACAAATCGGTTAGAAAGACTCCTCAACAAAATGGCCTTGCTGAAAGGATGAATATGAATATCCTCGAATGAGTGAGATGCATGCTTTCAAATGCAGGACTACCTAAGTCATTTTGTGCAGAAGCTGTATCAACAGCTAGTTACTTGATAAACAGAACCCCATCTGCAGCAATTGGGTTGAAAACCCCAATGGAAATGTGATCTGGACATCCAGCTGATTATAACAATCTGAAAGTTTTTGGTTGTATAGCATATGCTCATGTAAAACAAGGAAATCTTGATCCAAGAGCAAAGAAATGTATTTTTTTAGGATACCCAGAAGGTGTTAAAGGATACAGATTATGGTGTATAGGTTGTAGTCATCCAAAGACAATAATCAGCAGTGATGTTATGTTTAATGAGTCGAAATTCTACAAAATAACTGATTATGGAAACTTTAGAAAAGATAAGTCAGAAACTGAATAGAGATTCCAGTTTGAGGTGGAACAGGTAGAGAGTTCTAATCAAGATCATGAAGGCCATAAAGATCATGAGAGAAATAATGAGGATGAAATTGTAAATCTACAGCTAGTTGATGAGGGGTTAGATGTGTAACACCAATACAGGGAAGACACTTACAGTCTTGTAAAAGATAGGTAAAGAAGAAATATCAGACCTCCTATGAGATACGAATATGCAGACATAATTTTTTTGCTCTATCAATAGCTGAAGAAATTGGTTGTGATGAGCCTAGAAATTATAGATAAGCTATGGACGGCAAGGACAGTGATAAGTGGATTCTAGCTATGAATGAATAAATCAACTCATTACACAAGAATAAGACCTGGGAATTGGTGGATAAACTTGAAAAACAGAAGTTGGTTAGTTGTAAGTGGATATTCAAGAGAAATGAAGGAATTCCTCGTGTTAAAAAGGATTGATTTAAGGCTAGACTAGTTGCAAGGGGTTCACCCAAAGGGAAGGGATAAATTATACTAGAGTATTCTCTCTAGTGGTTAAATACAGTTCTATACGAGTACTTCTTGCAATGGTAGCTCATCAAGGCCTTGAGTTAGAACAATTGGATGTAAGAACAGCCTTTCTCTATGGTGAGTTGGAAGAACAAATTTTCATGATTCAACTAGAGGGTTTTACAGTCAAGGGAGTAGAAAGAAAGGTATGTTTACTAAAGGAATCTCTTTATGGTCTAAAACAATCCCCTAGACAATGTTATATGAGATTTGATGTGTTTATGATAAGCACTGGCTTTAGGAGAAGTGATCATGACAATTGTGTCAATTATAAGCAGTTAAATTCTGGCTTGTTCATCTATTTGTTGTTTTATGTCGATGACATATTGATAGCATGTAAGAAAATGGATGAAATAAACAAAGTCAAGGAACACTTGAACAGTGAATTTGAAATGAAGGACTTGGGGCCTGCTAAGAGGATCTTAGGAATGGAAATTGTGAGGAAGAAGGAAACCGGTCTGCTGTTTCTATCTCAACAAGGCTATGTAGAAAAGGTCTTAGACAGGCGTGATATGTTGCTGTCTAAATCTGTACATACACCTATAGCTCAACATTTTAAATTTTCAAAGGAACAGGCTCCTAAAATAGAAGAAGATAAGGCATATATGTCTAAAGTGCCTTATCAAAATGTTATAGGGAGTATCATGTACACTATGGTCTGTACAAGACCAGATCTATGTCATGCTGTTAGTATAATTAGCAGATACATGTCTAACCCTGGCAAAGAACATTGGAAGGCTGTGAAGTGGGTGTTGAGATATCTAAGAGGATCTACTGGAACTAGTTTGATGTATGGTAAAGATGACCAAGCAGAAGGAGTAGTGGGGTTTGTTGATTCAGATTATGCTGGTGATAAAGATAGCAGGAAGTCTCTTACAGGTTATGTGTTTTAATTATTTGGTAACACAGTTAGTTGGAAAGCAAATTTACAACCTGTGGTGGTCCTATCTACGACTAAAGCTGAGTATATAGCATCAATAAAGGCTATAAAGGAAGCTGTTTGGTTAAAGGGACTCATAAATGAACTTGGGATCACATAACATTCAGTTAAGGTGTTTTGTGACAGTCAATCTGCTATTCATTTGTCTAAAAACCAGATGTACCACGAAAGAACAAAGCATATTGATGTAAGACTTCACTTCATCAGAGAAATTATTGCAAGAGGGGAAGTTGATATGTTGAAGGTGTGCACTGAAGAAAATCCTGCAGATATGATTACGAAATCACTTCTAGCTACTAAGTTCAGACATTGTCTGGACTTGATCCAAGTTAAAGTCATGTAGCCCCAAGATTGGGGTTAGAGGAAGCAAGAGCAAATTTTTTAGTTACAGGGATTCACAACCAAGGTGGAGAATTGTTGATAGCGATTATGAATCAAAGGTTAATCACCATCTGATGTGGCATAAGCTAATTTGGTGCTAGTAGTAGATCAGGATTGATGCTCTGTTAGTAACAGAAAATAACTAAGTTTGTTAGTTTGTTACTAGGCAGTTAGAAGCCTTGGGCTATAAATAACACCCCTGTATAAATCAGTTGGCATGATGTATGTTTCTTGTATAATTCTCACTCTTTGTAACTGAATAAGAAATTTCTCTTGAGAGGCTTCCTGGTGGATGTAGGCTTGTTAAGCCGAACCACGTTAAATTTCAGTGTTCTTGATTTCTGTGAGTGTGCTTGTTATAATCTGATCATTTTTCAATCAGTTTATTAACTTTGATATTGTGTTTTTCTGGTTTAATACTCAACATTACACACAACATGAACTGGCAGTCTTGCCTCATTTTGTTCATCTTCTGGTTGAGAATGATCCAGAAGTGGGTCCGTCGGAGTTAACAACAGTTTATATGCCACCACAGCTAGCAGAACAAAGTCGGGTATGGTTTGTTCTAAATCAATTATCTTATTTGTTCAGCACCCCTGGATTCTTGTAAGGGATTTCAATACTATTTTAGGCCCAAATGAGAAGTTAAGCAGTTGAAGATTTCATACAAAACAAGCACAATCGCTATGCACTTTTATGTCTACTTGTAATATCCATGATTTAGATTTTTATGAGCCATAGAGCACTTGGAAAGATAATACTTCATTTGGACATCATGTGTGTGAAAATCAAGATAGGGATCTTGCCAATATGAGGTGGTTGGACCTATATCCACATACATTAGTCACGTATTTACCAAATGCAGGTTCTAGCCATTTCGTTTATTATTGGACACTTGGCCTCAAAGATCTAAACATCTGAAACTCGTTATTTACAGTAAATAATGGGCACAACATTCTTCATTTCATGAGTTTCTCCACTCACAGTGGAGTCTTCCGGTGCTTGGTTCACCTACATTTTGGTTCTTGGAAAAAACTCATTTTTTATGATAGGCGGCTACTGCGTGGGTATGTACTTTCTTTGGTAATATGGATTCTAAAATTTGAAACCTTCAAAAAGAACTTCAATATGTGAGGAAAGGCCTAGAGCAATATCATGATCATCACTCTCTTGACAGAGAGTCGCAAATCTAGGAGATGCTGTTGCATTATTTAATACTGGAATCCCAATATTGGAAAAATAAATATAAATTTAAGTGGATTCTTGAAGGTGATAACAATACCAAATTTTTTCCTACATGTGTCACCCACAGGCGATGACTCAATATTATCAATGCCATTTTTAATCTAGATACCGGGTGGCATAAGTCACAACAGGATATTAATGAGCATTATGAAGCTTTTTTTAAAACCTCTAACCCATTTCTAAATAATGCTTCTTACCATTTTCTTCCACTCCACACCATGGATAAAGCCAAACTGCTGAACCAGTGTCTGAGAGAGAGATTTGACATACGTTAAAATGCATGGGGCCGAGACCTAATGGTCATAAGGATGAATTCTACAAAAATCATAGGCATGAAGGACTTACGGTCGGCAGTATTCTTTATGATTTCTTCCGTTCGGGTAATATGCCCCTATCTTTAAATCACGTCTTACTTTTTTTTATACCTAAAGTAAAAAATCCCACACAAATTCCCCATTTCATACCTATTAGTCGGTGTAATGTGATCGATACGTTTATTTCATCCATTCTGTGTAATACCCCGTACTTTTGTCTATATTTATTTTTGTGGATTAATTAATTAAATGCGTATTAATTGGAAATTAATCCGGAATATAAATACTAATGTGATGCGAATTGGTATTTGATTATGTGCATATATGATTATATATGTATTTAGTACTATAAAATTGGTATTTGATTACGTGCATATATGATTATATATGTATTTAGTACTATAAAATTTGTCGTGAGATTTATATACGGCAATTTGGAAATTTTGTTGAGACGCGTGGGACCGCCGCGTCACGGTATAATATTTTGATATTAAAAGTGAATTTAAAATCTGTAATCCGTATGGTCGTTTTGAGTGTGCCAACGCGTCCGGAAGGGTCGAGATAGTCAGAAAACACTAGCCGGGGGTATAGTTTGGGTCCCGGGGTATTTTTAGGCCATTCCGGCACCATAAAGGGTATTTTAGTAATTTGGTATTTTTGGGTAATTAAAAGTGACGAAAATTGAGAGTTGTAATCTGATAAGGATTGACCCCAACCAACCCTTATTAACCCAACAAGCTACGGAGGTTTATTAAAATTAGGTTTTCATAAGTTTCCCAAAGCAAACCCTAGCCACCATAGCCTTTTGGAGAAGAAAGCTTGGAGAAGGAGAGAGAGAGAGAGGAATTCTGCAGAAATTCTACACCAAATCCACACCAAAACCAGAAATCAAACCAAGGCAAGTGTTTTAATCATATTTAAATTCGTAGAATGTTTCCTCCATGTTAGAAGATTGATAAATTACAACTGTTCTTGGAAGACAATGAAAACCCATGTAGTTTGAAGTTAGAACTTGAATATTGTGAAGAGAATTGCATGTAGTATGATAGGAGATGATTTCCCCTTATATTAATTGTGATTTGAAGGAATTAAAACGAAATAAATTCTGGAATTTGAGGATGATTTAAACCTAGGGTTCATGTTCTAGAGAAATTGGGAAAAGTGTAGAGTTTTGTAAATTTAGTTGAGGTTATGATGATTCAATCCTTGAAAACATGTTAGGAGATGATTTGAATGTGTTTAGGATGAATTAGAGACCCTAAAACGTTATTGGAATGAACCTTGGAAGATATTAGGAGTGATAAAAATGGTGAAAAACTTATTTGGGATAATCTGGGCCGAAACTGGCCACTCGTTAGAAGCAGCCCCCAGGTCGTTCGAACGAGCTCGTTCGAACGAGCTTCTAACGAGTTGACCAGTCGTTATTAACGAGTAGGGATTTTCGTTCGATATCTCGTTCGAACGAGATATCGTTAGAAGGGTCAGTTCGTTCGAACGAACTGGGATCTCGTTCGAACATCCTCGTTCGAACGAGACTTCTAACGACCTGACAGTCCAAACTCGTTCGAAGCCTCGTTCGAATGAGACTTCTAACGAGTTGACAGTTTGACCCTTTTTGGACTGTTTTGACTTTTGGAGTCCCGGGAACTGGCTCAAGGGTAGAGTTAGTATTTCCTTTGATGATATAGTGATTTATTTGGGACTTTTGGGTTATTGGGATGAGTAAATCATATACGAGAGTTATATTCAATAAATCATTTGGGTTGAGATGTGAGTGACTACTACGATGTGAGGATGAATTATAGCGCGTATAATTATGAACCGGAATAAAATAAGTTGTGATAATTATAGTTAGTACAAGAATGCGATGTGTACTACGATTATAATACGGTATTACTAAGATGTGTGATTACTTAGTATTAGTATATGGATTGTATGTATGACATACCTACCATACTTGCTATCACGGGAGGTTTCGTTCGCTTAGGACCCTCTAATCCTTGTGTGCCTACGGGGGGGATATAGACTGGTACCTTGATGAACATAGGTCATAGAAAGACTTATTGTGACATTAATAAGTCCGCTGACCATGGGAGCGTAGGTATGTGCGTGACCCATGTGATGGTGACTGTGTTCGCCTCCACTATTTGTGATTTGTGTTATCTGAACTATTCCTAAGAGATTCGGAATATGTGATCCTTATGTACGTGATGTACCGGGACGGATAGCAGAGTATGTGTGCACTACAGCTTAGATTGCGGGGTGCTTGTATCGTATATTTATGTGATGAATAATATACATTATATTAATGGGAATCCTCATGTTAATATTGTAAAAATATTACGGTATTGTTTCGAGATATATAATGAGTTAGCTGATAGTTATATCAATGGCATATTTAGTAACTGAGTGTACGTTAAACCTCTATTAAATTACGAGCGTTGTTATGTTAAATTAACCGAGTAAAATGGGTAGAACCTTTGGTAGTCTAGCTAGTTACGTTGTCATTTAGCTAGTGGAAAGGGTAGTTATAGATGGGTACTTACGTTAGGAGTGCACAGTTAGACGAGAGGTGAGGATATCATGCGAGTGTACGTCCTAACATGTACTTTGCATTTAATGTTTTAAATGTTTTTAAAGCACTTGCAGGTTTTTAAAATATAACTCCACATTCGGGCTCTGACCCGTTTGCTTTTCAAATCTCTTTTTCTTTGTAAAACCATTTTAGGTGCCCAGCCACAAGGACACCAAGCATAGGATACTCATTCAGGTGACGAGCTGTAGCTGCTTGTGGAAGCTACAGGGATTTGCTCATAGACGCTTCTATCTTTTGGATTCCAGAGTCACGATCTATCTATCAGTTGTAGGGCATGTTGCCCATTCCTATTTAGAGCATTTTTACATTTCAGTTTTCAGACTCTAGCATGTATTGCTCAGTATTCAGTTTTAGTTATTTATTTCAGTTTACTTATCAGTTATGGGATTGTATTGAGGGGTTTCCTCTAGACTTTATTTACTCTATTTGTGATGGTTATTCATTTTTCTTCAGTATGGTGAATGGTGTTATTTATTTCTTCATTACACTTGTTGCATGTTAATCAGACTTAAATTAAAATTTGGCAACTTGCTTTTTAAATACTAGGTGGTTAGATAGGAAAAAAAAAAAATGTTTTCGACAGTGATGCTATTAACTGAGCCAACTTGGCAGATTGAATTAATTTTATAAAGGAGTAGCTACCCGGTATTTAATTAGTCGGGGTGTCACATTCTGGTTGGAGGAATGAGATCTATTCTTCAGTACCTTTTAACCCCCAACCAAACGACATTCGTGACAAAGAAACATATCCAGCAGAACATCCTTATTTCGCATGATATGTTTCATTCCATATATAAAGCTAAATGGAAAAAGGTTACATGTGCTATTAGTATTGACTTATCCAAATCCTAAGACCAAATGGAATGACCCTTTATTAGATGGGTGTTGCAACAACATGGATTACCCGAATAATGGATTTAATACATCATGACCTGTGTTTCATTGCATCGTTTCAGACTTCTATTAACAACGAAGTTGGAGTACGATTTCATCCATCTAGGGGTCTCCGACAAGGGGATCCACTGTCTCCAACTCTTTTTTTATTTTAGCCCTCGATGCATTATTGAGAAAGGTTGAGCAGGATGTGTCTCGAAGAAAATGACAGCACTTTGTACCTCGCCTAAAGGACCTCGAATCCCGGCGCTAGCTTTTACGGACGACTATATATTTTTTTCTTCAACTTAATCCTCATACGATTGCTTATTTCAAAACCGTATAAACTTTACGGCCATCTCCAGTCAAACGATTAATTGAGATAAATCTATGATTACATTTGGACCGTCAACCCCGTGCGCGATAATGTGTAATATTGAAGCCATGTTAGGGTTCCATTGACATAAAGGGCAAAATAAATACTTGGGCCTTCCTCCCATCACTGGCCGCGTGACTCGACTTGACGGAAGACCTGGAGAATCGCCTCCATACATGGTACTCTCATTTTTTATTGTATGTTGGTCAGGCGACTCTCATCAATGCGGTATATACATCTCTGTCGTCTTATATTAGGTCGAAATATCCACTCCCTTTGCATCTCCTTAAATCCTTTACCAAAAAGAACAAAGCATTCTATGGGAATGCGTCTACACTTTGAATAAAACCCCAACTGTTCATTAGTCAACCGTTAACCTCCCTAAAAGGTACCCGAGGGGGGGGGGGGGGGGGATAGAATTAATAACCTTAACATTCTAAATACGGTGTACATGCTCAAACTCACATGAAAAGTATTTTTCAGAATCTGACAATTTATGGTCCAAAAATCTTAAACAAAAATATTTTCCACAAATGCCCTTATTGTTGGCTCCTTAGCATACCTGGGCCTCCTTGTTTTTGACCAAAATATCAAAGATTCTCCCTATGTTTACACAGGGACAGGGGCTATATCTTTCGGTCATCATATTTGGGTTCTTCGCGAACCGTTGAGTCAACAATTTTTAGATCTTCCCTTGTTCGTTCTTGATGCCCCAGTATCTTCATTCTTTCAGCACTATCATTGGAATTTCTATTTGCTCACTTAGTGGCTACCCATGGATTTCATGTCGTATATTCAGTCTACTTTATTTCTCCTACCTTGGGTCTAGATAGAACGTACTGGTGACTGAGTTATATTGGACTCTTCATGCTTAAGGATACGTACTATTGGCTAAATGAAGTGGAGTATCAGCAACGCACTTTGGCGCTCCCTTGACGATGGCTGTGGTGCTGCGTGCTCCCACCAAAACTTAAAATTTTCCTTCGGTTTCTCTTACATCAGGCACTACCTATAATAGACCGCTTGCTTTATTATCATAAAGTTTTGTCATCGCTGTATTCATTGGTTGACTTTCAAGTTAACAATTACCATACTTTCACTGAGTGCCCTGCTTTCTTCCAAGTTTGTATGCCAAATGACCTGACAGATATTTCGACGATCTCCATTTTCCACCACTTGTCTGCATTGCGAGCCTCATCTCACTATACCTACCATTCACTCAGACCATTTTTTCTCCTTCGCATTTTATGGATTACGAGGAATGAGGCCATTTTTAGACATAAACCGGTTCTTAAAGCCATGGTATTGCGCTCACTGTCTAACCAAATCCTTAATTTCATACCTGCGTATCACCCTCCACAAAGACCCCCACCAAATCCGTTCCAGATATTTCATATTGCCTAGTTATGGTGGGTGTCTCCGTTTTGTAAATGCAATACGGACGGTGCGAAATCCCATATATTGGGGCAAGCATCTATTAGTGGAATTCTTTGTAATTTCCAAGGTGCCTTCCTCTGTGCGTTTTCTAGAAATATTGGATATGTGTCCTTAATTTTAGCTGAAATTTGGGCAATTAAAAATGGTTTAGATCTGGCTTCTCAAGTGGGCATTAAATGTATTGAAATTGAAACAAATTGTCAAATTGTATTTCATATGATCGACAGGAACTCAGTCCAACACCCAGTCCACAGGAATTTGATCTAAGCCATCCACGACGTCTTGCAACGGTTTCACCATGTGACTATTTATGTCTATTTTAGAGAAGCTAATTAGTGTACCAATGTCCTTGTTGCGTTGTCACCGTCGCGTCTTTTTCCCAAATGTTTGTTTATATTCCTAATTTTTTGTTTCCCTTTTTGTTTAGTGATATTTGTACTAGTTCTCAGTCCCGGTCCGCAGTAAGGAACATCACTTGTAAAATACCCCTGTTTTGAATAAAGCTTCTACTTTTGGTTAAAAAAAACTTCTACTAATTTGAATGCGATTTACAGACGTAATACGGACTTTAAATTAATAGTTTTTTGGTTCTTGATAGATCAAAATCACAACTTTCATTTATGTTTGGAGATTATTCAAGCTGGGATGTTTTGAGTCCAAGTTTAACTTAAGCCCACCTGTCAAGCTTTGTCTTGGTTTCCTAAACAACATATTCTTATTACTATACAAGAGGATGTTAAAGAACTTCAATTGTAGGTTTTGGAATTAAATATTAAATAAATTTATGTGTACTCTTATTTGGTACCCTCATTGGTACCATCTAATAAGACAATGTAACAAGATATTATACTTGTTGTGGATCCCGTCAAGACAATAAGTACAATCTCCTATTCCTTTATCTTATTAAAAGTATCCAAATGAGAATACCAAATGAGAGCCAAATAAAAATACATATAGCATTACACCTAAATATTTAATAGGTTTAGATCG
The DNA here is from genome assembly GCA_949130495.1 of Sambucus nigra. Lineage (NCBI taxonomy): Eukaryota > Viridiplantae > Streptophyta > Magnoliopsida > Dipsacales > Adoxaceae > Sambucus > Sambucus nigra. Next base: position 127,287,986 of record OX422207.1, on the reverse strand, counting down.
AGAATTTAACTCAATGAGCTTCAATTCAGTCAAGATAACATTGAGGCGTGAATGTATTCATATAAAATTGATCGCGGTTTGTACTTACCTTTATTCAGTAGCAACTAACCCCACACCCCCCCTATTTAATGTACTCAACATTCTAGGACCTATACAAAAGACAACTCATTATGTAAGCCAATGAAAGCTTCACGTCCTAGATATAAGCTTTAGGTGTTCGATCTCATTTCTTTTTTTATACAATGTATTCATAGTCGTGCTATAATTTAAATCTGGTAAGATAACTGAAAAAATCATTTTGGACATAGACCCACAAGAAACGTCATTTATTGGGATGCTTATAAATGTTCCTGTGTTCGGGATTTGTGATGGTATTTATAATTCAGTAGTAGAATATTTTGCCTACGAGGTGTCTCATCTCATCAATCTTAAGTTTAGATGGGGAGATCGAAAAAGGGAAAGGTTACAAATCATTCACGGACTGATCAACATTTGTTTTTCTCCCGTTCTTTTAGCACATACAGAGTTGAAGAAGGGACAACGAGAGTCATTCAAGAATAAAAAAACCCTATGAAGCCGATATTAAGGAGATTTGTTTCTTGAAACAAAAATTTGGCAAACTTACAACGAAAAGCTACAAAAGCAAGCTAGAAAGAAACCGCTATATTATATATTCTGCAGTGATATAATTGGTACGGGTTGCACGGATTTTGCTCAATGGGTTGACTAAAACTATACCTTTTTTTTTCGGGTTTATTCCGCACTGTCTATACTGAGGATTACATGTTCTTCATATCCAGCCTATATCAAATAAATTAACACTATATTCTGAACGGTCTATATTGAGGATTAAAAGTTCTTTATATGCAGCATGCATTAAATAAGTGTATAAATAATTGTTTTTCAAAAACCCTTATAGTACTCCATTTGTTTGATCTTTCATGTAGGGACTCTTTTTTTATTAGTATTATTAATATTATTATTAAAATTGCTTGGATCCGTCTGGAATAACATGAATTTTGGTAAGTACCTTTTCCAACTTGGAATATATTGTATTGTAACATTTAGGATTTTATTGACTTCTATTTTTACCATTCTCCACAAAATTAATGGCATATCACTTATTTCATTGTAAGCCTAACTTCATGAAAGGATTTTTTTTCCAGGTCTGTGTTGATTAGTTAGGTCTTGGACCTTTAGTTTGGACTCATTGTACTTATTTCATTGTAGTTTCTTTGGACCTAACTAATTAATGGCATATCACTTATGTCATGAAAGGAATTGTGAAATTTTGTGTTCAAAGTTTCTTATTTATATTTTTCGCTATATAGTATATTTGCTTCACCCGTGGTGGGCTGAATTAAAATAGTTGGTGAGATTATAGTCATTTTACCCAGGCCAGAAGATCTAAAGTTGGTCTCAAGTCCCCAAGTGGAGTGGACAAATAATTCATTTATAAAACATTTTTTTTCATGTGTGCAGCCCAACACTTCAATTTTAATTTAACCAAAAACACCCACCTATGGCCCAATTCTTTTGGATATGAATGCCTGGTACGGAACTTAATGTCAAAGGAAAAAATAAAAAATAAAAAATACTCTGCATTTTTACTGATCATAATGTTGCGTTCTGTTTAGCATATAAATTGTCATAGTTCAAAATAATTTTTAAACCCTAATATCTGTGATTTACTTGAAATACTTTCTATTAACATAGAAGTGTGTAAACATTGAGGTGGTTCTTAGAAGTGATGCTGGGTAAATATTACATACTAAATGCTTTATTTTATTAATTTGTGTGTATTTACTATTATATATATCCGGTCAGGATATTGTACAAACCATCCACATGAACTATTTTTTTTAATAGATTATGTAAAATTAGGATTAAAATATTAATGATTATGCTTGTAGGATGGCTAATAATTTTTTTAAAATGATTTCTATTTTAAATTTTCATTAATACTAGCCTTTTTATGCTTTGTGGAATGGTCGCCAATTTTTAGGTTTTAGGGACTAAAAGTGATGAAAATGTAATTTTTCCTATATATACAGTGAAAAAGTTAATGAACCCTAAATACATAAAGCCCATTTTTTTTAATGTTACAATTTTTAACAATATTTGGTGGTGATAATTTCCATAGTACGAAAATCATCTAAAAAAAAATCAACATAAGGTGGGTGTGATGCAAAATTGGTAAATATGTACATTTTCGATTGTTGAAACTTTGGTAAACATCTCATCCAATTCGAGATTGAAGATTTTATATAATCATTTTTAAAAAGATCTCCTCACTACTACAATAATCATCTCGAAGTTTCAATGAAAAAATATATATTTTTTCATATTTAAATAAATTAGTTCGCAATAAAGGTTCGCGCATCTAGAACTTTGAGCAAAAATATGTCTAGAAAAAATATGTGTCTACATACCCAAAATCTTACAACGGCCAAATGTTCACACCAAATAAATGATCCCGTGTTGGTCTTTGATTTATTTCACACTACCATTGTAATACCCCGTGATTTTAAATAAATAAAATCATTTGAAAAAAAAAGAATTAAATATTTAATTTAATGGGAAAAATAGCAAAAATGATTAATTTAATTCAAAAATATTAAAGGAATAATTTTGTTGGCTAAATTAAATTGGATATTTTCTTGTGCAAAATTGTGAGTTCAGTTATTTAATAAATTAAATTATTGCGTTTTGTTTTGGGTTGGACTTATGGTGTCTTTTGAAGCCCAAATTTTATTTAAAAGATGAGGGGTTGGGCATATTGGTTCGATAACCCATTGAGGCAAATTCGAAAGCATATGAGTACGATTTTGGGGACGAAGGGGAGTGACGTGGTTAAAAACTTAAATATATAAGATTATTTTAATACAAACCTCTTAGCATATGTTAAACCTAAACGTTAAATCTATTTTGAGATGCTTGAGATAGGCAAGCTTGGGAGGCAACTTGGGAAAAAAGCTGGAAGATTAAGGAAACTAGAGAGTAAGATACAACAACGGACCATCTTCATTTTTCATCTCTAACCAATCAAAGCAAGAACTCTTTTATTTCTTCCATTTGATTCTAATATTTTATATTAAAATTCATGTAATTGACTTGCTAATTTATTCAAGATAAATATTAGTTTAATAATTTTGAAATATAGAGTTGAGATTATCTTAAAACGTGTGCGCATAGCCAACGAGACTAAAAAAAATCTTGAAAAAATGTATCTATGAGAAGCCATTCAAATTACAATTATTATAAAAGGTGAAACTTTTTCTTTAATTCAAATTCATGAAAACATTAATCTTAACATCTAAGTGTAAAGCGTGATTTTACACATATGATTTACTTGCTAGCATATTTTTATTAAGCATATATGAGAATTAAAATCTAGAATAATAAATCGTATAGTTGAGACGAGGATTTTTACGAGGAAATCCTTTTGAAAGAAAATCTTGGGCTAAACCGAAACCTTCCACTATATAGATAAATAACTGAACAAATAAATAAATGACCTACAAGCTTGAACCTCTCTCTGAACTCAATAATTCACAACCTCCATAATTAACTTTTTTCGCCTTATCATAGGTAGAGCAGGGATGCGTCACTTTTCGATCACTCGTTATGTCATACACACTAACATTATTGATAATATCGTGTTTAAACCAATCTGCAATTTTTCTTTTAAGTTTGAAAAAAAATATGTTTCAATGGAAGAAGTTAGAAAATACCTATGTATTTGTAACTTCCTAGGATGTGAGATTCCTAAACGTTAATCGAAGTGTTTAAATGTTTTTCGCTACTGATAATAAACTCACTAGTAGCTTATAGATAATAGATATTTAAATGGCTTACAGGAACAAAGATGGTGAATATTTGATCAAGTTTCAGAAGATGTAATTAAGCTTAACATAAATTTAAGGTGTTATTTTAGTTTACTACATTCTTGATTTTACATTTTAGTACAACTTCATCAATTTATTATACTTTAGTACATTTTTCGCCACTAAATGATATTTTCATCCCTAATTGTCAACAAAAATCATTTTTAGTGAAATCTTTTTCACATTTAGCAACAAAAAATGTACTAAAGTCTAACCAACGATAAATTTATATTAAAGTCTAAAATTGAGAATTAGTAATGTATTAACGTAAAAAAAAATCCTAAATTTAAACTTCAATTAGAATCAGGATATTTCAAATAAACTTAAAGAATATTCAAGAAAAACTCTAGTGAACAATAATTTTTTACATATGTTTTTCCGTATAAAAAGACTCAAGTTATCAAAATATTAACCTCTAACTTGTACGTGGGAAGGAGAAAATTATAAATACCCAACAAGATAAAATGAACATGTGGACACAAGCTCATAAATCTATGAGTGATTTGTGTCCACACAAAAAAAGTCAAAAAATTAACACAAAATATATGTATCATAATTGCTTTGTTGGGAAATTTCATGACCAGAAAAGCATTCGTGAATATTGAAGTCTTATTTGCGAACAAGGTCACATAAATTACTAGAAAATTTTCCACTTGTGGTTTACTCACATTTTCGCTTCAGCGAAGTTTCGCGTTGTTATAGTGAATGAAGAGAAAAATTTCAAAATATTTTACACTTATAACCATTTCTTTTAAATATAAAATATTACATTCTATTTATATATGAAAAATATATGTTATATGTTTATGGAAGATATTAAGAACAACACTTCAAACAAATACAAAAGTTTTAACGCATTTTCTAATTTATGAAAATAAAATTTTAGTTAAGTTAAGCTATGGCGTTCTAAGTCATCTAAGTCCTTTACCTTCATCATAAATAAACATATTCATTATTCATGGCATGATGTACCTCTAAGACAAAGATGAAGAAATTCGTTCTTAAAATTTTGATCATGAAGTTTTTCGTATCAATCTAGAGAATGACTCAAAGTGTATTTTGGTAAATGGAATCAACACAATCCAATGAGACGGAGGACAATTAGTATACTTATAATTTTACAATCTCCATTTTTGTTTGTCTACTAAAATATACACAAATAAAAAGATGACAAACAAATTAATCAAATCTATCATCTATGACATAACATAGTCTGGCTAAATGCACAATATAAAGGCAGACTTGAATGAATCACAAGAGATTTCTCAACCATTCATAAGTCGTGAAACTTGTTTCTTGTTAAAATCTTGAAAAATCACTAAGATACCAATGCGTAATCAAATTATTGTGAAGCATAAGTAATAAGATATATACAAGATATAATAATGTAAAATCTTCATCAAATCGCTAAAGAATATATACCAAGTTTCACTAAAGCATCTACAAGATAAGGTATATAAATTCCACTCCCTAAGTTTATTCTTTCACTATTTGATTTCAACATATATAATTATATCTCTCATAATGATACCATCATTTAAATAAACATTCTCCCCATATTTGTAATGTAATCAATTAAACACAAAAGAATTCAAAACATAGTGAAACATTTCATAATGAAGTGAACCCGAAAAATATAATCCAAATGATTGAAATCAACATAACATAATATATAATTATGATAAAAGTTATAATCAAATATGCATAAAGGTAACAACATATATCGCATAAAATCTAACTATTAGATAAATAATTGAAATATATAGACTAAAAAATGTTAAAATCTACTCTCCCTTACTAAACATTCAGAGCTTCCCCTAGGAAGTAAAATGTAAAAAGTAAAACCTAAGAACATAAATTTTCTCTCCCTCTATCCTATAGTTATACTTTTGTATCACATTAATTCTCCCCCCTCCACCCCCCCACCCCCCCCCCCACCCACCCACCCCCCCCCCCCCCCAAAAAAAAAAAAAAAACTTCTCTCCCATTTTTTGAAGGATACAAAGATTAAGAAAATGAATCAACAAAGGTACAAGAAAATAAACTATAGGAAATAACTATTGAAAATAAGGTAGAGTATAAAACATGTTATATATGACAATAAACACAATGAGATGATAATAATATGGGATATGAATCACATGGTACCATATATAAAGCCATAAAACATAAAAAATGATATAAAAACCCAAATATTTTAAAACATTCATTAAGATTTTAACATAAATATTAAAAATGTACTTAATAACAAAATAAGCATAATGAACAAAGATCTTAGGACTGTAAAAGATATCAATTGGTATGTAAACTAGTTGTTTAGAAAATGAATTTTGAATTCTAATGTCATAGAACATAAGTTTAGATACAATTTGAAAATATTATAACGGAGCAAGTATATATGTAATATGTCTCAGAACCTCTGATCAAGTCAAAGGTAACAAAACAATCAAAAGTGAAATATGAATAGTATAATTAATAGCAACCACCAAGGATGTATGAGACATCAAACTAGGATATAATGAAATGTCATCCTATCATCTAAAAAATATCATCAACAATAATATAATATTAAGAGAAGATCGGAATAACTTTTACAAACTTACAAAATAATTACACAAGTAATCCTTGATTACATGTATAATATACCAAACGTAAAATAATATATTAAAATATATAGCAATTAACTATCAATACCAAAGTCAATGGTAATGCCACATACTCTAAAGACAAAAAATAAAAAAATTAAAGAGCAAGGTTAATTTGAATAAAATAGAGTAGTGATATTAAATAAAATTCTACTTGGTCTCGTGATACACCAAATAAAACTGTCACTTATAAGGACTTGCTTAGCTTCTTATATTTTATTTTAGACAATGTCGGTCCCAAATTTGGATAAAGGAGGAGGGTTGCATTAGGTAGCTGAGAACTAGAGTAAAACATTACCAAATTCTCATAAATATAAATCCTATGAATATATGTGGTAATACTAGGGCATCACACTTAAGCGATGCGTTGTCTCGAAAATAATCAAGGGGAGTTGCATTTACCGTAGGGCATCTTGAAAAATAGACAAAGGGTGTCAAATTGGAACCTGGTTGTGATGAGAAATATACAAGAGTTCATGTACCAATCAATATGTGTGAGGGTAAACAAGCTAGTCTATATTAAGAGGCTTAGGTTAGCGACTTAAAATGTAGGGATTTTGACAGGGAAATAAATGGAGTTAGTAAATACCATGATAAGAAGAATAACTAACATAATTTCTTTATGAGAAACTTAATGGGTTAGTGAAAAAGCTAGAGATATATAAAATACATGGTTTAAATTATATTATACAGGCAAATATAAAAATATGAATAAAGTTAGAATAATAGTAGATAAGAACATTATGGATGACGTCGTAACTTTTACCAGGAGATGTCATCGACTCATACATGTAAAACTAACGTATGTGAAAATATAATTAATATTGTTAGTGCTTATGCATGAGCATACAAAAGTATAATTTTGGGAACAAATGGATTATAGCTAATTCAAGATATACCCAGAGATGAAAAAAATTATATATGGGGAGATTTTGAAGGCTATGTTAGAGGAAAACATATAGGATATAAGATGGTAAATGTAGGATATGGTTTTGGAGATATAAATGATGGTGGATAGTCGATCTTAGATTTTGTGATGGCATATAATATTATAATAAATTTGGAATGTGATTAAAAATTTGGAAATAGATCTGTTTTTAAGTGAAAATAGATCTATTGTAACTCTAGGGTGTGTTCCATTACAAATTTGGAAAGTGATTAAAAATTGTTCTTTTTTATTAAAATTGGGAGAGCTTTTTAATTAATCTTTTTGTCTTCGTAATTGTGGGTACCCAAGTCCTGATGTGAAACGAGGTGGGTTAGTATGAGGTTGACAACCGAATGTTAAATTTATGTCAAATCTTGATGATAGATTCCTTGGTTAAAGAAAGAAATATAGATAATAATAACAGACATAAAATTAGATTTAGTACGTGAAAGTTAGAAACACTAACTGACATGTGTAAGAACTTATGGATTCCTTAAAACGGAGAAAAATCAATATAGCATGTCTATAAGAATCTAAATGGAAGGGATAAAATGCTAGAGAGAAAAGAGAAGGTTATAAATTATTTTATTTGAGAGGGATGGATAATCAGAGAAATGAGGTGTAATGCCCCAACCTAGATATATGGGTTATCCGTAGTCAACCCGGTCCAACACTATTTTTAGGTGTGAAGTGTAATGAAATAACCTATATAATGTTGCTAGTCCAGTCTTATTTAAATAACAATTCACTTATTTAGAATGCGATTCCCATTTAAAATCAAGCTACATGAGGGACCCATGGGGAGTATCCCCGGAATCCAAGCATAAAGAGCTACTAACGTAAAATAAAAGAGAATACTTACCTGTACAATGCTCTCAAAATAAGAAACCGTACTCAACCTCCTATAACAAAGACGAGTGAATGAGCTGAATGCCGAGTGGGAAAACATAAGAATGCAATATAGAATCAAACAGCAGCAAGAATACTTTAACACGTTATATATATACGTGCACTTGCAATAACTATATATATACACACACATAAATATACTTACATGCATGAAACCGTTTTTATTCCAAAAACATTATTTGTCCCGTTTAATTCACCTTAATCCCGTAAAAGAAATTACTTTTTTATTGACTTCATATTTATTCCCTGATTTAATACACCCAGTTAAATACTTAAATAAAATACACTTTATTTAAGGAAAACAATCTCTTTCACCAAATTTTTCCATTTTATTTGTACCAATTCACGCTAGTATTTTTTTAAAATCACCATTTCAACACATGCAAACACCGTGTTAGAAAATAATTATTTTCCTTTGAAAACCATTCATAATCACACCCTTGTGTTAATTATGGGTTAAACCTCTTCAACTTGATTAACCACCCATTTAATCAATTTAGTTTACTATTCCTTTACTTTATGGACATTAATCAATTTTCATATTACTTGTCCATTTTATCCTTTTACCATATTATTTATTAATTCATTCAAGTTAGGGTGTATTTTTATATATTCACTACACAACCTATTTCTCGGCATGTTCCATTTTCATTATCTTTTTTCTCAGAATCTTTCAGTATTCGCATACTTCAACGGGCTCCATACATTCGGCTATACTACCATATGCTCTGGCCAGTGATTTTGGGTCTTTCATCCCAGGGTGTCGGACCCTCCTTAGTTATTCTAGTGTAATTGGAGTTCTTTTTAATGTGTTTTGATATTTTATAAATGATCACATTATTCCACTTTTTTTCTTTTCCCGACCGAAGTCAAAATCTTGGGTTTCATCCCAATTCGTGTTACACTTTTAAATATTATCATTTCCACCGTAATATTGATTTTATCCCCAAATCATGTTAATTTAGGACATTTTTTTGTAACATCATTTCCAACATTTTATTTCATAAAAATATTTCACTTCACATAAAATTATTATTTACCCATTTGTTTCCAAACTTATCCTTTTATCTATTTTCACAAGTGTTATTTATCAAAGCACCCTTACGTTACTCACACTAACTTATTAAGTATTTTTAACTCATTAACACTTCTTTAAAATTTTGAAACAACATTCCTTTCATGTTGAAAACATATTTATTTCATTGCATTCTTTTCCAAGAAATCATTGAACATATAAGACTATTTTATAAGAAAAATACCATTTTCTTTATTAATTCATGCAGTCTTAAAATCATACACTTATCACATTTTTCGCACACTTTAAGGGTTGGAATTTTTAATTTCTCCATCTTATGTTTAAACCCCAAAAAATCATCATTAAACTTATTTATATTCTCAATTTTAAAATACTACAATTTTATATGCACGAGAAAATGGATTTTAAGTCCAAACATCCTATCAAAGAGGTCTAATATGTGATTTACTCTAGAAATTTCATAATACTTGCAAAAATACGTATTTTCAAGACTAAGGGACATTTTTACTCTTCAAAACTTCAACAAATGTCCAATTTTATAAATCTTCATTTTTGCAAGAACTTTGAAACATAATTCACTCAAAATATCTTTAGCAAGATAAATATTATTTCAAAAGATTTTATGTTTAGCACCAATACATCTTGAAATTTCATCATTTGTAAAAACTCACAACTTTTTCAAGAAAACTTTGAAATATTTATTCATAATTTATTCCCAACAAATAAGCATTCTTCTAAGTTTTCTTGAAATATATCATTTTTCTTCAAAACTATTAAAACCCATTTTCACAAATTATAAGGAATTTCATTCTTAAATCCCATATGCATCCTACCCTTAAAAGGTACAAGAAAGACCAATAGTAAGAAAATATGCTCATAAATTTTAGTGTAGAATGTTTCGCACCTCAAATGGAGCTCTAAAAATGGTTGGACGAAAGATAAGATAATGGAAACCTCCACCTCTTAAGATGACTGAAAGAAGGTTGCCTAGCTTCATAAAAAGTGCCTCCTTGAAAGATCCATTAGAAACACCTTTGAAGCTCCATAACTCTCTACATCTTTTTCCTCAAAAACCCTAATAAAACCCCCAAATTTGTGACTTAAATTTTACAATCGGTTGTCATCCTGACACTAACTCACATCGTTTCACATCCGGACTTGGGAATTGGCAATGGTAGAGCCAAAAAGATTAATGAATGAATGAATTAATTAATTGAATACTCTTATCAATAACTATACAAAATAAAAGTGCTAAAACCTAAAACAAGATCAAAACATACATACCCGAAGTCTTAAGACGTGCAACCACTTAAACACCAAAATCCCAAACTAAAATTTACTCTATTTACAAGATTGTAACAAAATTTTCCAAAAAGTAAACTTTTGTTATAAAATAACAACCACAATATTAGTTTAACTAATGGTAAACATGCAAACACATATATATATAATATTCAGTCCACTATGGACACAAAGCATATAAAATTTCAAATCTAATAGTCTAGAGAATACAGACATGAAACTGGCCTAAATTAGATCACATAAAAGTTAAATATCAAATCAGGTCTAAATTTGTTACTAAAAAAAATTAGTTAAAAATAACTGATTGGAACAAAGAGAAGGGTGAAACGATGATTAGAACAAAATCGGTAATGAGCACAAAAAATAGCCAATCCAGTGCTTAATAATACCAAAACTAGATTTACGTTGTAAGAGATCGAAATGCAAACAGGTACTAAACACACCAGCAATAGATTACATATGAAAATGTTAACATAGATCGTAACCTGGAATAATGATTTGTGCTTCAATGTGATTAAAAAATGGAGGATTTGGTAATAGATCAAGAGATGAACTGACTGTAGATGAGATCTAGGCTATAAATGGCTGAGTATATGCGGGATAAGATGGATGCATGTATTGTGAGAATATAAAAAGATATTTTGAATCAAGGGAGTCATAATCTAAAGAAACATTATGGTGGAATGAATAAGTACAAGGTATTATAAAAAATCAGTAAGGAGTTATTTATAATGTGGAAAATAACTAGAAATTATTTTTTCAAAATAAATGGGTTAAGAAAGAAGTTAAAAAAAACTGCAAGAGATGATAACTTAAAGGTGTGTGATGACATTTATACAAAATTAGGAAGACAAGACGGGAAAACGTATTTATAATCTTGCTAAACTTAGGGACATAAAAGTAAAAGATTTTAATAATGTTAAGTGTATTAAAAGTCGTGATTCGAGAATTCTAGTCTAGGATAATAAGATGGAAAAAGATGGAAAAATTACTCCGAGAGGTTATTGAAGGAAGATAATAGGAGTATATTAGATATGGAGGAACTTAGAAAGAATCAAGAAAATATATTTTTTCACATAATTAGGATAACATAGGTTACAATTGCTCAAGAAAATATTGAAAATAGGGAGGTTAATGGGACCAAAGGACATCCATATTAAGGTTTGAAAGTGCTTTGGGGATGAAGGCGTGTCTTAGCTAATAAAATTATAACGAATGATAGGAGGCCTAATTAATGGATAAAGACAACTTTATTACCTATTTATAAAGATAAAGGAGGAATTTTAAGTTATTTAAATGATCGTGATATTAAGTTAATGATTCATACAATAAATCTTTGGAAGATAGTGATTGAATATAGATTGAAAATATAAATAACTATATTTGAGAATCATTTTAGGTTTATAACTTGGAGGTCAACAATAGGAAATTCATCCTCAAACTCATCTGGTACCTCGATCACCCGCTCTCCACTAGGATTGAGGCTCCTCAGCTCTTGTTGTGGCATATGTTCTTGAGTGTACAACAAAGATTCCATAATTCTATATTCTTCAGTAATTGACCCTCCAATATATCATGTATTCTTTATGTAATATTTGAAGAATTCTATCAGACGCTCAAAAGGATACTTCCAACGATACCTAATGGGACCACACAAAAAAGCCTCATCGCATAAATGCATAAGGAGGTGGATGTTGATATCGAAGAAAGACGAATGGAAATATTTCACTAATACACAAACTGCCTTGGCTAAAGTTGATTTCACAGCTTTAAAGTGCTATATGTCTACCACTTTTTCACAAATCAGGGTAAAGCACAAACTGATTTGCATAATTGTCTGATGTAGATATTTATGTTCAGAGAAGTAATGCCTATACAATAGAGGGATTAATTGAATGATGATGTGCTAGTCATGAAACTTGCACTATTTTAGTAATTTTTTTGGTACCTTACTACCCTGAGCAAATTATTGGAATAACTAGTTGGAGTCTTCAAGTTGAATAACCTGTCTAAGTGGATATTTTTTCCTCTAGCAGTCAAAGTGAAAGAAGTCGGGAGGTAGAAGTTCTTCCTGTTGTAGGATCATTTTTTATCCACAATTTCTTCTTTATTTTCATATCCTGTAGATTGTGACCCTCTTGCACCCCATCTTTTGAATGAGATCCACCCAAACATATTTTTATCAGATATTTGGTAATATTCTTCTTCGTGTGCATCACATCAATTATATTCCTTATACAATGATCTTTCAAATAGGGCAAGTCAAAAAATATTAATCGTCTAGAAAATGTCTTCGTTTTACTAGGGTGGTTCGGATCCTTTGAGCTTTATGCTTCAGGTTTTCAAACTGAGATTGTTTGCCAACATTTACAAAGTAATGGGGATATTGATGAGGATGTTACGAGTTGAACATCAATTAGTTGGATGAAATGGAGACAAGAGAGTGGGGTGTTATGCGATAAGAGGATAACTAATAAATTAAAAGGAAAATTTTATATAACAGTTATTAGGCCAGTGACCCTATATGTAGCAGAGTGTTGAGCGTTAAAGAAAAAACATGAACAAAGTCTCCATGTTAGTGAGATGAGGACGCTCTGATGTATGATAGGAATTACTATAAAGGACAAAATTAAAAGCCAACACGTGAGAGAAAAGTTAGGGGTAGCTCCCTTTAGTGATAAATTAAGAGAAAGTAGACTTAGGTGGTATGGACAAGTGCTGTGTCGACTAGAAGATGCCACTATAACAAGAGGGAGATTGTTGAAAATAGAGGATAAAGAGAAATAGGCCTCCTTAAGCTATCGTGGGAGGAAATTATTAGGAGAGATCTTATGTGATTAAACTTGAATGATAATAATGCACATAATAGATTAGAATTGAATAGGACAATCCATGTGGTCGACCTCATATGATGGGATTAAGGTTAGGATAATGATGATGATGATGAGTGTTTACCCATATACGGATTCCACCAGTCATAACCTTCGCATTCTCCTCAATATTCTAACTATAAAAATAAGCACTTTTTGTCCTATGCTCATGATTGACAAGTAAGAAGTTAGACTTGTTGTTCCTAAAAGGGTGACTGGTTGGTAAAAATCTACAATGACCCGTATAACTCATCTTACCACTATGAGTTAGCCAAGTGGCTTCAGTTTCCTCCCTACATATGGAACATCCATAATAACTGTAAACATAGCAATCGGATAAGGTCCCATAAGTAAGAAGGTTGTGGATCGCCTATATCACCACTTTTTTAAGTGTGAACTTTTCACCCTTACGAGGGTCAAATGCCAAATGAACTTTATCCCATAACTCTTTAATTTCTTTGATTAATTAGGCTAAGAATATATCAATATTATCGCTGGAAGCCTTCGGACCAAGTATCAATAAAGATAACAATGTGAAATATTTTTTCATGCACTGTGTCGAAGGGAGACTTAAATGCTCCATGAGAACTGGACAATAGCTCTAATTAGTTCTTAAATTACCCAAAGGGTTAAACCTATCGATTGAAAATGAAAAGTGGATATTGTACGGTTGTTTTGCAAATTCATAGTACCATGCATTTAAAATTTGCCAAATGAGTGAATCAACTGAATGAAGCATGAGATTCCCACCTCGCATCGAGCGTGGCATGTCATGGCCTCTACTATTCATAGAATTGTGAAAAACCATTTAACCACTGCCCGTGGAAAAAATACTTCAGAACCTTTTCAGGAACGTGCGAGCACTTATAATATTTTACCGTCTTGACTTTTCGATTCTCATAAGGCACATATCTAGGCTCACTATATACAGGGCACTCGTCCTTCTCTTCGTTCTCATTGTGGTACAATATGAAATCATACATGCATGTATGAATATATTTGTACTTCAAACCCAAACCCTTAAAGCCATTATTCATGCTTGGATAATTATCTGGTAATGTATACTCTTTTGGGAGAATGTCTTTAACCCACTTAAGAATCTTGATTATGTTTTCACCCGATAAACCAATTTGACTCTTCAAATTATGCAAGATGATCATTGACTACAATACTGTGACACCCCACCTTATTAAATACCGGGTGGTCAGTCCTTTATTAAATTAAATCAAAGTGTCCAGTTGGTTCATTCTTAGCATCACCATCGAAAAATAAAATTTTATTATTAATCACCTAATAAATAATTAAGCTAAGTATCAAAACATTTATTCCATTTAATTATACCCAATTAATCCATTAATAAATTTTCCATTCTTTAAAATATATGCTACTCACATTCCACAAGAATAAAATAAATACTGGACACGAATTAAATACTGAAATAAATCGGACAGGATAAAACATTCTAGTTCAAAGTCACAAACTAACAAAGCATAATTAAAATGAACTGGTTATAATCTCTAATAAATGACTGAGAAAGGAGTGAAACATACCCTAAATGGAATATCTGAATGAAGTGAAAAGAAATAATAGAAGCGTCTAAGTGCAAAGGCCTGCAACTTCCACAACCGCTACAACTCACTAAATGATCCACTCGTCTAAGTCTGGTAACCCCGTGGCTGGCACTTGATAATATATATATATATATATATAGCAAAAGAGATAGCAAGAAACGGGTCAGAGCCCGATTTGTAAAAACATTTGTTTTAGTAAGTATTTAAAACTATAATAAATCAATTATTATGTGCATGTTAGTTTCGAACTCTCACATGAGATTCTCACCTCTCCACTATTGTGCACGCCGAATGTACATCTACCCTAACCTAGTTATCCATAATGTTTTCGACTAGATTATAGACTTATACTTCTAAATATATCTCAAAGGAGTAACCCGTATCGTCCATACAATACGATAATAAGATTATTTATTCCAATTAATTGTATATTACATTCACTGTTCTGATAAACAATATTTTACCCGCTGAAATCACGTTGCTTACTAACATTTATAAATTTGATAATTTCACACATTAGAATCATTCACGAATATGTGTATATATATACACATACACATATAGTCACATCATCCCTATACTTATATATACAAATCCTGCGCCCCTTGGTTAGGCCACTTTGTGCAGATGCATACTCTGCTATCGTGTCCCAAAGCATCGCTCACTGCGTAAAGGAAAATTGGTTCGGTGTCTCTCACGAACCATAAATATCATAACACAAATATTGGAGGTGAGCATACTCACCAGACAAATGGGTCACGCACATACCTACGCCCCCATTCAGCCATCAAAACTATCCTATGTTCTAAATAACACGTATCCAAGTTCACATGCTCTGGGTACAAGTCAAATATCCACCCATTGGGTCACCCAGGATAAGACTGTACATTGCGCGAAAACCTCCTCCTGATAGCAAGTAGCGTAGGTATACTATACACACAATAAAAATAATAATATAATAATATGCGCTCCTACGTCCTATTAATGTCCAGGTATTCACCAAACCCATACATACATTTCTACACGTAGTCTAATTCTCATTATTACTTATACTGTAATTAATTCGATTATTCACTCTCTCTCGAAATTTCCAAATTTAATTCACATATCCAAGCCTTAAGGTATCGTCCTAGGAATGCTTCCCAAATAATTATGCACTAAGCTAATATCAGTAAATGGCAGTTTTCCTCACTCAACTAACTGTATCATATGATTTGGGGGAAAATAGGAATTTCTGGGTTTTCTGGGACCTGTCATTCAAACTAGAACTGATTTTGTTCGAACAAATCAACAGTTCGTTCGAACGAACCTGCTTCTCGTTCGAACGAGACGTCGTCTTCATCCTGCTACCTGCTGCATTCTGCGTTTTCCAACCTTTTTTCAACCTAAAACCTCTACAGATTTGTCCCAAACTCCCAGAAATTACTTCCAATCAATAATTAAACATGGTGGGATAATATCTAACAACCTGGAATCATTTAATCATGCATAAACCTTAATAAATTTTGAGAATCCCCAAAATTAATCAAACAAACCCTAGTTTTTCAAATTTCTATACAAGAACTCAAAATCACATTCGTCCATCATAATTAATCATCAATTCGTGATCTCTAACCTACCTATATAAGGGATTCATCCTAATTAGATACCAGATTTTAACTAATGTCTTTAGTTCTCCAGTTTCATCAAAATTTATGAATCATAAATGGTTATTAAATATTTATACTAACATGAACATGATTGTTGCTACAATTTTGCAAGGAGTAAACACTTGCTTCAATTCAAAGGTCTGATCTCCTAGTAATGTTGGTATACGTGTGTTCCTCGTCTCATAATCTACACTTTGGTGGGATTTTCGGTGTGTGTTCTTGAGTTATGCACCAACAACTCCTATGGCTTCTTCTTCCTTCCTCAGTGCCTTTCTCTTTTCTCTCTCATAGGTTTAGAAATGATAACTCCCCTCTAACCCACATTCCTCTATATTTAATTTCCTAATTTTCGTCCATAATATTTCCCCAAAAATTCAAAGGACAAAAATACCCCTACGGGGTGCCGATTAGGCCTAAAAACATCCCGGAGTCCAAATAAAATACCCGGATAGAGTTTTTTTGACTATCTTGACTCTTCTGGACTCAATGGCGCACTCCAAAATTACCATACAAGTAACTTAAAAACAATTTACTTCTTTAACCCAATAAATTAGTCCCGACACGGCTCACACGCGCATCCTGACTTAAAGTACCAAACTGTCGTATTTTCCACTCTTGACAATTTATAAAATTTCAAAATTCTGTATTACGTAATCACATAGTAATATTCCATAATTACCAATAATAAGTATTAACCCTTGGCATGCTAGTTAATATTTATTTCTAATTTGGATTAAATAATAATCAATTTTCTCACATTTTTAATTTAATTAATCCAACAATAATAATTAATCCCATAATTATTTAACATAATAAAAATATGGGGTCTTACAAATACCGAGTGATATTCTTCTCAATCATTATACAAAGGTCTAGCCACATCAGTTTTTAATTGTATGTATTCTCGATCTTCAGGTAATTCAGTATTAACTTATTCACTAACTTGATCATAATGCACATTATCCATACCCATAGGCTGGTGGTTCTGATCGTGGTGGAATCCAAAAGCATCATCAATTAGGTCGATCAAAGGATGATGTGTTGGTGAATCGTTTACCACTTCCACCCGATGGAGTTTCGTCACGCAGTCATGTATCGATAATTCTTTTGAAATATATGGTACATTATTTTCCCTATAGAACATCCATATCTTATAGTGTTGCATCATATCCCACATTAGTAAATGCAATTCAACGTTTTACAAAGAATTAAATTTTTCGTTTAAATAACGATTGCACGAACACAAAATCTTATCACTATTAAGATTTTATCTTCATATTTAATAAATTCCCAAACGACCTTTACATGATTATCAGATACTCTGTGACTCTCTCCCATATTCTTTGTATTATAAGAAAGCCATTAAGTACTCTTCGAACTCAAGTCATCTATATAAATAGGTTCTATATAAAAACTGTCAGTTTATAATTCAATCAAATTCATTCAACTCCAACAAATTCAAAACAAACTCAACGCAAATTCATTCAACCCGATCAAAAAGAAATATTATAAGAAAATTCATTCAAAGAAAATTGATTGAAACCAAACAAATATCCCAGCTAATTAAAATATTACAAATTTGTTCAAAAATAAAATTTTGTCCAATGTATAGACTTAACCAAAAAATTAATTGGCCAAGTAATAAAATAATTTGCACAATTTATTAACAATATCCCTTTCCCATTGTCAACGTACACAGGCTCATCTCCATGACCAGAATATATTTTATCGAACAATATTTGAGCTTCACCCCTTCCAAAAGTTTGAGTGTGGACAAGTGTTCCGATAATTATAAAAATGAGAGTACATGTTCCAATAACCCTGGTATCGATCAAGTTACTTATATAATATGCCTCCCCAAATCAGCACGCATGGATGGCGATGATGCATGTAATGTTCCAAGTGTAGGAATTTGTGAGGGAAATTTTCCAGGTGTAGGCATTTATGAGGAGAATGTTTTGAGCGGTGGCATTTAGGAGGAGAATGTTCTAGGAGAGGATAGGGGAATGCTTGAGGCATCTGATGGGGGTAACTCTGTTATTGAGTAAATAGTCGTACCAACCCTTGGGTTTCATTCATGAGGAGTGCCATGTTCTTCCAAATCTATGAAACCTCTCCTTTTGTCTTAGCATGTTCTTCCAACCATCTCGCAACCTTAACCCTTACTACAGAGATCTCATCCAAAAAAGGTGCATTGTATGGTCCCTCCTAAGCACCTTAATTATGGCATCTGATTGAATGTTATGGGTCCTACACTCAGACTAGAGGATGGACATACCCTCTATTATTTCCTGTAACATAATAATATATTTATGACTACAATTTTAAGAATAACAATATTATAACATGTATATATATATATGATAACTAAATTCAAACTCACTAAAGTCGGAGAAAGTTTTTTTGGGAATTTATTAGTCCTTTTTCCCCCTCGAGCATGCAAGTAAAAGTTAACTTAATTGGAGTCTTTACCTTCTTTCGGAGTCCCCTTGGTAAGTTTTGCCCATTCACCCTTAATATCATCATAATATTTTCCCCAAAGTTTGTGGAAATTAACCTTTTTAAATCTGTTCAGTTTATTTCTTACCCTCTCATTCAGTTTTCCCCACCAGACCTCAATCCACAAGAAGTCATTCCATTGGTTAGTGGGCATTTTATTATTTTGGGGAACTATGTCTTTCATCCTAAAATATCAGCACCGGTGGCCTCCTTCGGGAAAACATTCTTTCGAAGGTTCCTCCGATAGATTTTCAAAGAATTTCCAACTTTGGAAAGAACCTTTGGCTTCAAACCGATTAGGAATATAAATGTCTTATTAAGTTGTTGTAACACCACATAATTCTCAGGATATGGAATTTAAAAAATTGGGTGATATGGGATTTAATTAATTTGGAAGATTCAATTAAATTAGTGTATTAAGAATTTATTAATTCGAGTTATTTTTTTATTTATTTTACATGTGTCGTAATTTGAGGTCGATATTGGAGAAGTTTAGTTAAGTAACTCAGATGAAGATTCCGAGTGCATAGTTGATTCCGAATAGGCCGAGATAGTTGGAAAAGAGTACCTGGGTAGTAATTGGGTCTCAGGGCATTTTTAGGCATAATCGGGCTCATACGGGGGTGTTTGGGTCATTTTGGCTTGGCCCATAGGCTTAATTTCGAGATTAATAATATAAAACCTATATTAGGGAGTTTGTGGAAGACACAACTCAAATAGACAAACATAGTTTTGTAGAGGAAAAAGGAGGGAGAAATTGGGAAAGCTTTTCGGAGCTAAACTAAGAAGAGGGGTGTGTTCCTCATCAAATAATCTTCAACATTAAAGGAAATCAAACCCTACGAATTTATTCAGGCAAGTTGTTAAACTTTCTTTAAATTTAATTATAGTACTTCTATTCATATCATAGTGGGTGTA
Source organism: Sambucus nigra (assembly GCA_949130495.1). Taxonomy (NCBI): domain Eukaryota; kingdom Viridiplantae; phylum Streptophyta; class Magnoliopsida; order Dipsacales; family Adoxaceae; genus Sambucus; species Sambucus nigra. Next base: position 127,267,772 of record OX422207.1, on the reverse strand, counting down.
ATTGAAATCCATTTTTGGGAATGGGTTAATATGTAAACACGAGTTTTGAGGATTCAGACATGTTGTATTGATTTGGGGTGCAATTAATTGTATAATATGACTTAGTGTTGATGAAAATAGAATGATTTTATGATCCCAGTGGTTAGTGATGAATAATTAAGACTAGAGTATGGATTGTGTATTTATCATCGTGGGAAAAGTCGCGAGTAACCCATCTTGAAATTGGATGGCTGTAATTGTAAATTATTGTCATTTAAAGGATCGATTCATGATTTGAATGAATATAAGTGAAGGAATTAGCAATTAAGTGTCGAAACTTAATTTTGGCTTGAGATAATGAAAATTTGTAGGGTCGTCAATGGCAGTCGTGGGCGTGGGACGAATACAGGGTTCGTTAGAATGATCCTATCTGTCATTCGACCGACGTTGAAAAAACCCGACCCAATTTGTCCATTTCTTTCGGCTTGAAGACTTTGATAGTTCACTTTTCTTAGTTACAGCCTTAGTGACATTGAGGAATTATTAAGTATATTTTCATTAGAGTTATCCATATCGAAACTAATACTTAAAGTATTAGGAGAAGGAGATAAGGAATTTTAAAGGTACATAAAAATGTGAAATTTATCAGGGGAATTTTGTAAAGTGAATTCAAAAATTTTAATTTCGGACCAAGTTACGGAGTCCAAGAATTTTTGTTGAGTGATACTACGTTGATGAAATTAGTGGAGGTGGAATTAATTTAATTAAAGGTCAGATATTTGGCTCAGGTATTTTTCAAGTTAGTGTGAGGGGAGTTAGGCATGGGGTAGCTGGTTTAATTTATTGTAGTGATATATAATAAATTATTGAATATTAAATTTAATAAGGAGTGTAAACCTTAATAGTGGGACTTTGTGTATTAAATTTATAAAGGATGAATATACGGGCCAAATGAGTGAGTCTTGGTATTGTAGTTGGGTGACACTACTTAAATAACAAAATAATTAATGTGTGATTAATTAAATTACAAGTCGGGATATAGACTTAGGTATTTTGGGCTATAGCTACGGGTGTTAGGCATGGGTTAACGAGACTTTTATCAAATATATGTATATGATTAGTGTGAAAGTATATATATGTTTCTATACAATATAGACATCGGCGTGAATGATATCTATGTGAAAGCATACCCCTCTAGTGCTATTATAGGAGATTGCGCGATGTGGGTGAATCCCCTGGATTGAGGAGCAGGGAGAGTATAGTCCCAAAGTCATATCTCCTTCTTGTATTGCGTGATTAATATTCCGAGGTGAGACACTTTGGGTATGATTCGGTTTCACTTTCGGGGGGAATATGATCACCACCACTACGTTTGCGATATTTTAACCCAAGTTTGGTGGGAGCTAGTTCGGCTTAAGGTGGCCGAGTTAGAGTGAGCATGCGTGGGACTGCTAGCATTTAGAGAAAGCATTCGGTGAGTTATTACTCAGGAATAATGGTTATTATATGCGACATGTTTGTGAATATATTAGTACGTATAAAATATGAGTAGATAATTATATAAGGGATTAATACATAAGTGTGAATGTATTTCTCATTTAACTAGTGTGAAAGTTATACGACTTAAAAAGGGGTTTCTTACTTAACTAGTGTGAAAGTTATTTGAATTAAAAATGGGTTTCCTATATAACTAGTGTGAACATTATATGATTTAATATAACTGAACCGATTAATAAGTTAATGAGAAGATAACTGAATAATCAAAGTAGGAACACTCGGATTAGAGTAATGCGGTTGAAAGAGGTGTGATGAGGCTAGCTTAGTGGGGTAGCATAAGTAGGAAGGTTATAAGGAAAGATTTAGGTGTGAAAATTAGATGAGGGGTGAGTAATACCTTAAGAGAGTTCAACACTTATTTAAATATGAAGAGTGTGAATGGATATTTAATTATTGCAATTTAACTGCTTGCTAAATATTTTCAGAATGTTTTACTTGGAATCTTATCCGTGTCAAAATATTTTTCAAAATGTTTTAGGTGTCAAGCCATAGGGACGCCCAGTTTAAGGATTCCATCTACGGATGCGTAGCTGCAGCTCATGTGGAAGTTGCGAGACTTTTTCTATAGACGCTTTGTTCATTTATTCTTAGTATAGGATCTTTACTTTAGTACTCATTTGGTCATTTCACCCTCAGATTTAGTATTCAGTTATTTATTTGACCTTGTGTATCCAGGTTATTATTTTCTTTAACTGTTGTATTTTATTATTGAATCGATAGTTGATTCGGTCATCATTATTTATATTATTCATTTGTGTTGAATTCAGTTACCAGGTTGTGTGGATGGTTTTGTATTATTTATTTTCGCATGTTGTTAATTGATGCAAGATAAAATTTAGCAACAATCTATTTAAATAACTAGGTGGTTAGTAACTGTAAAAAGTTTTCGATAGTGATGCTAAGAATGAGCAATATGAGACCAACATTTTATTTTGATCACGGGCTGGCCACCTAGTATTTTAGTAGCCGGGGTGTCATAGATGGTATCAAAGCATCATGTTCTAGAGTCCCTAGGATCTATGCATCTTATTATGTTTTAGCGTAGCGTTCTTTAATATAGAGCCTTATTATATGATTGTTGTATTCCTCTACGTATGCAAATTACGTTCTCCTGCTATTAAATATATTTGATGCGATTCATATATGAGTTTGGTTGGGCTTTGTACATAAAACAACTTTGGACCACCAACGAGGTCCGTTAGAGGGACTGTAGGGGGAGAGGCTCAGCAGAAGCCATGCAATATTCTTGGAACGGTGATCGTGATAGAAGTCACCATATCAATGGAAGAAGATATCCCAATGTTAATTATGTAGGGTGGAGTGCCATGGCACCTAGGATTAAATTTAGGGAAAATTTTTGGCTCATAGGAGTGGTGTTGTAGTGATGGGACTTAGTCACCATAACAATCGAGAGATACCATGAATAACGAAAAAGTTAGGGTGCGATTTGACCGCAAACCCTCTCACCAACTATTTAAATAGAAAGGGAAATGACACGGAGAGGTGTCTTAAGTGTAAAGAGTAAGAACGCATGTGTGGATATTGTCCGCAGCGAATTGCGGGACAAGAACATGATGCTCAGTATGGGAAATAATTATAATAAGTTTTGGCTTGGCTAGGACGGGGGTGTTATGTCCAGGAACCATTTGAATAGTGAGAGCTATTAGCAATTGAAAGTATGAGTTTTACCCGAGGATGATTAGGGTCTGTTTTTTATGACTCGAGCGAGTCACACTAATTTATTAGTACTATATTCGCACGAGAAACGGGTTTAGTAAAGGTATCATTAATATCACTATAGTTGTATATATTTATCGTTGAGTAGCGGGTCACTCTTCATTTCCATCTGCAAGGGAATGGGTGTGGACAATAAGAGGATAACTCATTTTAAGAGGTTATATTCGAGGTATGGTTTTATCCTAGGTATGGACTGTTAAGCATTGGTGGGAGGTTATAGTAAGACTATCGTGTTCACTCTTCCGGGATAGTATGTATTTTTTTACGATGTCTCACTTGAAAGACGGTCGAGCTCACGGTGATATTTTTATGAGGTAGACTTTAGAGAGTGAAGTTGTCTAGTTACATTGGATCCCGACGTGTATGGACTTTTGTTGATGTGATTCAGGTTATATCGGGTTTATCATTGAGCGGAGAGACTTATCTCATTGTTTTTACGTGCTGAGAACTTAGTGATATTGAGAGCACTGTATCGTGTGACACCTTGAGAGACATAGGCATAAATGATTTGATTAATGTGTCGGGACACAGGATTTGTGATATCTTAGTTATATGCTTTGGACCCACAAATTTTGATGATCGATAATGCTAGGGGATAGTACATTGGGGAAAGTTCTTTTGAAGTTTGTTGTGGGATGTTACACGCATGGACGTTAATAAACATCGGGAGTAGTGAGACGTTGTTGGATGCTAGTGCATCGGTTTGAATGGTTAAATTATTTAACATGTAGAAGAAACACTCTATGCTGAGAGCTATTACGATATATAGCCAGTGGAGTTGGGTAGTGCTGCAATGGAAGAACTGAGAAAACTTTTGCACCACAGGTTAATGGCTAAGGCATTATTTGAATACCCCGTAATTTTAATGACTTTTAAAATTTGTTATATTTTAAATTAATGGATTAAGTGGATTTTATTTATAAATTAATTCATTTGGGTTTTATCCGAATTGTGGATATTAAAATGAATGATTCTGAATATTACTTAAAGATATTTAGGTAATATATGAATATGATGTTATTGATATTGTTGTGAGTTATTAATTCAGTAATTTGAATTTTTAGTCGGGCGCGGTATGGGACGTTCGGACTAATTTATTAATTAAAAAGGAAACTTATTTTTTTCATCAACATTATAGTCATTTTGAGTGCGTCGTTGCATCCGTAAGGGTTGAAATAGTCAGAAAAGTCTATTTGGATGTTAGTATTGGGTCTCGGGTCATTTGGAAATGAAAAGACACCCCAAAAGGGCATTTTGATCATTTTTACAGGGGGACGAATAGTGATTTCGGATTTTGTCTTATTATAAATATTTGGAGATTAGTTGTACGTGGGTTCATTCATCTCTTCTACACAAAATTAAGAGGTCACCTTTTGAGAGAGAGTGAAAGGTTGCTTGGGAGAAGAGAAGCGTACATGGAAAGGAGGAGAACCAAGGGCCAAAGGTCACCACCACTAACCACCACCGAAAGTTGATCGGAGAAAGGGAGAACCACCTGTGTTAGACACCCCAAAGGATCAGACCTTCATTAGAGGTAAGTATTTGATAATTGCAATCTAGTTAGTATATTTTCCATGTTAGGATAGTTATTACAAATGAGATTTTACATGTTTGGAAGATAAGGATAGAGTTATTAATTGATTTCTGGAAAATGGAAATATATAGGAATCAAACTCATGTTATAGGTAGATAGTAATCCATGAAATAATCATTAAGTTGTTGAAGATATTCTGAGAATCATTGGTGTGTTCTTGAAGATATCAGGTATATAATTTTCTAGAAAAATAGGATAAATATATGCTTTTAATTCAAACTCTTGATGATCCTAGGAGGTTAGGAATGACTTATATCCTGTTAGGAGTTGTATGAGTTGTTGGGTGTTGAATCTTGGAGGTTTTTAGGTTAAAAAATGGTGGAAAAATGCTGAAATTTGGTGAAGAAGACGAAAGAGTAGGTCTCGCGCGAAGTCGCACGAAGTGGTTCAAACGAGATGGGGATCTCGCACGAAGTCATTCGAACGACACTGGATGTAGTTCGAACGACATTGGAAGTGGTTATAACGACATGTCATTCTGGTTCTAATGACATGTCATTCTGGTTCAAACGCCAGGGTGAATTTCTGGGAATTTTTCTTAAAGTCCAGTTGTGAGTTTGTCAGTTTATTGGAGTGAGAGAAACTACCAAATAGTAAATTCATATAGGAAAGAATTTTGGGAAAAGTATGTGAGAATTCATACTTTACTTATTTTGGTATAGAGAGAATTTACCTTGGATATAATGGGACTTAGGGAAGATCAGTAAGCCCTAAGAAACTACGACGTGAGACGTGTCGACAATTTAATTTCTATATTATCGGGATACTTGAAATATATGAATTTGGAATAATGGTATAAAGATGTAGAGTATACCTTTATTAATATCGAGATATCTAAGATGTGTGAATGCTTAGTATATAATTGTATGTGTATGACATACCTACCATACTTGCTATCACGGGAGGTTTACGTTCGCTTAGGGCCTTCTTATCCTTGTGTTGCCCGGATTTAGATTGGTTACCTCGATGAACATAGGTCATAGAAGGACTTATTGGGATATTAATAAGTTTGCTGATCGTGGGAGCGTAGGTATGTACGTGACCCATGTGATGTGACTGTGTTCGCCTCCACTATTTGTGATGTTGTTATTTGAACGATTCCTGAGAGATTCGGAATGCGTGATCCTTATGTACGTGATGTACCGGGATGGATAGCAGAGTATGTGTGCACCGCAGCTTAGCCTTTGGGTGCTTGTATTGTATATTTATGATGTGAAAATATACGGTTAAACGAGAAGGAATTTACTATGTTAAATTGTGAGTATAGTTATGGTAATGTTATGTAGTTAAAAAGGGAACTTATATCTATAAATGGGTTTGTTAATAATTGGGAATCCGAGAATTAAGGTAGAACTCTCTTTTTAATTGTTAAGGTTGGAAAGTAAACGTGAACCGAGTAGTAGTGTTAGAAACTCTTCAGAATTAGATAGTTATGAGATAACACATGAATGGGTACAGGAACGTTAGGAGTGCACAGTTAGACGAGAGGTGAGTATCTCATGTGAGAGCACGTCCTAACATGTATTTTTCATATACTATTTTAAATGTTTTTAAAGAACTTGTAGGTTTTTAAAATATCGCCACATTCGGGATCTGACCCGTTTTCTTTCAAATCTATTTTTTGTAAAACCATTTTTAGGTGCCCAACCACAAGGACACCATGCATAGGATTCTCACTCAGATGACGAGCTGTAGCTGCTTGTGGAAGCTACAGGGATTTGCCTTTAGACGCTTATATCATTTGGATTCCATACTCAGTATTCCTCAGTTGTAGGGCATGTTGCCCAAGTTCTATTAGAGACATTTCCATTTTAGTTTTCAGACTTTGGCATGTATTGATTCAGTATTCAGTATTTCGTTACTTACTTCAGTTGCGGGATTGTGTTGTGAGGAGTTTTTCCTCCAGATTTATTTATATCTTGTGTTGGTTATTCTATTATTTCGTTATAGTGAATGGTGATAGTATTCTTGCTTTAAATCCTTTACTGCATGTTAATCAGGCTTTAATTAAAATTTGGCAACTTACTTTTTAAATACTAGGTGGTTAGAAATAATAAAAAATGTTTTCGACAGTGATGCTATTAACTGAGCCAACTTGGCATGTTGATTTAATTTAATAAAGGAGTAGCTACCCGGTATTTAATTAGTCGGGGTGTCACAGCCCAAAAATAAATATCATAGAAAATACGGGGTATTACAATTAATTGATTTGTGGAAAATGGAAATATATAGGAATAAAACTCATGTTGTAGGTAGATAGTAATCCACGAAATAATCATTAATTTATTGAAGAAATTCTGAGAATCATTGGTGTTCTTGAAGATATCAGGTATATAATTTTCTGGAAAAAAAGGATAAATATATGCTTTTAATTCAAACTCTTGATGATGCTAGGAGGTTAGGAATGACTTATAACCTGTTAGGAGTTGATGAATATTGATGATGAGTTGTTGGGTGTTGAATCTTAGAGGTTTTTAGGTTCAAAATGGTGGAAAACGCTGAAATTTGGTGAAGAAGACGAAACAGTAGGCCTCGCGCGAAGTTGCGCGAAGTGGTTCAAACAAGATGGGGATCTCGCGCGAAGTTGTTCGAACGACATTGTAAGTGGTTCGAATGACATTGGAAGTGGTTAGAACGACATGTCATTCTGGTTAGGACGACATGTCATTCGGGTTCAAACGGCAGGGTGAATTTCTAGGAATTTTTCTTAGAGTCCAGTTCTGAGTTTGTCGGTTTATTGAAGTGAGAGAAACTACCAAATAGTAAATTCATAAAGGAAAGAATTTTGGGAAAAGTATGTGAGAATTCATACTTTACTTATTTCGGTTTAGAGAGAATGTACCTTGGATATAATGGGACTTAGGGAAGATCAGTAAGCCTTAGATATTAATCAAATTAATATGATTGGGATATAATTGATGAGAATTATGATAATTAAATTTAAGATGTAAAGTCATAATAATTTATTACGTAGGATTTAAAGAGATATAATGCTACGTATGGAAACTATCTTAGGGTAGTGTGAGTACCTTGTTGATATTATATTTATATAGGTAGATGATAGTGCCTATTTGATTAATTGATGATTTATGTGTATGACATACCTAGCTTACTTGCTATCGACGGGAGGTTTGCGCGTGAGGGCAGTCATATCCTGATGAATCCATGGAACCTTTGATTTATTGCTCAATAACATAGGACTATGAAAGACTTATTGGGGAGTTGATAAGTCCGCTGACTATGGGAACGTAGGTATGTGCGTGACCCGTGGGTATAAGAACTATGTTCGGCTCCAAATGTGTTGTGTTGATATTTGTGGTTCGAGGAATCCTTACCGAACCTTTAGTCCCCTATTCGGAGACCAGCGATATTGGGACATGATAACAGAGTAATGCATGCACCGCAGCTGTGTCTAAGGGTGTCGTATTATATATGTTTATATATATAATGAATTAAATGAATGTATATAGGGTGGTTTGATTAATCTTCTGTGTGATAATTGTAGATGACGGTGAATTGAGAAAAAGAATTGAATTAAGTTAATGTATATTTATTCTTATAGATTTGAAAAGCTTAATTCATATTAATGAGAAATGTATATGAATGATTATACTACGTATGGTATGGGACATATAGGGTTATGATATGGGATGGAATCATATTATGGAAACTAGTTAGGAGGAACCATTAACTATGAGGTTAATAGGAAACGTTAAGCGTGAACTCTAGATGAGAGGTGAGAATATCAAGTGAGAGTTTGGATACTAACATGTACATAATAAATGATTTATTAGACTTGTTAAATACTTGCTATTTTCAAAACTATTTTACATTGGGCTCTGACCCATTTCCTTGCATATGCTCTTTTCTATTGTATCTTCTATATCAGGTGTCCAGTTGTAGGGACGCCAACCTTAGAGGATTATGACGAGCTATGGAGTTAGAGTATTGCTTAGATGCCTATCTTCATTTGATTCAGAGTGTTCTTTTATTTAGGGCATGTCGCCCGAAGGAATTCAGTTATCTCTTTTTTATCTGAGTCATATAGTCTTGAACTCATGTCATTTTAATACTTTTGTTATTGTTGGGATTAATGTATTGGATTATTATTTGGGAATGTTTAATCCAGTTACATTTAAGTTCTTCTGAGTTATCTATTGAGTTATTAGTGTTGTAGAATAATATGTGTAGTGTTGTTCGTAAACTAAAAATGATTTTGCTGAATTAAAATTTGGAAAGTTTTTAACACGAGCTTAATTGGGTATTGGGTGATTTGTAAATGTTTTCGAAAGTGATGCTAAGAATGAGCCAGCTGTATATTATGTTTTAATTTGGTATGGGACTGGCCACCCGGTATTTAATTAGGCGGGGTGTTACAATTATCAAGAAGAATTAAATTGCAATTTGTGTTGTAATCGAGAATACCTGTATGATATAGTGAAGCCGAGAGTGGGGAGTTGAGATTAAGATAAGTATGTTACGTACGTGACGTTAATGATAATTATGTTGGGATGTTTAGTCTATAGTATATAGTATTGCAAGATTTTGTGTTCGCTGTTCCGAGATATAATTTACTTGTGCTAGTTATCACTTAAAGGAGGGCCTAGTCTATATATATGTGTATATATGTTATCATGTGTTACGTAATAGACTTTTAAGAAAATGGTTGTAATGTTATATTTAATCCCAGGGAGTAGGGACGTTTACTGATGGGATTCAGGGTGAATAAGTTTATTATCGAGTGGGAAGATATAGCTCGTGATTAATTTGCGCTAAGAAACTAGTGATAGTAAGGGGCGCCGTGTTGTATGATGTCTCTTATAACATGAGAGTGGATGAGTATACTTTTATGTCAGGAGACGGAATTTGGAGCTACGTGCTATGGACTGAGGGCCTAACGAATCTCAACGACCAATAATATTAAGTAGAAGTGTATCGGGGGGTTCCTTGTTTTGATTTCTCTTTACGAGACGACCCATGCATGAAACTTAACACAAAGTTGGAAGTGGGGAGATGTGTGGTCACTAGGACATGGGTTCCGTGCCTTTTATTATACATATATGTGTTTATAATTCTGAGTTAAATGTTAAATTATGATATAAGCACGGGTATAGGGTGTATGGGCCTCTTGGCTAATTAATTTAATATTTAATATAATTCGCAATTAGAAAGGGTAGAGATATGAGTAGAAATCTTAGAGGCATGTGAGTAGGGAAGTAGTCAAGGCTTGGAGTACTAGACTCATCTTAATTTCGAGGACTAAATTCCTTTGTAAAGGGAGAAGTATGTAACACTGCGTAATTATGAAGATACAAAATTTAATAAATTGGGTAATATGGGATTTAATTGACCCAGCAAATTTAATTAAATTAGTGTCGTAAAAGTTTATAAATTCGGGTTATTTTTTTATTTATTTTACATGTGTCGTAAACTGAGGTCGAGATTGGAGAATTTTAGTTAAGTAACTCGGATGACGATTCTAAGTGCGCGGTTGATTCCGAATAGGTCGAAATAGTTTGAAAAGAGTACACAGTGTAGTAATTGGGTCTCGAGGCATTTTTAGGCATAATCGGGCTCACACAAGGGTGTTCGAGTCATTTGGGCTAGGCCCATAAGCTTAATTTCAGTATTAGTAATATAAAGCCTACATTAGGAAGTTTTTTCAGATATAAATCAAATAGAAAACCCTTATTTTGCAAAGGAGAAAATGGGTAGAAATATGGAGAGCATTTGGGAGCCAATCAAAGAAGAGGGGTGTGTTCCTCGTCAAATATTCATCTACGTCAATGGAAATCAGACCCTACAAATTTATTCAGGCATGTAGTTAAACTTTATTTCAATTTAATTGGACTACTTCTATTCATATTGTAGTGGGTGTAATTGAATTTTTTTGGGGAATGTGTTAACGTGTAAACATGAGTTTTGAGGATTCAAACATGTTGTGTTGATTTGAGGTGCAATGGATTGTACAATTTGACTTCGTGTTGATGAAAATGGAATAATATTACGATCCCAGTGATTAGTTATGAATAACTTAGACTAGATTATGGATTGTGTATTTAACATCGTGGGAAAAGCCATGACTAACCCATCTTGAAATTGGATGACTATTATTATAAATTAATGTTGTTTAAAGGATTGATTCATGATTTGAATGAATATAAGGGAAATAATTAGCAATGAACTCTCAAAAATTCATTTTGGGTTGATAGAATGAAAACTCAGAGGGTTGTCAATGGCATCTGTGGGTGTGGGAAGAAGACATGGGTCTTTCGAACGACACTATCTATCGTTTGAATAACGTTGAAAACCCCCAACCAATTCATCCTGTTTGAAAAACATTGGATAACGTTGATAGTTCACTTTTCTTAGTTACAGCCTTAGTGACAATGGGGAATTTTTAAGGAGATTTTAATTAGAGTTATCTATATAGAAACTAATACTTAAAGTATTGGGAGATGGAGATAAGGAATTTAAAGGTACATAAAAGTGTGAAGTTTTATTAAGGGAATTTTGTGAAATGAAATTAATGGAGATGGAATGAATTTAATTAGGGTTCGAAGATTTGGCTCGGGTGTTTTTAGGCTAGTGCGACGGGATTTAGGCACGGGGTATCCAATTTAATTTATTATAGAGATATATAGTAAATTATCGAATATTAAATTTAACGAGGAGTGTTAACCTTAATAGTGGGACTTTGTGTAATATATTTCTAAAGGGTTAAAATACGGACCGAATGAGTGAGTCTGGATATTGTAGTTGGGTGACAGTACTTAAATAACAACATAATTAATGTGTGATTAATTAAATTACAAGTCGGGATATAGACTTGGGGTAATTTGGGCTAATGCTACGGGTGTTAGGCACAGATTGGTGGTACTTTTATTAAATATATGTATACGGTTAGTGTGATAGTATATATATATATATATATATATATATGTGTGTGTGTGTGTGTGTGTGTGTGTGTGTGTGTGTAAAAATTATAGATATCGGTGTGAATGATATTTATGGGAGAGCATACCCCCTAGTGCTATCATAGGAGGTTGCATGATGTGGGTGAATCCCCTAGCTTGAGGACCATGGGGAGTATAGTCCCCAGGTTATATCACTTATTTTTACTTCATAATTTATTTTTCGAGGTGAATCGCTTTGGGTATGATTCGGTTTCACTTTCGGGGGGAATATGAACGCCTCCACTACGTTTGAGATATTTTTGCCCAAGTTCGGTGTGAGCTAGTCCTACTAGAGGTTGTCAGGTTAGAATTAGCATGACTGAGACATGATAGCATTTTAGAGAAAGCATATGGTGCGTTATTACTTAGGAATGGATGGCTATTATACGTGACATGCGTGTGAATGTTTTAGTATACTAGTAAGTATATAATATGAGTAGATAGTTATATACGGGATTAATACGTAAGTGTGAATGTATTTCCTACATAACTAGTGTGAAAGTTATATGATTTAAAAAGGGGTTTCTTACATAACTAGTATGAAAGTTATATGAATTAAAAAGTAGTTTCCTGTGACACCTTGCTCAATTAAATACCATGTGATAAGTCCATTACTAAATTAAATTAGAATATCCAATCGGTTCATTCTTAGCATCACTGTCGAAAAATATTTACTTTATTAATCACCCAATAGTTAATTAAGCTAGTGTCAAAAACATTTAATCCATTAATTAACACCCGAAAATATACCGATAACATATTCACCATTCTCATGATTAAAATAATAATGAATAACAAAAACCATCTAACTGAATTAAACAAAACTGGAATAAATGTCCCAATTAAATATCTCAAAACCAAGAAACCATAATAATACTTAATCCCATAAAATTGAAAAGAAGGAGTACAACATCTCTCTGAAATAAATGATAACTTAAAAGGGGAAACATGCCCTAATTGCAATAGCTAAAACATAAATAGAGTGAAAAAGAGTGGAGGCGTCTAATCATTAGGAACTGCAATTTCCATAATAGCTGCAACACGTCAAATCGTTTGAAAGTCGATGCTTGTCATCTATATAGATGGACACGTAAAAGTAGTTGATGATGGGTCAGAGCGCGAGTGTAAATTACTTTAAAACAATTTAGCAAGTATTTAAAATGCTGTAAAACAAATACTATATGCACATTAGCTTTTCAAGCACTCACTTGAGATTTTCAGCTCTCAACTATTGTGCATGCCTAGTGTACCTCTAAACCATTCTAATCATCGTCATCACACCTAATTAGATTGTAAACATATTCATTCTAACTATAACTCATAGTAATACATCGTATTTCCCACATACTATTATTATTAAGTATTTCGGCATTTATTATCGCGAGTAAAAGTTTCAAAACAAGGTTAGGTGTTCACATAATTAAGTTATTTAAGAATTCATTGCCTTACTCATCCGCAATTTTCATGCAGTAGACAATATCACAAGCATATATATACATATTCATCACTATTTTATATATATACTAATACGACACCTCCAGACTCGGATGCAGCATGCATACTCTGCTATGAAGTCCTAGAACATCTCGTACTGAATAAGGAAATTTGGTTCGGAATCACTCTCGAACCATATAAATACAAATAACACATATTGCAGGCGAACATAGTTCCAAGCCTATAGGCTACGAACATACATATGCACCCATATGAACGCCATCACTATCACTATAAAAAAATATCCCATACCTAGGTTCCATGTTCCGAGGCACCAAATCTAAAATCCCCCCAATGGGCTCATCAGGATAAGACTGTCCCCTTTTAAAAAGACCTCCCGCGATAGCGAGCAGCGTAGGTATGTCATACATATAAGAAATCATACAATAGGAATTCACACTGCTTATATACTTATATAATTAATATGGTATGTGCACGTCCCCTATCTCAAGTCTCATACATAGTATACTTACAACCTGAATACCCTACGTATTAATTATGTTCCAATATTAAATATTTAATCCCTTCCATTTATCATTAATTATTGGACTATATATATCGTCTCATATGCACTCGGTTGGGTCCCTTTTTGTCTCACAAGATCCCTATTAATTCATCTTTAAGTTCTGGGAAGGTTTCATCACAATTTACATCTTCAAGTGCATTTTATACCTTTCACAATTTAGGTCTTGAAGGACCCCCAATTTTAAATCTTTCACTTTGAAAATCAATTTCCTTTAAATGTGAAAAAGGATGGTTCAACACAACACACAAACAATAAATTTTAATTTTAAATTTTAATTAAACTAAACTCAAAGTGAAATTAAATTAAACAACTCATAAATTTTTCACTTAAACCCAATTAATTTAACCCAAGTCCTAGAAATTTGCCTTACAATTAATTAATTCAATTTTGCAAATTAGGCCAAACCAAATTTTAACCAATAAAAATAATAACTTGAATTAAATTAATATTTACCCAAATTAAATTTGTACCAAATTAAATATACCAATTTTATCTTTTTACCTAAGCATGTATCTATTTTGATTTGAAAAAGATAAAATAAATAAACAACCACTACGCCGTGATGTACGAGGAAAAACCCACAACGGGAAAAAACCTTGGACGGACCTAGCCTTAAGTCCACTAAGTACGAAATTACAATTACAAGACAGATGACTTACTATACTCGACTCGACTCCTTCAAACCCCGATGCGTCTTCTTGTAAGTACATATGCTTAGCCGACAATCCCGGCATCCACCGAAACCTTGGAGTCCACCAATGAAGCTTTAGGGAACAACGTCAACCACACACGATGCCTTTCACCATATGAGAATGTCGCAGCCAAAAACCAACTTCTTATTTGAGGGATGTAGAAGTAAACCCAAACTTCTCTTCTTTAAG